>OX638408.1:26956772-27553919 GCA_951813805.1 Limnephilus auricula
GTAGTAAAACCATGAACGTGTGAGGAATGTGGAATGTGGATATCCTAAAATAATGCAAGGCTGATGTGAGCGAATAATAAGTAAGATTAAGAAAGGGACGCTTAGATGGTTTGGACATGTAGAGCGAATGAATGAAGAAAGGAGTGTAAGAGAATATGTGATGCAAATGTGAATGGTAGAAGAAGTCGAGGACGTCCGAGGAAGATATAGCACAATCAAGTGAATCAGATACTTGAGTCGGGCCATGCCAAGAGTCAGAATAATAGAAGAGTATGTATATGAGAAGGTGTTATGAATGTGAATGAGGCAAGGAGTGTGTGCCAAGACCGAGTTGTTTGGTGGTCCGTCCTCTCTGCCTACCCTTGTGGGAAACGGCGTGATGGTTTTTTAAGTTTTTCCACGATATATTTATTTGCATTTGGGAGTTTCAATTTGGGAGGCCGTTATTAAAACCATTTATTGGTTGCTGCAACGCATCACTTTCGCAAATGCTGCAACGCATCACTTTCTCAAATGCTGCAACGTATCACTTTCTCAAATGCTGCAACGTATCACTTTCTCAAATGCTGCAACGTATCACTTTCGCAAATGCTGCAACGTATCACTTTCTCAAATGCTGCAACGTATCACTTTCTCAAATGCTGCAACGTATCACTTTCGCAAATGCTGCAACGTATCACTTTCTCAAATGCTGCAACGTATCACTTTCGTAAATGCTGCAACAAATCACTTTCTCAAATGCTGCAACGTATCACTTTCTCAAATGTTGCAACATATCACTTTCGCAAATGCTGCAACATATCACTTTCTGAAATGTTGCAACGTATCACTTTCGGTTGTAACAAAAAAAATATAATCTTCAGGCCAAAGTATAAATGTAACAAAGGTGCAAATTAATAGATTTTTTTATTTAATATTAATAGGTTTTTTATAAACAATAAATACACAATTTTTACATGTTACACAGTGTTAAAATAGTAGATAAGAATAGCTTTTCCTCGCCATAAAGAGACGAGTCTCTTGTGTTTGGTGAGGCAATTTTAGTTCAATTATATAATATCATGTGTAAAGGTAACTAATACAATATGGCAAAAACATGAGAAAATGAAGAAAATGCAAGATTTGAAAGAAATAATAATAATAGTGAGAAATGGAATCTTATAGTAGTTGAATATTTTCGATAACTTTAAGATATAATGGGAGTTTGTTAAAATATGTTTTACCTAGAAAGATATAAGTATTTTGTGTGTGTCTTGTATTAAATTTAGGGATTTTGATAGTATTCTGATATTTTGCTGATGAATGGAATTGTAAGTTATTTAACTGTATTTATTTTTAAATTTGTAGTGTTGAATATTTTTTATATATTTTGTCTATTGTAGGTACATTGAATATTGAAAAGAGAATTTCAGTAGAAAATTTGATAGAACCTATAGACTCAAAGCTGGGCTTTTTGTTTGCTTTGCAATAAAATGTGGCTAAGGTTGAATTGAAAATTTTATAACCATTTCAATCTAATTCAAAAGTGTAGACAGTTATCTTCACAGAATAATACAACACCCACTTACAAAAAGGCCTTATGATTAATGAATAAAACAAAATAAAGAAATCCACAAAAGCCTACAACTGACCAATGTAGTTATTCAAAATATGAAAATTCTGGAAAGTTCTATTAAAGTGAATATGGTGAAAGGGCAACCTTTTTGGTGGGGGAAAAATGATTTACTAGGTAGACCCTCCGCAAAAAAGGTAGCTGAAAGGCTCGTTTAACTATTTATTATACAGCATTTTGCTAATTACTTTTGTCAGAGTGAAATGTTTAGTTTTATTTTTCAAAAACTTAAGAATTAACGTTTTCACATGTTTTTATGAACTTGCCGGTGAATAACACTGTTTCAATTTGGGAGGCGGGTATGGGTACCGCCGCTCCGGGAATCATTTATTGGATAACCAACACTTCTGCCATAGATCACCCCAAGTGATTCGCTACGTTTGGTGACTTAGCAGGAGTGCCCGGGTTCATGAGGGTGTGATTTGTCCGGGGCTTGGCGGTATATGCATCGGTTCGGCAGCTGCGTGGAAGACCGGATCGGGAGAGACAGGTTGAGGAAGGCCTGTTGATCTCTCCAGGTAGACTCTCGGAACATCGCCTTGCACCGCAGTGGGAGGGATCGATTCATATGTTTGTCACTTCTGGAGACCCTGACCCCCAGATTCCTACTCACCTGTCATACATTTTTCTTTCCCAGAACTTCATCTACTTCCTTTCCTCGAAATACCCTCCACACAGCATCTCCAAATATGCCATAGGCCCTGGGCGGAATTATTTTAGGCGGAGCTAATTAAAAAAAATGCAGGCGTACTTGGCAAGGGTGCTCGGGTTCATGGGGGGAGGTTTGTCCGGGTCTTTGAGGCAGTTGCGTCTGTCCTACAACTGCGTGGCGGGCCGGATCGGGAGAGACTGGTTGATGGAGGTCTTTTGACCTCTCTCGGAACATGCCATTGTTAGGGATGGCTTCATGAGTTATTCATACTAGACACACTAAACTCCAGATTCCTACCAACCCTCATACCATTTTCATTCCCATAATTTTCACTTCTTCTTTCCTAGAAGCCCCCCACACAGCATACCAAGAATGCAAGGATAATGTAAAAAAAGCATATAATATATATATTTTTTTTATTTCTTCGCATTAGCTACGTATAATTTTCTAGACGTTTTTTTTCATTGAATAGAATTCCAAAAAAATAAATGATATAACTAGTCGGCTAGTCCAAAAAATACTAATTTATACTGTTTTCTGCATTAAACAAACTCTTTACAAAAGGAATAAGGAGAGGATTCGATTTTTCATGGAGGGAAAACCGATTTCCCGCTGGGGAAATATTAAATACTAGCTTCTGCCCGCGACTTCGTCTACACAGGATTAGTACTTCCATTAGCCTGTTTTCTTTTCCTAGGTCCCATCTACGTTTATACCAAAATTCTTTACGTATTTATTAAAAAATATCTATAGTTCTTGATTCGATTCAAATTATTAGGAGTACTTGAAATAAATCTAATTTGAATAAGTTCTAAAATAGAATTTTGATTTAACAATCATTGTTTTTCAAAATGTCATTCTCGTATTTTGACATATTCTATTAAACAATTAAATTATTATTTGTAATAAATAGAAAAAAACTAGCTTTATAACTTATAGCCTATATGTCATTCTGATATATGAGCTATATTATTATAAAGTTTCATCAAAATCCATTTAGCAGTTTTTGCGTGAAAGAGTAACAAACATACATACATCCATTCAAACTTTCGCGTATATAATGTTAGTAAGATCAGTTTGAAGAACATCATAAGCTTGGAGTAAATAAATTAAACTAGGTACATGCCATGTGTTTCTAAGCCGGCTTCTGCAAAGCAATTTCATAAAAAAAGCACATAAAAACCAAAAATTTAAAATCGTTTTAAACTCATAACGTGTAATTATTAATTAATGGTGTATACCAGGGGTGTTACGGATATTCGCAACCGCATCCGCAAATGCGGATTATTCGCATTGATTCAGACATCTGCATCCGCATCTGCATATCGCATCCGCATTAACTAATGCCGAGCTTTTACAGATGCGGATTCATACCTGAGACAACTAACGACATGTAAAGAAAGTGGAGGGAGGGGGCAGAGTGGCGCGTGCCTCGCGCGTTTTTGCTAGCACCTAGCACGAAGTTCGTTCGTTAACTGACGCAATAGGAAGGCACACATTGGTGAAAAGATCCTACAGGTTTTGTTTGTTTTGTTTTAGTTATCGATGTGATTCCCATTGTGAATCAATTACAGTGTTTGTTCACTGTGCTTATCCAAGTTTTTTTCGTGGTTGATGAATATTTCGATGTAAATTCATTGTCAAAATTTTTGCATCCTCAACAACCCTGGTGTATACGTACTGACTTATTCAAGGTGCCGCACGGCCATTTCTTGTTTATTTTACACCAGCGGTTGTTACATTTTTTCACAATATTTCTCCAGCTGAACCTTTCGTGGAAAGTTTATCAAAAGAGTCCGGACCCTCGGGTTTATATCCCGGTTTCCGGAACCCTTTTGTCTTCGACCATTGTGGCTTCTAAGGAAAATTATGCTAATGACAACAAACTTGCAATTTTTATGAATTGGATGACGTAATACATTTTTTGTTCTGTTAAATTACTTCAACTCGTTGAATATTACATTATTTTACAGCGTTTTTAAACAAGTCTTCTAATACTGAATTATTCTAATAGAGTTGAAAACATATGTAATAGATAAAGGACGAGGAAATTCGATGAAAAACAAGAGATTTTAGAAACAAAAGAGATTTCAGAAACAAAAGACATTTTAGAAACAAAAGAGATTTTAGAAACAATTTAGAGACTGTTAAAGTGCATTATTTATTTGAGATATGTTTTTACCCATGAAAATATGTACTCTATTCTATGAATGACATATAATGAAGTTTCCCTTTGTTTACAAAAGCTGCATTTGCATAGAAATTTCAACTAGTTTGAATACACTTTTGTATGTCACATACAGAAGGTCTCCATGGTCGAGGGGTAGGGCTCTCTTTCTAAAATTTTATTCAATTAATTTGTTTTGTTTAACAATTAATTAATTTTAAAATAGTTTTTATATCGGACGCGATGAGTTTAATTTGTTTAGTGTCTTAAGAGGTAATGAATTCTCACATTTTTATGAAGTCATTAATATTCTTAGATAAAATCCTTATTATGTGGTACTAGTTATATGATACTATGGTATCATATCACCCTATCAATCCTTATAACGCATCCTCAATGCTGATATCAAGGAAGTTAAATTAATTTTTGGGCATTATCTGGCATTTGACGGCCAGCATAGTCCAAATTAGGGCGTTGGACTTCCATTCCGAAGATCGCGGGTTCAAACCCGGCGTGCGCAAATAAGTTTTATTTAATTATCGAAGAAAGCAAACACTTTGTGGCTTGACATTATACCAAATGAAACAGGTACTTAGTTTTAAACCACTTTATTTTTATTTATATTTGTCGACCGGTTTCGATTGCACTCAATCTTCATCAGGACAATAAAATAAACTAAATCTAAGTCAATTAAATAAAAGGGTTTTATTTAATTGACTGTGTTATTTCACAATTAACTATTTAAAACTTATATATAGTATATTTGCGGCACGTTCCAGAGTGGAAGATACTCTTAGTATCGCCCTGGTGTAAGACCACCATTCAGAATTAAAACGTTGCTTGAATGGCTTTAGCCGTGTTTAGTGACTAGATCTGAATAGCCAGGTACTTCCCCATCTTCCTCTTCCTCGTCTCCTTCCCTTCCCCACTTACCTACAGCCTCATAACATACCCCAATTTGGGGATGACATAGTCTCACAGGCTCCTGACGGGAGAAGTAGGTCTCTTGTGAGGTATTAACTATAAAATTTTATTTTTTTTTAAATTAAAAATAATGTCAATGAGGAGACAAAAATTATTACCTCTATTAAGCGGCGGCTCTTCAAATTTCTACCGATTTCTTACATATTTTCCTTAAACGTTTGAAGTTTTTAAGCTCTTAAAAAATATATGTTATTCTTAGGGAAAAGTAATTCGTTGTTTTTTTGACTATTTTCCTACTGCTCATCAAAACACCTGCTGTCATTACAAGCTGGACTCCATCTGAACAACTCAGGGATCAAGGTGTCCATATGTGCGCCGGTGTCCTGTTGAATATACGTTGTTTGTGCGGGCTCCGCTTGACCCGTACACCTAGTATAAATGTAGTTGCGAAACGTCCAAGGTCTATATATCGCCCTGGTGAAATACCACCATTCAGAATTTAATCGTTGCTTGAAATGACTTTAACCGTATTTGTGGTTTGATTATGAATATCTAGGTACTCCCCTCACCTTCGTCTTCCCCATCTCCTTCCACTCTTATCTTATACTCTCATACCTACAGCCCCACAACATACCCCACTCGGAGATACCATCTCTGGCTCACTGTTGGGAGCATTTGAGACTCTTAAATGAGGTATTTAAATTATTATTTTTTTTTTTTAATACTTAACAAATAAATCATGTTAATAATAAGGCTCTCATGTAAACCCTGCAGATACCGGGTGGTTTGCGGTGACCATTCCCAGAAAATTTGCTAAAAAAAACTACTTTTTAAATACAAAGTTGTTCGATCAATATATTATCAGAACAATTCCTAAGCATACGCAGAATATTCAATTGTAGATTGCAAAACCAACCCTGTAGCAGAGGTAGAAAAATAATTAGTTTTTGTATTAGGTGCATATTTTAGTATTTCAATTCGTATATATGTAGCAATTTCGCTAGAAGTATGGTGATGTCTTCGTAAGATTATTATCAAATTAAAAGAAAATTTAAGGTAAATTGGTCAGTGGCTAAGGATTAGTTTATTTCATTAGTTTATTTCATAAGTAAATAATGCTTTTTTTATGCATTAATAATAAAAATATATAAATGGAGAACCTACCTAACATAACGTACTTGACTTACTTTATTTATGACATTATTCGGAGTAAAAAATGTAAATTTACTATAACTTTTTTTTCAAATAAACACATTCAAAACATAAACTGATTATTATGTTTATTATCCTGAAGAAGATTGGGAACAACCGAAACCTTTTGTTTGTTTATTGTTTGTATGTTTATTATCCTGAAGACGGTTGAGATGAACCGAAACCTGTCGATAATATAGATTTAAAAAAATGTTTTTAAATAAAGAACTTACCGGTAATCCAATATGAATCAAAATAAAGTGGTTTAAAACAAAGTATTTGTTTCATTTTGTATATTGTCAAGCCACAAAGTGTTTACTTTCTTTGATAATTATTTGGTTACTTTTTAAATTGATTATAAGCAAGTCTTTGTTATACAACTAAAAAGTTTTGTCAAACTATCCGTGTATAAATTTTCCCCTAACACAAAGCAAACCGCAACCACTCAATGACACGTGTTGGGTGGAATAAATTTAATTTACCGAAGAAAGCAAACACTTTGTGGTTTGACATTATGTAAAATGAAACACATACTTTGTTTTAAACCACTTTATTTTGGTTTATATTGGTTTACCGGTTTCGGTTGAACTCAACCTTCTTCAGGACAATAATATATAACAGAGAAATAATATCAAGTTGTTTTTTTTTAAATGTGGTTATAATAGGTACTATTTTTAATAATAATTTATAAAATCTGCTTGATTTTTTTCAAACACGTTGACAACAGGTATTGTTTTAACTTGGTGACAATTTTATAACAATTCACATTGGTATTTAATGTTTAATTATATGTTATGATACCTAGCCTGTATTTTGTGCCCAATTACCTAAAATGTTTTTTAATTTAAAATATTGTAGCGGGTTAAAAAAGGGACAAAGAATGAATGAAGAACGAGTTTCCGATGAATGTTATCAACAGGGTTATGTTATTATCAGAGAATACCGGAAATTTGTCATTTTTAAATAAAATTCAAGACACGTATTAAGTGTTTGTTTTATTTAAAATAAAATGAAATATTTTAGTTTGTAAAACCTTAAATAATTAGAAAAACTGATTTAATTTCGTCACAAAACACGTTCTCGGATTTATTTTTAATGATTTTAATTTAACTAAAATTAAAATTCTGAAAAGTGTCTTCACTGGATTATGTATTGATTTATTTTTTGTATGATTTGAAATTTGTGTTGTATAATACAATATTTGGTTTGAAAATTGGAACAAATCTGCCAACGACCAACGGTATAACCATAGTATATTAAAAATAAACTTAGTTTTTCAAAATTTAAAAAGTGCGTTTACCAGATAAAATAACAATCTTTCAAAATCAATTTACCTATGTTTTTTTGTAAAAAGAGTTGTAAAGCTCGGTCGGAGCGAAACCGGTCGCTATATCAAATAATAAATATACGTGGTTAAATACTAAGTGTTTGTTTTATTTAAAATATAATGCCTAACCACAAAGTGATTGCTTCTTATAATAAAATATTTCAGATTTTTTTTTACACACTTATTTTATTGAGACATTATTGAAAAATCATAAATACTTATGACCAAAAACTACTTACAAGAAGTACACAATATTTAATAATTTATCATCGTGCGTTTTAAGCATTTTTATTGCTTACTTTAATGTAGGTATATATTATTAAACCAAGTTTTGAATGAAATAAATCGATATAAAATTTTTTATTTAAAAAAATTGATATGGGGAATAATCGATATTTCTTATCGGAATCTCCCTGTACAGTTGCAAGCATTTTTAAACTTTTATTCTCAGCCGCTGGTCAATGGCTCTTAAGTTTAAAGTCAGTTTGAAAGAGAGAGTGCGATAACAGTGTGCAATATAGTTGTGAATGATGAATACACGAAAATGGCGCTATAAAAAATCATCCAAAAATTATTATTATTATTATGACGCAAATGTGAAATGTAGAAGAAGTCGGGGACGCCCGAGGAAGACAAGGAACAATAAAGTGAACCAGATACTTAAGTGGGCCATATCAAGGGTCAGGATAACAGAAGAGTATGTATGACACGTTGTATGAATGTGAATGAGGCAAGGAGTGTGTGCCAAGAGTGAGAAAACGGCATATTGGTTAGTTAGTTAACTTCTTGATATTTTGTTCACCGCAACTAAGTCTCAAATTTTGTTCCAGTTAAAATATGTTTTTATAAATACTAGCTACCTAACTTGTTGATACAGATTAAATGATTGTTATTATAAATTAATTAAGAAAAAAATAATAATTGAGATTAAATTTTAGTTCCAGCTGTCGCATAGATATTGATCGTCCAATTGATTAGTCAGACATCTTCAGATACTAAATTCGAGATAATGAGGAAAGCAATATTCGAATGCTCACCATAAATTAAATATTATTTACACGTGTCTGTGTTTTCCGTATTAAATACGATATAAAATAACATTGGGAGGCATAACGGTACGATGGAGGGTCCACTTTTTCATAAAACTGCCTAATCAGCTCATATTTTGATTTGTCGGAAATGTCTGCCTAATCAACTGTACGGTCGATATATATATGTGTGTGTAAACAACAAGCTCAAATGGTATCCCTCAACCAGCCCGCCACGCAAATTGACAAACGTTTTCGCCGCCAAGACCCATACAAACCTCACCTCATGAAACCGGGCAGTCCTGCTAAATCACCAAACGTAGCGAAGTACTTGGGACGACCTATGGCAGTGGTGTAGATCCAATAAATGGTTTCTTTACGGTGGTACCGTTTGCGACTCTTGTGCTGTATTCACATAAAATAAAAGTCTGATCGCATATAGTACCCGAATCAAAGTTTATTCTCGAAGATTTCACCAAACGAACACATTTTTATAAAAAACTGAACAAGAATATAAATTAGATTGCTCGTGCATAAAAAAAAATTTTTTAGACCGATTCTAAATTATTCCGCTGTGTTTTATGGTTTACATCAGTGGTTCTCAAACTCTCTTGGCCCACGGACCCCTCTACATAGTCAAAATTTGCCCACGGACCCCGGGTGAAAAACTACATAAATGAATAATAGAAAATAAAGTAAAGGGGGGGGGGGGGGGTTAGCAGCGATAGTAAAAGTAATAATTTAAAGTCATACAATCACATTATTTATTTGTTTTGAATTGTCTCCCCGTGATGCCTGTTATTACTTGTATTTTATGCACCTGTCTATATTGATATTTTACTTAGGACATAAAAATCGCTAAAAATTTATTCATTGTTATTTATTACTAGCTGATACCTTTCCTGCGGCTAAACTCCATAAAATACATACATTTTTCAAACAGCTCTTGTGACCTCTTGAATTTATTTTGCAAATTTCATAATGCCAGAGCTCGCCAATACAGAAATATCGGTTTATAGACACCTTCACAACAACTCATGAAATTTTAATGTTATGAGTTGTTAATTTTTATATATAGAATAACTTCCATATTAATA
The DNA here is from genome assembly GCA_951813805.1 of Limnephilus auricula. NCBI lineage: Eukaryota > Metazoa > Arthropoda > Insecta > Trichoptera > Limnephilidae > Limnephilus > Limnephilus auricula. The sequence continues at coordinate 26,966,771 of OX638408.1, forward strand.
AAAATGTGTCACAATTTCTTTATTTTATATTAAACCTTGCGCGGACCCCCTGACGTTGTTCAGGGACCCCAAATCAATTTTAATTTTCCACGGACCCCCTGAATGATCCCGAGGACCCCTGGAGGTCCGTACGGACCACTTTTTGGGAACCACTGTTTTAGACCGATTCGAAAGGATTCCGCTACGTTTTATGGTTTATATTTTTAAAAACATGAGTAGGTAGGAGATATTTACATGTTTAGGGTGTCGGTATCCTTCAAGGATTAATTCTAGCCGTGGGAGGTCCAATTCAGTTTGTCCATATAGTACCTAATTTTCCCGCCCACTTAAAATGAAAATCGAAAGGAATTTACGAAAAACGCGTTGAAATTTCTGAAATAAATACTTTTTTAGTTTCATCGTAAAGTAGATGTTACAACCTTATGAAGATTTTTTGCAGTATGTTTGATTTTGATATTTTTCACAACATTGAGACTGTTTGGTTTTGAAATGGGGATATGCTTAGTTCTTACTGGGATGTAATTTATCCAGTTCCTACCTCTCCCTAACCACAGGTCACCAAAAGTGTTTCGCTACGTTTAGTGACTTAGCAGAGGTGCCCGGGTTCATGGGGTTAGAGGCGGATGCGTCTGCTGACCGTCTGCGTGGCAGGCCGGATTGAGAGAGACTGGTTGAGGGAGACCTTTTGATCTCTCCGGCCAGACCCTCTCGACTCATCACCTTCCACCGCAGTGGGAGGGATGGCTTCACACGTCCATCACTCCGGGACATATTTATCCCCAAATTCCTACCCACCCCTCAATCCTTTTTCCTTCCCAGGACTTCCTCTCCTTCCTTTCCCTTAAAAAACCCTCCACACAGCATCTTCGAAGATGACATAGGCCCTCAGGGAATTTTTCCCTCAGGGCCTCCTTTGTGGAGCTAATGTAAACAAAAACTATTAATAAAGATTTTGTTATGTACGATAAATTGGTTTTCGGAAGCTTAAAATGGTCGCGAATTCTCATAGGGAAGCCAGGAATAGTACTAAAAACACAAACGCTTTTCATGTATAATCGGGTAAAATTGTATTCTTTAAGACTAAAGATATAAATAAATATTAGGGTATTATAGACAAAACGTTATCACAGACTTGGGCTTAATTTAGTTGGAATTACATTGTTACTATTTTAATATATCTGTTATAGCACAATATAGACCGCATACTTCTGTTCTGAGTTATTTCCAGTATTATAACGTGTATTTCAGTGGTATTGTTGAACAAATTAATTTAGACTTAACAATTTGGAAGCTATAGAAATAAAAAAAATCGGTAAATTCAAAGTTTGAAATCATTGATAACCAATTAAATTTAACCTTCGGCCCTATTTTAAGTATGTTCCCTGTTACTTCCCTTATCCCCACCGCCATCCCACAACTGACGCACTGTCCCACTCTAGTATACTTTTTTTATAGTATACTTATTTCTTTCTTGACAGTATGTATTTAAATGTGTACTTCTGTATTTGAGAGCATTATTTTTATAACAGTCTTGATGTGAACAGTGTCGATATGAAGTTACCGACCGATTTTCGATAACTTCTCATCGTTCCCTAGGACAGCTGCAGATCGTTAACGTACAAACGACAGTTGATATCAAATATATTAAGGACACTTAGTCATTGTGAACTGTTACCCATTCGTTTGCGATCTGCAGTTGTGGGAACGATGAGAAGTTACCGACGATCGGTCGGTAACTTCATATCGATCGACCATGCTAGCACGCCTGGGCCCCTTGCACACTCGATCGATAACGATTGATAGGATAACTTTCGGTAACTTATCATCGTAATATCTAGTGTAAACATAAAATCATAATGGAAATAGAAAAAATAGAAAAAATAAAATAGAAAACAGTAAAATGGTATTTTTATATATAGTTATTTTAACTCGACTTGAAGAAACAACAGGTAGTGAGAAAAAGGCCAGGGATATCCTGCAAAAGACCATAAATTAAATAAGTTTAAAGTGACATTAATTATGAAGTAATGGTGACCCCTGGCTTTTCTCCTGTGATATATTTCTCCCGCGACTGATTGATGGGACAAGTCTAGTTGTATTAATAATGACTTCTGTAAGAAAGCTGAAGATGGCCATTCCTTTCATAACAAACTCCTTAAACTAATGTCCATTGTCTGCTCTACCTCTTAATTTTAGACTTGAATAATCGGTGACGCTTCAGTTGTGACAGTGATCGCTTTTCTTCCTACTTTAGAAATGTATGATTTATACCTTTTTTTAAAACAAAAGAATCCTAGATCGCCTTAAAAAAAAATATTCCGTGAATCAAGCGTATATTTCATAACCCCTGCCACATCTCAAGTACCTCATTTCGGCAGCTTGGACTCTAGCACGTGTTTATTCGTTTAGCATCCATATCTGGTGGCCGTAAGTGAGCGTCGGGCGGTATATAGTTTTAAACAGTGCCATCTTTGTCTTGATGCTGAGCTCGGCTTTTATTATCACTGAGCTGTAGAGAGGACGCAACACACAGTGTTGGCGCAACTATGCATATATATATCTACCTTCCTTCCTTACACCTACCTATCATTTCTGACAATCCACCAGTGGACAATACTCTGTGAGAGTGATAATAATTACATGTGTTGGACAGTCTGTTTTTGTGCTCAATACAATAAACATCGACCTTTATAAAGTCTGCTTTTGGGCGCGACGCCATTGACATCGACTATTAACCTATCTGTTAATGTATTTTGCAATTGGTCGCCTGTACCTCTCTTTATCTAACATCGACGGTTTATGGACTGTGCAGTGGTCAGATGACTACTCGGTCCATTACATATGGAACATATATGTGCTGTGCAGTGATTTACATTCATCCCTCGGCGCTTATATCCGATTCAAAAGGATACTTGGCAAGTGAAAGGCCAAGTGATTGTGTGACATAATAACTCCACAAGAACGGAACCAGAATTTGAGGATAAGTCAGATTTCTTTCCAAAGTCCGAAATTACCATCCCCATAGTTGTGCCACCTTATATTTATTTTGATTAGAAATCAAACCAACATTTGATTACAGTCCACTTCTCATTGATTCGCATCTTTGCGACTACACACTGCTTGCCGCACTTATTCTTCGTCATTTATAGGTCAGGTTGGGAACTTCTGGGACCAGCCTCATATCTATATCACTCATTGTAAACATTCCTTCATATAAAACCGATTTCCATTAATATTCTATGTTTCATTTCATTTAGCGAAAAAATGATAATTTAATGAAATTACTGTTTTTTCCCTCCCCTAAATGTGTTTTCATTTTGAATTTACGAAATGTAATGTTTAACCACGATGATTTATGGCTAGGCAACACTTGGTCAGTGGGTCACAATTAATGTCAAATGAAAATTAATATAAATCATCTGACCAACTCTGTATTGCGTCCACCCATCGGCAGCATGTTGCAGACTGCTTATGTTTTATATTATTTAAATAAATACAAAAAAAAATTCACTGAACACAATATATCATTGAAGAAGAAGATAACACTAATAATCTAAAAATGAAAATGAACAAGTTACAGAAAAATAAGTTTTAAATAGCATTTAGTTCGGGAAGATATAAATGTGTATGATTGCAAGATTCTTCCCGCACTAAATGATCTAGATAGTGTCTTGGATATATTTAACATATTTTTTATTTATCTTACGACATCTATGGACTTTTCTGGAAGTCTACGGTGATTTTTATTTTTTATTTTAACTTAATATATCGTCACCTTAGCAGCCGTGAGATATCTTGGAAAAAATCACTTTTGAGATAAGTATGCAGTTCGATGTAAAATTGTGAGCTCTGCATGATACATTACTGGGATATTTTGAAAAAATGAAAAAATGAAATGCCCGAGTTACAAGTAAAATCTCAATATTGAGATATTTCCAAATTTACGTATACTTTGTCAAAATTAGTCTGAAATAAATTAATTATTTATCTATTATTACAATTTTATGTTGATGTTAAATAATTTACCCCTCTAATACCACATCATTAACCTGCAACATTAGTTAATTTGATTCTGCTAGAACTCACGCAAACCTAAAAGTCCTATTATCTCAGAACAGCATTTTTCAAGATATCTCGCTGTTGCTTTAAGGTGACGATATTGTCTTCAGTTATTAAATATTTTAATTTTAGATTTTTCTCATTAAGTTAAATAAAATAATAAAACAAACAATTTTCGTGAAAAAATAGATCGTAAACAAGTAAAATAATTGTTATAATTTCTAAGTACCTACCACTCGGTGGTACACATTCAAATAATGAAATGTTCTGCTCTTTAAAAAGAACCAATTATTTGTCGTAAGATCACTGTGGTGTAAAATTAGAGCTCATTCCGAAGTGTACTTTTCTACCTTTTTGAACCCTTTGCATCAAACGAGCACTACTGTTGTGGTCGTTATTACTAACGATTTCCACAGGAATGAATTAATGTATGCAATACCTACCGCCACTATACGTAGTCTAGTGGGCGAAAAATCCAAAATGACATCATAAACTATAGAAGTACTAAAGAAAGAAGAAACGAATTTATAAAACTGTTATATTTGTGTATCTGTTTGTTTTTTTTTAATATGCATACCGCACAAGAGTCCCAACTACTCCCGTCTGGAGCCAGTGAGACAATGGCATCCCCAATTGGGGTATGATGTGAAGCTGGAGGTAGTGGGTTTTGGAAAGAGATAGGGAGGAAAGTGGGGAAGCACCTGGTTATTCAGATCTGGTCACCAACAGTAGCTTACAATTTTAATTTTTACTACGATGTATTTTAAGTATTTACGTCTTGTACAATCTTAAGACAACTTTTAATTATAATCTTACCTCTATTTTTTAAATTTTAATCTTGGTTTATTATTTAGATGCACTCTGTTATTTTTAGGTACAAAAATAAAATGTAAACACTTATATTACCCACGCACAGGCTGCGCCTTAGTGGGTTTCCCTTTCTTATTATTATTGAACTGTAATGTCAACATGTAAAAAAAATGGGAAAAAATGAAGGAAATAAATAAAATAAAAACACGGCTAAAGCCATTTTAAATGGTTTCAATTCTGAATGGTGGTCTTACACCTGGGCAATACTGACAGTATATTCCACTCTGGAACGTAACGCAAATATACTATGTATTATTTTAAATTAATAAATTGTGAAACAATACAAATTAATCAGGTTCGATCCCGCGACCTTCGGATTTGGAGTGGAGAAACCTTGACCCTTGACCACGGACGGCTAATTTAAAAGTAGGTTTAAAAACATAGAATAAATCATTTTTATAAAAAGAAAATTACAACACAGTTATACAGTGTTCTTCCATTGCTGAGGATCGTGACCCTACTCAAATCTCCATTTTGAACAAGGCTACTCCACTCCTTTGTTCTGCGCTGCTTGGAGAGCCAAGGACACCCTGGTACCGGACACCAGTGATACTTGGCCACTCCAGCGCATTGGTGACCTTCCGCAGCTTCTTCTGCCAAACACTTTGCCAGTGACTCTTTTCTCCAAGTTGGAGTCTTCAGTTTGGCGATCAGCATGTCGAAAGTATCTTAAAATACATTGTAGGCAGATAGTTGAAAGCCTATTGTGGATGCCTAGCTCTTCGGGAATAGACACATTTTTTTCGTCTGGCTGTCCACAGAATCCTGAGCATTTTTTAAGTAAAACTACTTTAAGCGCGATTTGACGATGTTTTCGGACGGAAACAACGTTTTCAACTGAAAATAACGTTTGTATATCGGTACAATTACTACTGCCAACTGTGTTTTGTTTTGTTTTTTTAAAGGGTTCTCGCTTTTTCTAGATAATATTAATTATTTTCCGAAACTTGGATGATAAATGAAGAGCGAATTTATTCATAATTTTTATTGCATTCTGAACACAAGCGAAAGAACTCAACAGCCGGTGGTGTAACTAACTTGTTAAAATTCTATGAAACAACTCGTCCCAGAGGCCCTAGCACGCTTGCTCTATAACGATCGATAGGATAACTATCGGTAACTTCTCATCGTTCCCTAGGAGAACTGCACATGGCTAACGTACAAACAACAGTTGATGTCGAATATGTTAAGGACACTTAGTCATTGTGAACTGTCACCTATTCGTTTGCGATCTGCAATATAAGATCTGGGATATTCTTTACGCCTATGAGCGTGTAATACAACATGGAGGCTATGAGCCAGGCATTTGATTGATAACTACTTTGATGAACTATGGGTGAAAATGGTTTAACAAACTTATCGGAGAACCCGTAGAGGGTGATCTGTCTGAAAAGAGGCTGGCCGCCATTTTACGCCATAACTGAAAAAATTATATATCCGTCTTCAAAATAATTCGAATTGATGATGCGGTGCTGATTTCTAAAAGTATGTATGAAGAATGAATCAATGATGAATCTAAGTCTAAAGTCATTGTTCATTGTGTTTGAAAGAGAGAGTACGAAAACAGTGTGCAATATAGTTGTGAATGATGAATACTTGGAGCAGGTGGATGAGTTTTTGTATTTGGGAAGTATATTTACGAGAGATGGTAAGACTGATAGGGATATTGAAAGATGGGTAAATGCAGGTAACTCCATTAATGATGGACTGAACGTTGGTGCCAAAAGAAAGGAGTGTAAAGAGAATATATAACGCAACTGTGAATGGTAGAAGGAGTCGAGGACGCCCGAGGAAGACATGGCATATGATAAGACGTATGAACGTGGTAGGTGGGTATGGGTACCGCCACCCCTGGAATCATTTATTGGAGACTGGTTGAGGGAGGCCTTTTGACTTCACCAACAGGGCTATCTTGAAACATGCACCATAGTGGGAGGGATGGAATCATTCATCCGTCACTCCTGGACACACTGACCCCCAGATTCCTACCCACCCTTCATACCGTTTTCCTTTCCAGGACATTATTTCCTTCCTTTCCTAAAAAGAACCCTTCACACAGCATCCCCAAAGATGACATAGGCCCTGAGGGGAATTATTTTCTTCAGGGCCTCCTGTGTGGAGCTATTGTAAAAAAAAAATGAGGCAAGGAGTGTATGCGAAGACCGAGTTGTTTGGCGGTCCGCCTCTGCCTATCCCTGCGGGGAAACGGCGTGAAGGTTAGTTAGTTGTTAGTTAGATACAAAATAATTTTTATATTTTTAACAAAAGTTTGATTGATTTGAACCAAAGTTAATCCTAAGGCGAAGCTTAAAACTAGATCATTATTTTAGATTAATCTTTACTACGACTTATGTTTACTAACTAGGTTATCTACATCTATTGAAGGAAGCTGAAACTACGTGCATAATCAATATTAACCTCCAAAATAATAATACACACATTTTTGACTTATGGCTTCCTCGTAAGGCTCGGAATTCCGATTTTCTACCGATTTATAACATTATGTCCCTTGAACACTTCAAGTTTCTACGTTTAAAAAACATGTATGTTATTTTTTAAGATAATCTGTGAATCTAAGGGTAATCCCATAGAACTCCGTCGATAGAAAACAATCGCAAAGTATGCTCCAAAAATTAAAAAAACACGTACGGTTCTGTTATTTAAATCACAATGTTTCTTTACATGCTTATTAACGTATTGTCGAGAGATTTTTGCTCTTTTATTTTTTTTTTTTATAGAGATTACCCCACAAGAGTCCCAACTGCTCCCGTCTGGAGCCAGTGAGAATATGGCATCCCCAATTGGGGTATGTTGTGAGGCTGAAGGAAAGTGGGGAAGGGAAGGAGATGGGGAAGAGGAAGGTAGGAAAGTACCTGGCTATTCAGATCTAGTCACTAAACACGGCTAAAGCCATTATTAAGCAACGTCTCAATTCTGAATGGTGGTCTTACACCAGGGCGATACTGACAGCATCTTCCACTCTGGAACGTGCCGCAAATGTAGTATATATTATTTTTATTAATTAATTGTGAAATAACACAAATTAATCAAATAAAATTTATTTGCGCACGCCGGGTTCGAACCCGCAACCTTCCGATTGGGAGTCAAGTGTTGTTACCACTCGACCACGGACGGTCGACACGGACGTCGCTCTATTTTAAACGAGACGTGTTTTAATATTCCCATTTTTGGGGTATGTTGTCATGCTGAAGGTAGTGAGAATTGGAAGGAGTTGGGGAGAGGAGGGTGGGGAAGTACCTGGCTATTCGGTTCTGGTCATCAAACACGGTATTTCAAGCAACGTTTCAATTCTGAACTTACACCAGGGCGATACTGAGAGTATCTTCTACTTTGGGTTCGGGAACATCAGTCACGCCTACAAAACACTTTTTCGGTTTATTTATTCAGTAACTATTAATAATAATTGTCTCTGGAGAGTGTGGAAGAGGGGGTTGGGGAGAGATTTTTTCGTAATTAATAACCCGTTATTCATGTGTGTTTTAATCTCTGTGTGATGGAAAGATCTTTCTTGCTCTAATTCCGAGAATTCCCCGACCGTATTATATATAATATGCACGCGCAATAAAATGAAGATTTTAATAATTCTTCGGTAGTTAGTTCTGAGCACTTGTGCGGGAACAAAAGAAGTTGTTTGCTGAAGTATTGAGTGTTGCGGCGCGGCGGTTCCATTAAATCAGGCCTGGCCAACCCAAATTGCATCACGGGCCATTGACAACCTCAAATTTTCCAAGGGTCGCACAGGGGGGGAGAGTGGGAAAGTGGGTTAAGGGGGGGGGGGCTGCTCATCCGATTAAAATTATTTGTTTATAGCTTATAGTCCAGATTTTTGTTGGCTAAATAATAATTCCCAAAAGAATTACCTACGGTTGTCAACTTGCCTCACCTTGAAACACTTGTCTTATTTGAATACTACTATGATAGCACTAGACTTCGAGACCAAAGGGCTGCACTACACTGAGCAGACGACACATATCGACAATAATCGGAGAATATGAAAAACGAATCTCAGAATTTCAACCTGTCGAACTCCGTCAAAACTATTTTTTTTTTTAATGTTAACATTATACCTGCAAAGCTACTGCAAGTAGCTTGTATGCAGGAAAACAAAATTTGTCAAAAGTGTCATTTTTGGAGTTACAAGTTTAAAGTTTTGCCCGTGGCGACGCTGCAATCAGATTGCGAGTTCTCGAACGCTAAACAGGCGAGAAGTTATGCGCTCCATCTTTTTTTTATTCTTAAAGCGATTTCTCGGCGAGAAGTTATGCGCGGGTACTATAAATCAGCAGAATACGAGCATTATTTGGTGTAATTTTAGAAACTTTATTGGTTTTAATAGCTTAAATGTGATTTTAAAGACTTCTGAAGTACCCGATACCAAAAAAAATGTTCATACATGACCGCCCGCTGGTTGGCCAGGGCTGCGCTAAATGAACGCGAAGCTCCGACTCTGTTTCTAAAGACTTTGCTACCGTAGGATTTGGCGGTAACAATATTGCATCATTTAGTGATGCACAAAATGTATAGAACATTATCATTGAAATAATAATATTGATTAAATGTCAAGAATGAACAGGCAATATACTGCAAGGATTGGATTTCTATGTTTAGAAATGAAAATAATGTATTTTAAATCAAAATGACATCCTAAATCTATACCTTCAGACATTTATGGGTCTCGCTAGGGTAATATAATATGAAGGCTGATACCAAGTTGGGTAGTGTGACGCTGAAGGGTGGCTTTGTCGAAAAAACTCTCTATTTTCGACAAAGAATCTCACATCGTGAGGATTATTTGACTGCAGAATCTTGGCTCCCAGCCAAAAGGGTCTTCCAGCAGCAGGGCAGGCGGATGTTCTCCGATGGCTCTCATCAGCCCGGTGTGTCCTCCAGTCAAGGTCCAAGATTTGTTGGAGCAAGTGATATATCTCCCCTCGAAGTATGTGACCCAGATATGAAATTTTCGCGACTTTCACTAACGATGTGAGCAGTTCTCTATCTGCTCTAGCCTGCCTGAGAATTTTTGTGTTGGTGATCATGTCGGTCCATGGGACTTTGAGCATCTTCCGGTGAAGCAACATTTCAAAAGCCTCTAACCTGTTCATGGTATTTACTTTCAAAGTCCATGTCTCACATGCATACAGCAAGACCGACCTAACATAATTAACATTCTCTGCCTTAGTTCAAAATTGATATTGTCATTGCAGAAGAGGTATTTCATTTAACTGAATAAAGTTCTTGCTGCTTCAATTTGTCTTCGTGAGAATGCTGCCGGGGTATCTAAATCATTCCATCTCTTCGACATCGTTAGTGAATTGATGTGAATTAACGAAGCTATTAGAATTGAAATAAATCCATAAACTTAATTAATTCATATAAGACGCGATCAATATATTCCGTTCGATCAAGATAACTTGGATCAAGGATCGAGGGCCGATGAATTAATTAAGTCTATGGATCGCATATACTATTTCTTTCAATTCTAATAGCTTCGTTAGTTCACCTCCATTCATTAACAAGCCAGTTATTTTGTATAACGAACGACCTTATTAAAAAAAGTTGTATATATTGACAATTTATCTCACACTCGCCCGTGCTAAAAACGGCAGCTTTTGTCTGGAATCAAACCGACTGGAATCATATTATATTGTCAATATCTTATTGCTATTAATTAGGGTTTTATCGGCCTCCCGATTGCTCAAAGCGAAACACTGTAGGCATCAACATTAGTAATACAGTTACAAAATATTTCACGAATTTACTGTATTTAATGTGACATTGTTTTGCTGTTTCATAGCCGTTGTTTTCTGGCAAAGTATTTTGACTTTTATTTTATCAAAATTTTAGCTTAGAATTAATAACATGACATATCTATCTGGAATTCGGTAGTGGGAAAATAATGACTGATGAGTCAAACAATGTCATTGGCGTGGGTGCATCCCAGTGGCTCAGATCTCCACTAAATTAGCGATGGGTGCAGATGAGAGACTTAAATTAGGCGACCTCCCTGGATGTCATAAAAAATATTTAAAAAAATTATTTTAAGGATATTTTCTGTAGAAAGAGGACATCAGCCAAGCTTCTTCGATATTTCAATGATAACATATTGAAGTACGAGGCCGAATTTTGGTGATTTAAGCGGGGACGATAGCTACGGAAATCAAAGTATCGTAGGAAATGATTTTGAACATGTTTCAGATTGTGTACATATGATTTGTTTTGCGGATAATGTATGTGAGTGGATAATAACTCTTTCTATGTAGTTTTGAGAACATGAAGTACATTTCATTTTTGTAGAGCTCGTCGCTAGAGAACCTATAGGGTTTAATCTTGCAACAGTTCCTAACAAAACGGTCGGTGCAAAAAGACATTTCGTGTTTTTAATTGAAAAAAATAACCATTAAAATGCACTTTTTTCGAAATTACAGCAACTGAATTGATTAGTACTAGTTAATATCTAACTACTATAACTTTCTGAATTTATTTTTTTCGTTCATAAAGCGTGTACCGGTTTTGTAAATATTTTTTCTTATATTTCACACAAACAAGGGACCAGATGACGTGAGACGACGTCACACACTCCAATCTCTTACATTGCTTTTTTGCGGGCTTTAATAAAATTAAAACTTGTAGAATTAATTTAATTATGAGAACGAACTTTAAAAAAATATATATATATATTGGTATTTAAGTTTGCATGTCATACACATGAAAACATTTTTTATTAGTCATAATATTTTTCACTCAACTTCCTTATTATGGATTTTTGGACCTTTTAAACATTACCTTATGTTAGAAGACAAATTGTCTGTCAATTCAGCGAGGATCAAACAGGTTTACTTTGTATTTTTTATTCTTCTTTATTTTTATCTTCTAAATCTCTCTTGATATCTTATTTTCTTTAATTTGTATCTTTTTAATTTGTATTTGGTTGAGTAGGTAAGTTGATAGGATATCGTATATGTCTCGAGTTTCGCCGTAACGGTTAAAGTTTTACAGTACCTACAAATATATTTCCTTTTAGATATGTACCAGCGTGGATGATATGTTATACTAGAATTTCCACTGGTATTCGAATGATATCTAATTAAAATTAATAATGAAGCGGAACCTTTAGAACGCAGCTGCACTCAACTGTTCCTGCTACAGGTCCTTATACCAGGCGCACATACCTGTTGATACCTGTTACCTGTTGCCTGTTGCTTGCCTGTTTGTTACTCGTCCGGAACTTTGTTCATTAGGGCAGATGGTTCTTTGTACACAACCTTCTCTCGTCGAACTAAAGAAGCCAGATTTAACTTTTCCTTTGGATATTGTCTTCAACTTTAAACTAGCGCATCACCAGCATGTAGCTCCGCAGATCAAATCATCAAACCAGATACATTCTCTTGTATCATTTGAGAACTAAATCTATGACGGGAACATTTCGACGGTCCCGAAAAATAATGTCGGATGTGCGATTTATAGTTTTGCAGTAGAGAAAATATAATATTATAGTTTCGTTTATAGAATTATGAATCATCAAAAGAAAATTAAAATAAGTCAAACGAGTGGAAGATTCCCCCAATATCGCCCTGGTGTAAGACCTCCATTCAGAATTGGAACGTTGCTTGAAATGACTTTAGCTGTGTTTTGTGACCAGATCTGAATAGCCAGATACTCCTCATCTTCCTCTCTCTCTCCGATCTCCAACCCCTCCCCACTATCTCTAGCTTCAAAACATACCCCAATTAGGTATTTATTTATTATTTATTTATTTATTTTTTCATGTTCTCTATAAAACAGTTATACACCAATATATATCATGGAGAAGATTATAAATTACAAAGTACACAAGGGCAGTTTTACTACTTAGTGACATTTGCTAAAAGATAGTTGCTGAACTGTCTGTAAGTGACATTGAAAATGTCGATGGTCAATGCAGAATCGTTAAGCAGTTGAGTCGCTCTATTTATTGGCGCGTTCTGATAGGCAGAAGTCCTCACTTTCGGAGCATAAAAAAGTGCATGGGATTTACCACGAGTATACTTGTTAGGGACGTAAAAATTAACCTCTTTTAATATAGGCGGATTGAGTATGATACCAGAGATTAGCTTAAAAAAGTGTTTACCTAAAAATATTTTTCTGCGGGCTTCTAAGGTGTTGAAATCGAGCATCCCTGTTAAGAACAAGGATGGATAAAGGAATGGCTAGTACGTATATTCCCTCATATACAGGTAACGCAAAAATCTTTTTTGTACTTTTTCTATTTCTAGGATATGGTTTTGTTCAGAAGGGGCCCAAATAATGGAACTATATTCCAGGATGCTACGAACAAGTGCTTCATATGTTCGACGTATTGCAATTCCATTAGTAAATGATCTCGCATTACGAAGAACAAATCCAAGCATTTTGTTGGCGCTGGAGACAATGTCAAATATGTGGGATTTGAAAGAGAGATTTGCTTCAAAAATCACGCCAAGGTCTCTAATCTCATTTTTCCGTGTTAATATATTTTTATTAATCTGGTAGGGGAATAGAAATGTATTTTTGGATCTTGTAAATGTAACGACATTGCACTTCTGGATGCTGAAGGGTAATTTGTTCAGTTCCGACCATTTGACAAGAGAATCAAGATCATTCTGTAGAATAATGGAATCTATGTAACTTTTAATAGCTCTGAAAAGTTTGATATCATCAGCGAAGGGGAGATATTTTGAGCGGTTAATGGTCTTGCCTATATCATTAATGAATAAAAGAAAGAGGAGGGGTCCTAAATTTGATCCCTGGGGGATCCCGGAGTTGGTTTTGTATTCGTGAGAAAATTGGTGTCCGTAACTGACATACTGACGACGATTGAGTAAGTAGCTAGCTACGAAAGCGAGAAAATTCTGAGAGAATCCGATGTCACTCAATTTTTTTAATAAAATATCATGGTCGACTTTGTCAAATGCTTTCTCGAAGTCTGTATAAATCACATCGACATGTACAAAATTTTCAAAAGATTTATTGATATATGTAGTAAGATCATTAGGTTTGTTGAGGGTGATAGAGTAGGACGAAATCCGTGCTGATTCTCATTGAGTGAATGTTTTGTTTGATTATATATTTGTGAATAAATTATGGTTTCCAAGAGTTTTGCGGGTGCTGATAAGACAGCTACAGGTCTATAATTATCGATTGCCGACTTTTTGCCTTTTTTGTGTATAGGCGTGACTTTCGTTACTTTCCATTTTTCAGGAAAGATATTATTACGAATTGAAAGTTTAAAAATGTGCTTTAGAGGTTGAATAAAATAATTTGAATATTTTTTTAGTGTGATGGGTGGTATAAAATCTGGGCCGACAGAGTATTTAGGTTTTAGCTTGTGAAAAGCGGCAACAATATCGACATCGCTAATTTCGTGAATTTGTATAGGTAAAGCATTGTGTGACGAAGAAGCTATAGAGGAAATATCAAGTTTGGGAATACTGTCGCTAAATACTGATTCAAAATATTTTGCGAAGCCTGCTGCTATTTCAGAATATCCGTTATATTGATGTTCGTTAAAATTCATGTGATTTAGTTTGGTATGGCATAGTCTCACTGGCCTCAGATCATTGGCAGCAGTTGGGACTCTTGTGTATTCACGTAAGAAATCTTTATTTATAAAAATAATTTTTTTATTTGTTAGAGAACTTATTATTTCTTGTGCGTTATTAAAATCCGTTACTTAAAGAATTCATCCAATTGCATTAAAACTTTGGTCATTTGTCGCGAGTTTGCCCGAGAAGGTTGCTATGTGTAAGGGTGAGCTCTAGTGCTATGAAGTTATTTTCTATACCATTCATTCGATTACGATGAAACATTGGTGAGTTTTTTCTATGTATAATAGTGAGCTCTGACATTATAAAACGCGTTTGAAAACACACACACAGGTGAGAGGTTGCGAGGGAGGAGCAGAGGGAGGGATTGCAAATCAGACGTATTAACCGTAGGGGAAAGCGGGGGGTAAATTTGGAAAATCCGTGCTTCCCACTTTTATTCCTGTTATTTGTTCAAGTATACACCAAACGGCAAAAAACAAAAATATTGTGTATTTAAAAGGACTTCATTACAGAATTAAAACACAATCTCTTTCATTGACTGGCATTCAACTCATGCCGGGTAATCGCTATAATATAATTAAATTAAATTAAAACATATATATTTCTAAATTTGTCTTTATATTTTATTCTGGCAATCACAACTTCCACCGATATAATGTCATAGACGACAATACCCTCCTTTTTCACCAACTTATATGTAGCGCTGTATATCTTGAAATAAATAAGAATAAGATATAAAACAGAGAAAGCGAAAAAAATACATTTAATAATGATGATAGCCACGTGGAATCTATTTTTTACGGATAAAGTCAATAAGTCCTTTTTGCTTTTAAAACGCTTTGATCACGAAGGTTATTAATTTTTTAAAAAACGAGTGTGCTTTAGACCACACGCCTGAAGTCAAACTTCTAGAGGGAAAGAAAATGTGCGCGCGCACCGCTCTCTCTTGCTTCTACAGTATTTATAAAATTATTCAAGAACGAAATAAAATTACGAATAATTTTCATGCACTGGCTGTGAGAGGAAAAGAGAAAGAAAATGTGCGCGCGCACTGCTCTCTCTCTCTCTCTTGCTCCTACAGTGTGATACAGCCCGTATCCCCCCAAGTCAAGCGTGCGTAAAGAAGTTTTACTTCAATGAAAAATTAACTGCCGCTGTCTTAAAAAATATGATTAGTTTGGTATGAACTACCTACAGAAACAATAAATTACAACCACTCCATGAAAGAATTAAAACTCTCGGATAGAAGACTTATTTCAGACTTGACTTTTATTTTAAAATTGTCAAAGGATGGTGAGAAACCCCCTTAGCATAATACCTACTATTATTCTGCAATGGTTCTGTATAATTTGATTAGCACGTATTACTGTTTGACCAAATTATTATGTAAATCTCATGTTTTGTAAATACCTATAAGTATATTTATATAAATAAATAACTAAACTAATTTGATTATCAGAGAAGTCCTTAAGATGAAACCCGGTGGTGGAGAAATTTGAAAAATAGATTTTACTAAATTGTTGCTGTCACTGTTGCTCTTACTCCACCGGATATTGAGCGAAAGGGACAATGTACCTCGGGCTACTGATACCTAACTAAAATCGAGGTTTTGTATTCCCCACTTTTCTCCTCCAAAAGTAGACTGATTTTCAATTTTTTTTACCAACTACATAAGAAATAACTATTCTATGTCTGTACGTTTAGATTTAAAAAAAAAACATTGTCTAGTTTGTATACTGAACGTCTTTTGACGGCGTTTAAACCAATCAATTTTATTGATTTTTGGATGGTCATAACTTATATAAAAAGTAACTTATCAAAAAAAAAAAAAAAAGGTATCGACACGTTAGTAGTTGATATCTATTTTATGTAAAAACAATATTTTCTTTAGGGTTAAAATCCAGAGAGATAAATAGGGAATACCTTTGTATGGAAAAATCACCGCCGGGTATCCCATTAAGTGGTCCCATTGAGTTGTTACTAAATTGTCAGTTCACATGAGTAGACATAAAGGTATTTATGTGTTTGATTAATTACATAATACAGACCTGTTCTTTCAGAGAGTTTTAGTTGTTATTTTTTGTAAGTATTCTAGTTCTAGTTCAATGAACTCCCTAAAAATAACAATATCTTGTACAATTCCACCTTTTCAGAATAAAACCAAAAAAGGTGTTAAAAAAACATTCATATTCATTTCAATGAAAATAACAAGTATGGCCTTTAAGTTTAAAAAAAAATAAGTCTGGTCTTCACGCTTTATCGTGTTAGAGTGGATAAAATCCCACCCTAAAGTTGACTCTGTTTTTGACAGTGTAAATATGATATCAAACATGAAATATAATAAAGACGTTAAAAGGAATTTCTTGAACCAAAATTGAGATATAAATGATTTTTTTATCGATGATATCTCACCACAACGCTAAAACAAATCTATTCAATCGACAATACGGTGGAGGGTCAGTAATATAATGATCCAGTGTTAGTAAAAACGATTATAATTATGTTTCGTTGAGGTTAATTTCCTTTAATCTGATCAATTATCAAATATTCACCCACATTTTGGGCTAAAAGTGAATATAATCGGACAAGGTTTTAGTGAGTTATTAGTATAATTGTGTACCAGTTGAATACGGACAGCCGTCGAAAGTCGAAACGGTATCTCGTTGGCTCTCGCAATCTGATTTTTTTTAAACTTATCAATTCAATACAAGATGAATTGCACAAAATAGTGTTTGAAATTATTTTTTAAAAGTGATAAATTTTGCACAAAAAACACAATTTCTCTTTTTAGGTGGGTACCCATCTCGCTGCTTGTGTTTTATTTTTGGATAATACGTTTGTATGGACTTTCCTTTTAAATGCCTAAACCCTTGTAGCACCTCAAAAAATATTAAAAATTGGCACGTATTCAAAGGCGTGTTAGAAATTGTTATTTATTATTTCAAATGCATTATGTAGATATTTTATCGTGAGACTGTTTAACTTTAAACCAGTTTTGTATCTGACAGAGTTGTATCGCTAGAACTGGCTATGGTTATTTACAGTAGCCAATTGTAGCAGCTGTAGACGGTACAAGAGTCAATGTTTAACATCTCTCGTCTGGAGGAATTTAAGAAGTGAACAAAACCAAACAAAACAGAGTCAATATTTAACACTGTCGTCTGGTGGGCTCGGGGCATGGGGGATTAGGGGTACAGAATTCAGGGGGCTAAAGCCGCCCCCGGAAAACTCAAAATTACAGTAATTAAAACTTATTTTACGACATTTTCAACGTGCTTTGTTGTGCGCAGGAGTTGGCAGAGACGTTATCATTAATTGAGACGTTTTATATAAACGAGAAACGTAATTTCTGTCATTAATCCCATGACTTTCATGAAGTAATCTCACCGCACTGCTCCATGAGGCGAGTGTTTGAAACCCGTCGTTTGTAAAACAAATAAAAGGGTGTACATTTTCACGTTTTGCATAGCTTTCTCTGATAGTAAAATATATTGTTATTAAGAGAATATTCCCCAAGTACCAGCCTGGGTTCTAGGTATCTATATAAATTAAAATATCTATTCTTCAAATTTTGCAAATTCACTTTGTGGCACCATTTTATTAATGACAAAACACTTAAAACACTTTGTTTTTACCACGAAAATCTTTATTTTAACACATCGACATGTTTCGAGAACGATGTTCAAGAGAACAAGGAAGACCTCAGGACATAAAATGTACTAACACTAAATAATCAAGTATAAAGCTATACTTAAATAGCAATAATTATTCGGAATTTGCTAACCATCTAATTGAATTTAACCATTCATTTGATATAAATACTGGTTTTATAATTTTACATACTAACGTTAGTGGTTTTCAATTAGACCTTTTAGAAATTTTAGAAATTAGGAAAAATGTCAATAGAAATTTAAATATTATTAATAATCAAATCAATTTTGTGAATAACCCTATTTTAAACATATTTCCATCGTAATTTTTTGTCTTTGATGTTCTAAGCACCTCCCCTTTCCACCTATCCCCCCTAGTGTTAGTACATTTTATGTCCTGAGGAAGAGAACATCGTTCTCTAAACATGTCGATGTGTTAAAATAAAGATTTTCGTGGTAAAAACAAAGTGTTTTAATTTGTCATTAATAAAATATCTATATTACTGGAATTTTTAACTATAGAAAAGAGTCCGAACTAGGGATCTCATGAATCATCACAAAGTCAGTGTCACATCTAAATTATTATTACGCTAGCGTCTGTACTTCGTGTACAACTCCGACGCCACGCCAATCCAAACCATATTCGTACGTTCGCGCCGCCCGCTAGCAACTAGTGATGAACTAACCAATTGTCATATATTGTCGTCTATGGTCTCTCTCTTAATAATGTCAATGTTGTCAAGTAGTAACTAATAAAGTCTGTATTATAAAATATCAAAGAGTGTTTCCTATAAGTCATCCACAATAACGAAACAGTCAGGACTGAGCTAAAAAGGTGATTTATTAAAAACGATTTAATAAATCATTAAAACTAATTCAACCACGAATTGTCGGTAACAAAAATGAATTTGTTATTTTTTTTACATAAACACACACGAGGCCCTGAGGAAAAAATCCCTCAGGGCCTGCTGTGTGGATGGTATCTTTATGGAACGGAAGAAGAGGAAGTTCTGAGAAGGAAAAAGGTATAAGGGATTGGGTAGGAAACTGGATTCAATGCGTCCAGGAGTGACGGACGAATGAACCCATCCCTCCGAGTCGAAAGAGTCCGCCCGCAGAGATCATGGTTAGGTCACCCTCAACCAGTCTCAACGCAGTAGGTGGGAAAATCCGCCGCCAAGACCTAGACAAACCTCATCCAATGAAACTGGGCACCGCTCCAAAGTTACCAAACGTAGCCAACCACTTGGAATGACCTATGGCAGGAGTGTTGGATATCCATACCCGCCTCTCAAAATGAAATTAGTGCCGTTCAAAATGTTTATTCATTAATATTTAATAATTTAACCCTACAGTCGGTCCTGATTTTATGAAAACCCGTCCGGATCCTAGATATGACTTTTGAGAGCGTGACGATATGCCATACCAGCATCTGTCAGCGTCTGTTTCGTCTCTTGTTTCTTGAGTCTTGTCTCTCCTCTTTTCTATTCCGTCTCTCTGTATTTCTGTCTCTCAGCAGGCGCGGGCGGCTAACCATTATTAAGAGGATACCCGGCGGTGATTTTTCCATACAAACGTATTCCCTATTTATCTCTCTGGATTTTAACCCTAGAGAAAATATTGTTTCTGCATAAAATAGATATCAACTACTAGCGTGTCGGTATTTTTTGTTTTTTTTGATAAGTTACTTTTTATAGAAGTTATGACCTTCCAAAAATCAATAAAATTGACTGGTTTAAACGCCGTCAAAAGATGTTCAGTATACAAACCAGACAATGTTTTTTTAAAAAAATCAAAACGTACAGACATAGAATAGTTTTTTCTTATGTAGTTGGTAAAAAAAAATTGAAAATCAGTCCACTTTTGGAGGAGAAAAGTGGGGAATACAAAACCTCCATTTTAGTTAGGTGTCAGTGCATTGTCCCTTTCGCTCAATATCCGGTGGAGTAAGAGCAACAGTGACAGCAATATTTTAGTAAAATCTATTTCTGCACCACCGGGTATCATCTTAAGGGTTGCTTGGCACGCATTTCTAGAATACCCACATGAATGCCCAAGATTCCCAAGGCATAAGATTCATAAGAAGAATGAGTTTTTTAAAAGAAGTCTTTCAAAACTTTTAAAAACATTAACAAAATATGAACCTTTTTACTAATTCGCGTCAGTCAATAGATACAAATTCACTTCACGAGTTCACGTCAATTACAATGTACGAAAGAAATAAGAATAACACAGGTGACAAGCAAGGAATTTTTCAGGCGAATCCCCAACCGAGCAATAGTTAGAGCTAGGAACTAAAATAAGACCAATCCATAGAGTTAAAAAAAACATAAGTAATAGTCATATAATATCATATATTTTCATGTCAATATTCTACCTTCGTATTTTTTTTCACGGTCGGGTGGCACCCGGTGCGGGCCGCCCTCGCCGCCCCCCTCTGGCTACGCCACCGCCAAGGGAGTAGAGAGTAGAGAAATGGCAAGGGGGTGTTTATATAATAATATCACCAAGGAGTGTATATTATTATGAAAGAATGTCTCCAGTCTCTTTGCTGCGTTGTGATTTAGAATCTCGACAGCTGGGAAATCTTAGCAAGAAGTCTGTATAATAATTATTCTCCAGTTGGGAGGAAACGCATATTCATAAAATATTTCTTACAGACGAGTACCCACATTTACATGCATAATACACTACCCAAGCACTGATATATGCTGTATGCTGTACGTATGCTTTTATTTTTTATTTATTTTATTTAGTGATAATATACAATGGAACCTCTTATAACGAGCATATTTCGTCCCAGAATCTTACTCGTTATGTGAAACACTCGTTATGCAAGACAATCTTTCCCATGTAAATCAGTGTAAAATAAGATAATGCAATTTTGTATGTTTCGATTGCAATTATTTATGTGCTAGAAAAGATACATTAAAAACCCACAAGTTTACTCATGGTAGAGAAAAACCATATCAATGTTCCGAATGCAACTAACTATTCACGTTCTCAAATGAACATTTAAAAGTCACAGTGGAGAAAAACCTTTTTCATGTTCCGACTACAACTATTCATATACTACAAAGGGATATTTGGCGAAACACGCTGATGCTCAGTGTAGAAAAATCTTTTATATGTTCCGATTGAAATGACTTATGTTCTAGAATGCAGTCTTTAAAAATACACATGTTTACTCATAGTGGAGAAAACCGTATTCATGCTCCGGCTGCTACTATTCGTGTTGTCGGAAGGCTTTTTAAAAATAAATAAAAATAAAAGCAGCTTTATTAACCAGTGACATATTTAGCAATCTTTATTTGGAACTCTTATATATCTTACTAAATATATTCTTTAACTAACTATATTTATTTAATTTCTACGATAAAATATACTATGAACAATGGTTACATGACACAATTAGTACCATAAGAAAATATTAGCAATCATTTTAAATAAAGAATAAATTAACTGTGGCATTTTATTGTGAAATGACATCAGAGATATGAGCAAGAGATACAAATACATTCAAATTCTAATTCTAATTAATAACTAATATTGATTGAAAAGATGTGATAGCATAGCCCTCTTGTACCTACTTTCCGTGCAGTTAAATATATCCGCTACATCTGCGTATCTATTACTAACTGCATGCAACCTAGATACAAGCAAGTTTTTGGAATACTCAGTCCTGGTGTTGTTACATTTAAACAGGACTTTGGAATGAGTAGCTCTCGTAGGTATGTAAAATTCAATGAGGTTAGTTAAATCGGGACTGTCTATACTACCCTTTACAATTTTGAACATAAATATTAAGTAGGATATAATTCTTCGATCTGAGATTTTTAATAAATTAAATTCTTTCATCAAGTATTATAGTTTATGTTTTCAATGGGAATACTGAGTTTGAAATTAATGTGTCTTAGGAATTTATGTTGAAGTTTTTCGATTGAGTCTGAATGTAATTTATAATGGGGGGACCAGATCGAGGAGTTATATTCGACTATACAGTCACATATATTTTAAAACAGACTGGGCACACCAGTCTGTTTTCAAATATATGTACTTTTCATTGACCCCCCCCCCCCTTTTTAAATTTGTAAAAATAATTTTCTTTTAATTATATAATGTTGTCCTTACCGAAATGAGTTTTATTTAACTCACTGGGAATAATCTTTATATATAAAAATGAATCCCTGTTTCCCTTGGTCACGCAATAAGTTCAGAACGACTTTACCTATTTCATTCACCTTTTTTTTAAGTTTTCTACTTAGTAGTACTACTAGTAATACTTTGTAGAAGGTTCTTACGTATAGAAAAATTATGAAAATTCGATAATTTCAGAAAACTTAACGACTATTTTAACTCCGTACGTTTGACTGTTAGCGCGTTTGATATATTTAGAGATATTTCCTATACTATTCATCATTTGGTGAGTTGTTGGGGACATTTCCGTGAAGATTTCTATTTAGAAAATATTTTTGTATTGGTGCGTTCTGGAGTAATTAAATTTGCAAAAAAAAATTGCAAAAGGGCACACGCGAGTTGTTTGAAAAATGGCTGTATTTTATGGAGTTTAGCGGCAGAGAAAAACGGCGGGAGGGGGAGGCGGAGAAGGTGGGAGGGGAATTCATGAGGGGGGAGGTTTGCCAGAAAGGGGACAGCGGGAGCTGGGTGGTGGAACGCGGGGAAGGTGAAAAAGGTAAGCGGGAGGGGAAGGGGACGAGGATAAGGAAGAGGTGACGGAAGGGGAACGGGCAATGATGTGAAAGGACACGCAGGGAGAAAAAAAATCTTTATTTAAGTGGCATTGCAACGCATTCCGGGTATCAGCTAGTATATTATGAATCATAAACGTGAATCTTACCTCGCCCCTTCCATATTCAACATTTTCTTAAAAGAAACACAACATTTTACTCATACCAACAGAAAACCTACATATAAAAACTTTAATACATGGTTAATGAACAAAAAAAGAAATTGCATTAACAAGTTACTTGCAAACCGTCCGTGTTCATTTTTTATACGTTTTTATGTTTAAATATATATATGTATATGTATGTATATACAAATATATATTTTTGTATTTTTTTAGTTTTTGGTTTTGTTTTTATGTTTCTAATGTTTTTTTAATGCAATTGCTAAATTAATTTCCCTACTTATTTTTATTTTTAAGTTTTTTTTAATATATATATGAAATGATACTGCTACCCCACTCGGAACAGATATTGTCTAGTGAGTCGGGTAGCGCACATGAACTGTAAATATACTTTAATGTTAATAAACGCCCGGGTTACCGGCATTGAATTAAATTATAAATATTATGTTATAATCTGGCAATATATTATCATAAATAAAAATAAAATAAAAAATATGATAACAATTAAAAAAATAAAGTAAAATTGAATGACTAGGTCTTCTGGAAAATGAACGAGCCACCTTGTTAATGTTTCGCGTGCCTCACGATAATAGGCTAAATGCTAATTTCACTCAACCACTGAGACATCATAACCATCAGCAGTAATCTGCTATGAGCTAATGATCAGTAATATGAACTGACACCGCTATATTATAGTGGTGTACCTCCCGGGGGTGGGGTGGAGGGGGGGCGCACTGGGTGCCACCCAACCGAAGATTTTGGCGAATAATGCAGAATTGTAATTAACCGTTTCAAATTTTACTGTTTTTTTTATGATGATGTATCAGAAACAGAATTCATTTCAGCCTACCAAGGTAGAGAAGACATTTAAAATCGGCCATCAAATCTTAAAATCTTATGGTCCCACTAAAGTTATTTATGACGATTTGCGTATCAGTTTCTTCTTGGGAGAGAAGTTTTAGCAAAGTAAAATTAGTTTAAAAAAATACTTGCAGGAAACAATGATTTTTTTTATTTCGTAGTAGGTGGGACAAGATTATTTTTCTAATAAGTGTAATTTATTCACAAAAAAATTGCCAAATTTGCCTATAAGATCGAGGAAAATTTAATGGCCTATAATTTATTGAAGCACAGATAAATAAAATAGTTAAAATCCATATTAGGTATTTACTAAACTTTTTAGTATTAAAAAAAGTATTCATTTTTTTTTTAAAGTTTAGTTTTGATATTTTGGCTTTAAATCCAACATTAAGTATGAAAAGGCATCGCAGCCGTTCTCCTGAAGGAAAGTTAAATAGCTTAGTTCGGGCACACAGACACGCCCACTGCAAACTTCTATCGGTCTACCTCTTCAGTGGCTTCGGCGCTAATGACCGCTTACTAGACTAGATGATTGTTTGTGGTTACCAAACCAGGGCAGAACTGGACACCTTATTCCGTGGGTGGTGTAGGTGGGCCGATATTCCTACACCCACCATTTTAATTAACAGGTAGGTATGCTCGACTTCAACACCTTAGAAGCCCGTCGAAAAACATTTTTATGGGTAAACATTTTCTAAAGTTAATCTCTGGAACACTTAGTCCACCTATGTTTAAAGTTGAAAGAGGTTAATGACTAAAGGGTGGCCACAGAAAACGGATTTCAAAATTCCCCGATAATTTCAGGTTTTTCAGAGCAGTTTACACATTTTCCCTATATATTTTATTTAATACTAGCTAATACATGCGTTGCAGAAATTGTTTCTCCCTGCGTGTCCTTTCTTATTCTGCCTTCTCTTCCCCTCCAGCGTCCCCTTCCCCTCCCGCGATTCCCTTGCACCTTCTTGTCCACAGCGGCAGCGAATATCACTTGTATCTGAATATGCCTTTAATCCACTCCGGTTTGTGGCCTGTGAAAAGTTCACAAATAATGGCGGCACTCGAGGACAACCAATTTTGCTTACGATGATTTTAACAGATAATTTAACTTTCTGGATAATTTAGAAGTGGCTTGTTGTGACTCGACTATTAAGCAAGTCATAAATTTAAATTACGATTTCCATGAAAATTCCCGATATTAAAATTCATATTGCGTAAATAAGACATTGATAATCGTATCAGGGGCTCTTCAAAAGTTTTCTAATTACGTATTCTCCTGTTAATGTTAACTGTGAAATGAGGACAGAAAATGGGATGGTGTGAACTAAAAGTGAGAGGATGATATCTAACTTTGGTCAAGATATTATTAATTTATAAGTTTCAACAAGTGTTTAATTACTTTTGATGATTTAAATGGGTGGAAAGTTTTTCAATCATACAAAAGGCTATTGATAAAATTATTATCTGGCCCCCTAGCACAGTCGATCGATAAGGATTGATAGGATAACTATCGGTAACTTCTCATCGTTCCCTAGGACAACTGCACGTCGCTAACGTACAAACAACAGTTGATGTCGAATATGTTAAGGACACTTAGTCATTTAGAACTGTCGCTTATATGTGTAGTCAAGTAGTCATGCTAGGGAACTATGAGAAGTTACCGATAGTTATCCTATCGATCGTTATCGAGCGAGTGCGCTAGGGACTCTGGCGGCGTTTTGCCCATACGTTTCCGCAATTTCCTCCCTCGATTTCGATACTAGTACAAATATCGACCACTAGCGCGTCGGTACGTTTTGCTATTTTGTAATCTATAAAATTACCTTGTTTGAACGCTATCCACAGACGTTCAGTTTACAAACTATTCGATGTATTAAAAAAAAGAAAAGAAAACTGTACAGACATAGAATATTTTCTTCTAATACGGTTTGTAAAAAAAATGTTAAAATCGGTCCCTGTTTGGAGGAGAAAAATGGGGAATAAAAAACCTCGATTTGATTTAGGTATTATCGGGCTGAGGTGCAGTTGTCCCTTGCGCTCAGTATTCGGAGAAATAAGAGCGAAAGTAACAGCAGACTGGTAAAATATCTATTGTTCAAATTTCTCGGCAACCGGGTTTCATCTTAAACGGACGGCCCCTAAACGGAGCGACGTTTGTAGGCCCTTTGGAAAAGTACTGATTTGTTTTCATAGAAATCACAAGAAAGAATTTGGTCCTGTCAAGCGGCGAGACTTAAATATAAATGAATGTGTCTCCACGACGCAGCCTCCCATGAGAGACCTCAGATCCAAAAAGAAAGAAATGCTATTTATGAAGCTTTGAAAAAACCAATCTCACTCACCACTTCAAGACCCAAGGTTTTAGCCCTACGTCTTAATCCCATACAAAAATAATTCGGATAAACAGTAAACATACAGATCCTCATCCATAACACAAATAAATTATTTATAAAGAAACAGTATGTCTTATTTAATTATAATGAGAAATAACTCCTCTACTCAACTGCTAGAATCAAATCCATGTACCTACCACCTTTGTTAATTATATATAATACCTACCTATAAATTGAAATGTAATTTAATATTATTTTATTTCACTACATCTATATTCTTACTTTTACTAATCTATTTCTGTATATCCAACTTAGTAACTGATATGATACTCAATTCCACTATCAATGTATATTTGTTAACATCCTATATAAGTTAATGTATTTTCTTACCTCAAATTTTTTCTTCTTTTTTTATTTTTTCTTTTACCTTTGTAATGGCACTACTCCCCAATTCAAACACGAGAAATGTTTTCTTTATTGAATTGGGTAGATTCGTTAAACAAACTATTTTATTGAAATTAGCTTTTAAAACCCATGATTTTCTTTTGTAAATATATTTACCTATTTAATATATATTTACATTATATCAAAAGTTATGCTCATTTAGATGTTCTATGTGCTAGAAAATGACAGATATGTAAAAGCCCAGCTGGTGATAGTCAAAAATAAATAACGCCACCCGTTTCGTTTTGGCACACACTCCTCGCTTCATTCGCGTTGACACATCGTCTCATGCTGCGTTTCTGACTCTTTACATGACCTGATTCAAGTAATTGATTCGTCTGATAGTGTCATACCTACGTCTTGCCTTCCTTCTGTCCTCTCTTCTACCATTCACTCCACATGTCAAAACCATAATATATGCTTAGATTTCTCAATTTCTGTTTGTCCTTTGCAGGATGTGTCAACTGATGTTCGTGGCACTGGCCGCCCTGTCCACCCCCTGGTGCTCCGCTGAAGGACCTCTCCATGGCCAGGGCCTCGGGCCAGTCAGCCCCGCCCAACCAGAGGTGGCCTCTCCTTTACAGGACGCGAGAGACCTGCGCCATGTCTATAAACGTTCTCCAGCCTACAACTTTGGCCTGGGAAAACGACGTGCGTATACTTACGTGTCCGAATACAAGCGATTGCCCGTCTATAACTTCGGCCTCGGAAAGAGAAGTCGCGGATACGAGTTTGGCCTCGGAAAGAGAAGCCGCGGATACGAGTTTGGCCTCGGAAAGAGGTCCAGCCTGGAGGACGAGTACGATGAAGATCCGAAGAGCAAGATGGAGGCGGAAGGAGACTGGTTGGAGCACGAGGAAGATAACGAAGACAGCAATGACGTCAGCGGAGAGCAGGAAGATGAGAATGAAGAAACATACGGTACGTTTTATTTTTTTCTAAAATAAATAGAATTGGGAAGCAAATGATCAAAGAACCGACCCCTTCCCCAATCGGACTTTCCAAATAACACAGATTGACTCCCAATCCGAAGGTCGAACCCGCGACCTTCGGATTGGGAGTCTTACCCCTCGACCACGCCGGCCGTCAAAAGGGGCGTTTTGGAATTTTCATGTTGTGTATATATATTACGCGTTTATCAACGATAAGCAATTTCCTTTGCAGTGTGTACAATGTTCCCATTTTACCTTGATAAAAAGTAAAATTTAACATAATGATGATGTAATGCAGTGGTCACCAACTTTTTTGTGAAAAGGGCCGGATTAATATTTTTGAAAACCTGGGGGTTAGAATCCAATTAGAATATAAATTTATATGAACATGTTGAAATAAGTGTAGAGTCGTTTGAAATTATGTTCTTTAAAACAGACACCACTTCTTTGCAAATTAGACGACGAAAGTCGACGTTCACAATAAATACGTCTTTGTTTTTGGCAAAAAAATAACGAATTGACCACTGCTTATTAAATACGCGACACTCGGCGTCTGGTCTTCCTTTTCTTTGACATAATTTTATTAAGGCATTATAATTTAATGAATTTCAATCGAAATTTTTGAAACAACCTCAATTAGGGCAATCACGGCTAAACACTATTACTATAATTTCAATCTATCACGATAATCAAGCGATGTGTACACTGAATATTTTCGATTCGGCCTCTGTTTTACCCTTTTTTATCTTACCTGCACTACGTTCTTAGAATTTGAACAAATTTATAGAAAACTTCTGGGAATTTTTGAGTAACCAACATCTAATCACCTTCAACACCCAATTCTCTGAAAACACCGAAAACTCTGGTTATCTCAATTACCCAAGTTTTTCTACTTTTGGTCAACTACCTATATACACATACCTAATCAAATTCCTTTTGATGAATTGAAATATAGCTGCCGTGAATTCACGACCAAATAATAAAATTCTATAAAAGTAAAATACCCTATATAAATTATTTATACCCAGAAATCGGAATTTTTTGGAGGGCCGGGTGAAAATGTTTGGCGGGCCCGCGGGCCGTATGTTGGTGACAACTGATGTGATGTATCAATATTATAGAGTAGTTCCGCTCCCGACGCGTTGGAGCTAGAATTAGAACAAAGGGTAGGCGTTAGTTTACACAAGAAATAATCAAAATTGCCTCTGTGCGTAATGAAGATGAAGAGGAAGTTTATATTGAAAAATGTATATTAGATAATATGTTCTGGCATGAATAAATAATATGCCTGGACTTAATAACCCTCGGAACAGACCTTATTGCGGAAATTCTCGTTCTAGTTTTTGGTTATTTATTACATTTTGGACTTGAAAGACTTTTTATGATATATAAATATATGTACGCATTCACAGATAACAGTGGACAGGCGACAGTTATTAGTTATTTTATTACCTTCGTTATGCAGTATAGGTTCAAACATAATTAAATACATAATCATAAGCATTGTGAATGAATGTTCGAGGGGTTAAGCTCTCGAATCCAAATCCGAAGGTCGCGGGTTCGAATCCCGCGTTTTTTCTATTAATTTGTGTTGTTTCAAAAATTATTAATTAAAAATAACATGTAGTATATTTGCGGCACGTTCCAGAGTGGAAGATACTCTCAGTATTGTGGTGGACCTTCTCGTCTGCCTTTACTAACTTCTATGGGTCTCGGGACCAGTTGTAATGTACCTGTGGGGCTACCCGGCACCCGTTGTAATGATCCGTAGTCGTCTACCCTTGGTTTTTCTATTCTTTCCCTTTAACACTAGCTGTCGGGATCTACTGGCTACGCTACCCTTATCTTTTGGCCTTCGATCAATATACCCTTGTATCTAGCTACACCTAACTTTTCCTTAAACCCCTGCGATTTTCTCACAGTAAATAAGATTTAAGATTTTATTGCACATTATTCCTATTTACCACGTTGTGTGATTTTTTGATTCGGTAATTACATTTGAATGTGTAAATTAATACGCATACACATGTAGAGGAAATAATGTAGTATGTGGTAACCTAGATTCTTTCAGAGGAAAGTGTGGAAGGAATCCGTTTGATAAACTAACCCCGTTTTTAGATTGTTTTGTTTTATTTTAAAGCCTATCCGTATTACTCGCCTTTTCTCAACTTGGACAAGTATGTCATTGACGCTAATTCTACCGTAAATTGTCACCCGGTTTATAAAATTCAAAGTCATAGTTTTCTTACCTGATTTTTCCCTTCCTATAGATATATATTGGGTTATTTTAACATAACCTGGAAAGTGTGAATTTTGACATGCATGCTAGGTTCCTTGCGAAGCTCTCAATGTCGTCGTACTGCACCTAAATGGTCAAGTTATTATTGTTATTAGTATACACTACATGTACTGGGGAAGAGGAAGGTGGGGAGAGGTGATAGGTGGATTTTTGGGGGATATTGTTTCCTGAATAAGTCGGCTCCTCCTCTAACCAAATAGATACTGGTGACCAACATTCCAGACAAAGACTCAATCATTACGTTTGCTAGGATGGTCCTTAAGTCCTGATTTTGTTCTCTTGCATGAACTTCATTGCTACGAAAGGGTCCCTTCACGCCAGATGAAAGAGCGCAGAGTCCTCATGTTACTTCCAGTATTATCCCGACTTCCTTTCCTCCAGATTTGATTTTAACTCGACTGATTCTAGAAGGGGTATGTCCATTTCTTCCCTTATCATGACTCTACTCGCGTTGAGTGCGTACGGAGCCGTTTGAGATGATCCTTTCGTCTCCTTCGTAGGATAATCATTGGCTTGCGTTCCTCGCCTCTGAGAGCTGACATAACTTCTACCTCGTAAAACTATGTTTGCTTTCAGGTCGACATCGATGACAAATACGCAAATGATCGATTGTTTGAATGCCGCGCCAGCGTGTCAAGTCAATACAAACTACACCTTCCTCCTCACGTGCAATTCGTATCTTTGACACCGTCGAAGGAATCAAAATCACTCCTCAAAGAAACAGTTGTGGGCTGTTTAATTCAGAAAATGTTTGCGTACCTCACCGAGGAAGTGTAATTTCGCAGGGCAAATATGGATTGGTGGACTGTCTGATCTTGTTGTTTGCAGTGGTTTTTTTATTGAAGGTACTGACCCCTCGTGTAAGGAATTAGGTAAGGTTACCCATCTGTTCAGAAAGGTATGAAATGGGAAAAAGGGTTGAATTGCGTAATCTGAAGGTTGAAGACTATCTGTCTTATGATTGTGGGTCCAATGGAATCCTTTAAAATTGAAATTTAAATCTCTATAATATTAATAGCGTAATCGATTGAGGGTAAGTATATGTCTGTTGGAATCATAATACTAAACCGAAGTTGAATACATTATGCTGGTTCGTTAACCTCTGGCGGAATGTGATACCCGAGAAATGTTTATATAAGGCCCATTTAATTGTTTGTTTATAAAACATTTGGTTTGGCCTACTGCCCTAGATCGGAGGATTCTGATTTCAAGGTGAGGTACCTCTAATATATTCATGTTGGATCTCGATAGTGATAATATCAATAATAAGATGATTTACAGAGCGCCGTTTTAGGGAAACTCGTATATATTTGCATTGTATTTATTGAGGTGAAGGTCACAGGTGACGAAATGACGTTAGTGCTAGGTATATTTGAGATGACCTAGTTCTGGCTGTTAAATACCGTTGATAGGTAAATTCTATGGTTAGGTATTTCAAAATGACCTACTTCCTGTATAGGTACTTGGATGGATAACCTATATTCTCAGTTAGGCATTTTCATTTTATTGGAAGGTGAAGGTCATAATTGACGAAATGATTTTAGCACTAGATATATTTGGGATGACCTAGTGCCGGATGGTAAGTACCGTTGATAGGTGAAATCTATGGTTAGGTATTTCAGAATGACCTACTTCCTGTATAGGTACTTGGATGGATAACCTATATTCTCAGTTAGGCATTTTCGTTTTATTGAAAGGTGAAGGTCACAGGTGACGAAATGACGTTAGTGCTAGGTATATTTGAGATGACCTAGTTCTGGCTGTTAAATACCGTTGATAGGTAAATTCTATGGTTAGGTATTTCAAAATGACCTACTTCCTGTATAGGTACTTGGATGGATAACCTATATTCTCAGTTAGGCATTTTCATTTTATTGGAAGGTGAAGGTCATAATTGACGAAATGATTTTAGTACTAGGTATATTTGGGATGACCTAGTGCCGGATGGTAAGTACCGTTGATAGGTGAAATCTATGGTTAGGTATTTCAGAATGACCTACTTCCTGTATAGGTATTTTGGTGGATGACCTATATTCTCAGTTAGGTATTTTTGTTGACCCAATTCCTAGTTAGGTACTTTGTGATGCGGCTGAACATACATCACGCTAACCTGTGGAAAAACGATCTATAAAATGTTACATTTTGTTAGTGTCAATCATGCTATTTCGCAAAAAAATCGTAGACACGTACAACTGCTGCAAAGCTCTCCGGGATCTGGAAAATGTATAATATTGAGCACTTACCGAGATCTCTCCAAATTACCAATTTTCCACTGGGAATACAACAGCTTGGCAATATTTCACTGTGTTTATCTTACCTTAAAATTACAAAATTTGTGAATTTAATTTCTCAATATTTCTCCCTGATCTAAGTAAAATATAACTAAATCTAAGTGACTATCTCCTTTGATTACATTGTACTTAATGTTCAAATTCTAAAGTTTTCTAAATTGTGCAATATCTCTTTCCGTACTTTTTTATGACATTATTTAAAGTTATCTAACGTGAAGGATTTATTTAATTTTCGAACAAAAAAAAATGGAGTCCGTTTTCCTCTCAAGTCCGTTGTAGTTTATTTATTTAAATTTATTTAATTCGTGAACTTAATCCTCTTTCCTTTATTTTTATATCACCTTGTGTTATAATAATGCACGATGTTTACTGTTGATTTATTTTAATTATTTGAGATTTTTCTCTTTTCAATCACATTTAAATAATAACCGCGAATAATTTTTAATTTTCACATAAATTTATCAAATTAGATAATTATTATTTTCCCGAACGCCTTCCTATTTCACAATAATAACCGAACTCTGTCTATCAATACTTTGATTATTATTTTATTTAAACTTTAAAATAAACTTTTTCTACACTTAGATGTACACACACTTTAATTTAAGCACTCGGATTTATTTTAAACTTTATTTTTAGGCACTGTTAAATATTTATAAAACTAATCACTTTTGTTATTTAATTTTTAATTTTTATATATTTTATAAACTTCACTGAAGTGTTGATCATTTTGGGCCACGATAATCAATTTGTTTACACTCACAACACCCTTTATTTTTATTTATCACCATTTTTATAACTAAATTAATAAGGTAATTATTTCCACTAAAACTTTTCCGTTTAAATGCAAGTCACTTTAATTGTTAACACTAATAATTATTATTTAATTCATCTCTTTTACTTTCACTTGATAAGAATAAAACCAAATTCTAAAGGAAAACTCTAAGTGTTGAAAATTATTTTGAACGAATTTATAACAACACTCTTCAATTATGTAACTGGACTTAGAACTTTTGATCTGTAAATTTCACTTTGAAAGTTAGCCGTACGTATGTCGCGTTATTGTAGATAATCCTTCCGTTGTCGAATCAACTGTCATTCTCAGCTCGTCATCAGCATTTATACCTCCCTCCTCTCCAGAACATCTTAACTCCACTTGTCCTGGCATAAAATAATGATTCCTATCAACTCGTAATTTTTTGAAATGGACACATTATTATCGACTGTCTTGACTTAAGTCATTTTGTTTCGTGAAGAAATATTTTTTAGTTGCAACCCCCCTAAGCTATCTTACTCACACGGGAATTCGTGTCCGGACTGGTAAATATAATCAACTATTCGCCCAACATTTCTGAGAATACAGATCAAGTGGATATTTTATTTATACATATAAAATTTATTTTGTAAACGAATATGTCCATGATCGCGGACACAATGCGAGCCTGTCACTGGGTGCAAATACGCTATTTTCCCGTTGATTGAGTACATCTCTCTTCACTTTCAAATTTTTTGATCCAAATTTTAACTGAAATACCTCCAAACTCTTTCAACTTTATAATCGATCATTTAGTTGCACATTTTTCCTTCGTTTTTCGCTGAATTTTACTGCAAAAATGGCTTTCGCCATACCCATCTATGTATGTATTAAATTTCTTTCTGAAACCGGTAGAATACCTATATTCGTCATTATGTGCATTCTATTCACCCTCGAATCGTGCTAATTTCGATGTTATTTAATTTTTTTGGCACCATTTTCTGATTTTAAAAAGGGTTTCCGTTCTATAAAACATTTTTCCCTCTTTCCAAAGTGATTTGCCATGTATTCAAACGCTTTCCAATAATTTAAGGGGAACTTAATTTTGTCAAAGCATTTTTTCTTCCATTTTCTTGCACCTTCACTACAAACGTATCACCAATTCGACCCCGTTTAAATGTCATCTTTAATTGTTTTATTCAGAGTACGTAAGTATTTTGTTTCACTCACCCTGGGAAAAGCATTAATCTCCATTAAATATCTATGTTTATCATTCGATTTGTTTATATCCCAAGACTCCGCTGTCTCTGTTTACGTTACGTATTATTTTAATGTGTTTCCTCTGTTTAGATTATCTCATAAGACCAATGTATTTTTTTACGACCTCTAAAGCTATAAAAGGGTCCTTAATTGCTAGAAATCATGTTCAAATTTTGATGTGTTTATGTTTTGAATTCGTCGGCGGCCGATAACCTTTTATATCTGAGTTTCTCCCTTGTTAAATCACATATGTCTATACTCTGGTTTTCCTTTAAATTTCATGATCCCGTACGTCCAACCATTTCCTTCTATTTTCCAACAAAATTGGCTGTCGGTTTTCAATAATATTATAACCCTCGCATTAAGATTAAAGCTGTTTTCAGTGTTTTAAGCTATCCGTCATCTGTCGATAAAGTACGAATTTTCCTTGATTTTCTTTTCGATTTGCCGTTCCTCTCGACTCACTATACCATATCAACTCTCATAATTGTATATTTCCCGTTTTCTGATTTATACAAATCTTAGTTCGGAATTCTCGTTCTGTCTCGCCTTTTACGTCAATTTTCATCAATGTTCGTAAGTTTTTTAATACCTCAATCATTGTGTGTAACTTTTCCTTTATCGTACTGACGCATTTTATACATCTGATTTTCATAATCATTTTACGTGAACTTTTTTTGTCATCTCGGAGGCAGTTTCTTCCCGTACTTCAATGGTTAATTATCCCTCTACTGCACTCGTATTGTAAACATTTGCTAGGGTCATCGTTCCGAATGCACCGATCGTGAGACTTTGTTTATTTCTCCGGGCATGAACCCTTATTCGATTTTAATAAATCTCAAGGTTGGATCCATTAGTTTCTTGAATTATGTGTCAAGTCCAAAGTTCAAAGTGGTCTTTCATATATTGTCACGCCTCCTGTTTCTGATTGGATAAATATCTTTCTGTGAGACCCCTC
Source organism: Limnephilus auricula (assembly GCA_951813805.1). Taxonomy (NCBI): domain Eukaryota; kingdom Metazoa; phylum Arthropoda; class Insecta; order Trichoptera; family Limnephilidae; genus Limnephilus; species Limnephilus auricula. The sequence goes on from OX638408.1 coordinate 27,001,933, forward strand.
CCTTAAAATTTTAAATATCACGTTTTTATTTATCGACATCTTTCGATGGAAGGAGAAATCACCATAATTTTGTTGTTTTACAGATCTCTCTAATAGTTTGTTGATTTATCGCAGGTGTCGCTATAGTGTCCGATTTGAACTTCGTTTGGGTGGGAAAAAAATTGTATGAGCTTTTCCGATGAAGAAAATGCCTTTTTTTTCTCTTTCGAACGTAATGTTGAAGTCGTCACAGTATCACCCTGGTGTAAGACCACCATTCAGAATTGACACGTGGCTTGAAATGGCTTTAACCGTGTTTGGTGACCAGATCTTAATAGTCAGATACTTCCACATCTTCCTCTTCCTCTTCCCTATCTCCTTCCACTCCCCACTACCTCCAGCCTCACAACATACCCCAATTGGAGATGCCATAGTCTAACTGGCTTCAGATGGGAGCAGTTGGAACTCTTGTACGGTATTCTTATAAAAAAGCATTATTCCAAGTTTTGTAAATTTCTCGATGAGAAAATGTCAAAAAGAAAATTTGTTTGAAAACTTACAGACAAAATCTACAGACTTAAGTCTGTAGAGTTTCGGATTGTTATAAACCGTCAAAGTTTTCAAACCAATTTTCTTTTTGACATTTTCTCATCGAGAAATTTACAAAACTTGGAATTTCTTAGTTTCAAAAACGTTTACACAATTTCTTGACCCTTTTTCCGAGCAATTTTTTCCCGTTTTCCAATGTTTGATACAATTTTTCCAAGGAACCGGCTATTTTTGAGCTGGGCCAATTTTGAGCTCCGCGGGTTTTTTCTGCTTGGCACTGCGGTCGGTGGGCGGCGGGCAGCGGGGGACACCACTGTAGCTTTGTAATAAACTTCACATACGAAGATGGTATTGCGTAAGTCTCGGCGTCAGAAACTTGAAGTCGGGTTTTTAAAATTCTAACCAGTCGCTAAGGTAACAATACTTTCAGATGATAACTAACTAACTACGCCGTTTCCCCGCAGGGGTAGACAGAGAGGACGGACCGCCAAACGACTCGGTCTTGGCACACACTCCTTGCCTCATTCACATTTATACATCTTCTCATACATACTCTTCTATTATTCTGACTCTTGACATTGCCCGACTCAAGTATTTGATTCACTTGATCGTGCCACGTCTTCCTTGGGCGTCCTCGGCTTCTTCTACCATTCACATTCGCGTCATAAATTCTCTTATTAAACAAATGGTAATCTTGAAATTTTAAAGCTCTCAAATCGATTTGGTTAAAAATTGAAATAGGTGAGGTTAAGGGGAGATGAACAAGAATTTTATGTCAAAATACACAATTACGGCGGCGTTCTTTAAATTATTGAGTTTTAATTGGCAGTTTTTGGTTAATGTGATTTTGTTACTTGGCCACTGGAGCGATTTATTTTTCTGCGATTAATATACGTCCAAAATTGGATCAGTAAAACATTTAATTTATTTTTATCAAATAGTTGATAACACAGACTTTATGTGAATGGCCTTATCGGTTGTCTTTGAATTCTTCTAGAATAAATTTTGGCAGTTGGAAAGCTTCAGTTCTACAAATGAACTTCAAAATAATTTTCAAACCAAACACTTGATTTGATGTACACATATAAAAAATTGGTTTTCTAGTATATATTTGCATCTGTTGTTATCAAACAGGCCATAAAGACATAAAAACGTAGAAAAATATTCAATATAGATATTAAAAATATCCACTGGCGGCAATTTCAAATCTTCAAATCACTAAAGGACAAATTTCGCACATTTATAAAGTTAAAGGTTTTTTATTAATTTTTTTATCAATTTTAAAAATATAGGTGATTTCGTTGGCTGTGTAGCACTATAATTTGTTTATATGTTTACATACACAAATGTGGAGTAATGATTTTTATAATGTGAGTGGGAAATTTTCAAAATTAATTTTCAAATGTGGCGAGCACTTAAGGCGATTTTTTATAAGTCTCTGTGTCGCTTTTGTGGTTTAGAAATTAGTTTTAAATTTTTATCTGTGATTTTTAGATGAACCAAATTATGATGAATAGGTACCTATGTGTTTTTGCACACGAATGTGTGATTAGAATTAATAATATTGCTGCTGTACATAAAAAGGGGCAAAACTCTACTTTTAGTGAACTTTAATATAAATTAATGAAAAGTCGAGAAGGTTGGAGATTCAGCTATTTCTGAAACCTCATTTGAATTTTAGCACGTTGCTTTTAATGCCTACGTATTTAGATTTTCAAATTTGTTATTCAAACACAGTCAAGCGACTCTTTGTTTGCAAACATAAGTAGGTTTTTATATCTCACAGAAAAGATCAGAGTAGGTATGTTTACAAGTCAATGTGAATGTTTGAATACTGAAAACACTACCTTTGTAAATATTCATAACATCCAAGATTGAAAAATAATTAAATGGGAAGAAAAATGTTGCTTTACTCTTTTATAACCATGCAACTTGGGGCGCTCGTAAGTACTTTCTCCCGACTTCTTTCAGAAGGCGACCTGCTTAATACGCCATTCAAATCTAGCCTTGATCGTTCAAATCGCATACTGTTCTAGCTTCTGGTTGAATTGCTTCGTAATTTGACTGAAAACTTGTGTTCATGTCCACTTAATTTTTATTGATCTCGAAGGTACCTAACCTACCGATAGATTATTATTATTTAACACAAATATTTCTGTTTGTTTTCAGTTTCTCATCAAAAGAGGGCTCGTCCTTACGGCTTTGGACTGGGCAAGAGGTCGGACTGGGAGGGCCCCGAGGAAGATAAGAGACTATCGAGAGGATATGAGTTTGGGCTCGGAAAGAGATCAGAATCTGATGGCCCGGAGGAAGAAAAGCGACTCTCCAGAGGGTACGAATTCGGCCTCGGTAAGAGAGCGCCGGCTTATTCCTTCGGACTCGGCAGAAGATCGCCATACGAATTCGGACTCGGAAAGAGGGCAGCTTACGAATTCGGCCTCGGAAAGAGAATGCCGTCGTACGAGTTCGGGCTGGGGAAGAGAATGCCGTCTTACGAATTCGGTCTCGGTAAGAAGGCAGCTTACGAATTCGGTCTCGGTAAGAGGGCAGCTTACGAGTTCGGTCTCGGCAAGAAGGCATCCTACAACTTCGGGTCCGGCAATAAGGCAGTAGCGGGACTCGGGAAACGGCTGCCCATCGGACTGCTGGACTACTACGGCCTGGGGAAAAGACAGCGCGACCTCAACAGATTCAACTTCGGTTTGGGCAAGAGATCCGCCGGAAGCTCCGGGGAAGTGCCCGCAGAGGGCGAGCCAGCCCCCGCCGACCGCTAACCTAACTTATACACTCTCCTGTATTCTTTATAAATGAAGGGAACTACTTGTTAAATCTAGTCAATTTTGTGAGATACAATTATATATATATTATTATAATACATAGTTACCTACAATAATGTTTAAGCTGATCGCCATAATTACAGAAGACATCTTTAAAGTCAATTTGTTAAAGGTGCTCCCCGACTTCTAGTAATGTTAACCTTACTATTCAAATTCATTTCCTATCCGTATACATAATATGCTGACGAGTAGGTATTTATAAATCGAAACTACACTAAGCGAAATTGCATTAAATCCCTACAATAATCTTAATATGTATACTGTTTATAAATATGTCTATCCAAACCTACTACAGCACAATACGTAACCACACATAACGATAAAAATAATAAATTTAGTTACTTAAAGCATCTTATTGAGTTATTATTCGTCTCTCTGATGTAGGTATTATTGACGGAGAAGTAAACGGTATTGTGTATGATATTTTTAATATCGACGTAGTACTTTATTTAGAGGAAAAAGTGAGTTTATTTTTTAATGTTTATTACTTAATTCATATAAATATATGTTCTCAGAATTAGAGGGGTTCGTGTGTACCATATTGGCTCTAACAAAGATTCATTTAAAGAATAAATACAAAGATTTTTTATTAGATTAAACGAGTAAAACCTCAATTGCATCTAATATTTCATCATCGAAGAGCGACTCTCAAACGAAAATTTGATTTAGAAAAATTATTAAGACACGGTTGCATCTGGGAATTGAACCTAGGAGTACCTAGAGCCCCGCAAAGCTAAGGACCTGCTTAATTCTTAGATGCGACCGTATCTTTTTCTGATTTGCTGTTTCAAATTTTCGTTTGGGATTCGCCAATATTGTATTTTTAGTTTTATGCCGGTAAGAAACAATGATAAAACTTGTATAATATTTCATTTTTGTCAAATTAGAAATGAAAACTTACATTTTTTCATTGACATAACTTTGTAACCACTCGAGCGCTTTTTGCCACAATATGGCATTATTTATACAACCACGGATTGCTTTGTTGCCAAAATGTGGCATTTTTTTCATTTTTATTAAAGCGACTATATAATATGTTGTACATTCAAAATATAACAAAATAAATATTCTCTAGATTCTTTAAAATGTTTTTAAGTTAAAGATTTAATAAAAAAAAAAGTATAAATCCTACGAATATGTGATAATAGACAAAAAAAGGTAAATTCATTGGCTACATAGAACTATAATCAGTTTGTATGTCTCCATATTCAAATTCGGAGGTATGATTTTTTTAATGTGGGCGGAAAAATTTCCTTTAGCAGTCCGAGGAACAAGATTTAAATTGCTCTGTGGCTCCAGTGGTTAATAACTTTTGAAGTTTATACCTATCACTCACTGTACATCATCGAAAAAGAAAATAAAACTAATACATCTAAACGAAACAAGAAACAGAACGGCACACGAAAATATGAAAAGACAGGGACTGGGACTGGGCAACTGGGACTCGAACCCAGAACACAGAGCCTTAACCAACTTGGCCATTGGGACCTATATTTATTCTGTCACTTTTGTCGATCTCATTTATCAAATTCAGAATTAACTATTTTATCCTCAACTAATTTTCCCCATATTTTTGGCAGCTATCTTTTTGAATGATTTAAATCAATCATGGGTTCAAATCCCAGTTACGGTCGTTACCTTTTTATTTTTCTGCATCTTGCTCTGTTTCATGTTTTTTTTAGATTTATTAGTAAAAACTTTTTGTAATATTTCAATAAATATGTACCAATGAGCTTAGAATAAAGAATATAACACTAAAAGTGCCTTCCATACAAATTTGAATGGAAACAAATGTACCACTGACTTAGTACGTTTTTATTCTAGACTATTTAACAGGAGGTCTGTCTCTCTTGCACTTGTCTGAAATTATATATCGCCATCCCATTTGAAATTCGTAATCATGGTGAAACACAGGTTTGTATGGAAATATAGGCCAATTTAGATCTCGAAACATGCCCATAAGGCACTTTTTGTGTTATTATTTATATTATGCCAATACCACATTAAAAAATAACTGTTTTTGGAAAATATAATTAGATATTATTTCGTGTGTATATCACTTACGCCTCTCTGCTTCTGTTTGCATCAATATGCTAAATTACTTACCTTTAATCTTTATTCTCAGCACAGAAACAATAATCTAATAAAAAATAATCTTTTTTTTTCAGAATATTGTAAATATTTTAAATTTAATTTAACCTAAATATTATTATTATTGTAATAATATTATTATGGCAAGGAAAAATTTATTGAAAGTTGGACATTTTTTATTTAAATTAAATAAACAGCTTCTATCAATAATTGTGTGATTTATTAAAAATGTATATTTATTGGAAATGTCTAGAGGTTTAATTCTAAATCGTATTTTTATAAGTGTTAATCATGAGACGTTTAATACGGGTGATTCTAAATTCACAAAGCCCAGAATGTAAATAATTAATGGAATAGTTTCAACAAACAAATGCTATAATTGTGACCAGATTTTCCCCTCACAAATACATAAGTAATAAATAGAAATATTAATTAATCAGGTCCGGGGCATACGTCATTCCTGTCGTGAAAACCAGCTTATGTGCCCAAGCGGTTAAAGTAACATTTAAAAATAAATTACATTTGATTTCTAATATTTTTAGGTTAAAACGCATTAGAGAGATTTACATTCAGGGTTTAGTCAATTTTGAATCGCTCGTTAAATCGAGAATGGCAACAAAACTAATATGTTCTATCTACTATTTGAATATTCTGTAAACGTAATCTTAAGCAGTAGGTATTTATGTAAATCATTTGTGTACAAATTGAATAAACCCAAATACACAAGCAGCATGAGAAAAAGTTAAAACACAGTTTTACTTCTCATGTTTGAGCGCTTCTTTACTCTGGCATTTTATTACCCTTTGCTGCGAGCGATTCCCCGCTGCAAGGCAACTGACAGCAAGCAGTGACTGAACAACTTTACTAATCATAGGTGCTGCCTCAAGTAGGTAAACTATTGGATATTTGTGTCGATCAATTTCGAAATCAGCCAACCCCACTTTCTAAAAAATGGCAAATTTTGTGTATAAAATAATTTTTACAAACATTATTATGAGCTTGTTTTTTCAAGACCAGCTCAATTTATATTTTCACTAGAGAAAAATTGACTTTAATATATAATTTTATTTCCAAACAAGCCAAATCCCTACTCACTGTCATATCGAATTGAACCATCTCCACTACGACCAATTACAGAGTGAGATTTTGCAAAGATGGCGGCCAGTTTATTGCATTCATATGCATTGTTTATTCAAATCCAACTAAATCCAATTTACTTCACATCAAACGCCAAAGTCACTGTGGATTTGGATTCGTTTGATCTAATCTGACCATCTCCAAAATTATTGTCGATTTATTGATTTAAATAGCTATTATTTGAAATTCATAACAGTGATTTATTATAGTCTTATTAGTACTTTAGTTATATCAAAAGTAAAATTCCTAATACATGGATTTATCAAGTCGAGAATATAAATTATTGAATATCTCAGAATTTGAAAAGGAGGACATGGCTGCTTTCGAAATTGATTGACACATTTACTAAACCACATAAGAGCGGTGAGAACCAGAGCCAATAGAACTTAGACATTTCTGTTTGGTAGTGAGGCCGACTAAAAGTGCTAATTAAATATAGCTGAAACCATTCAAATGGTGGCCTCTCCGCCACTGATAGAATCCACGTACTCATGAATCCATGGCATTTTATAAGATGGATATCGTCATTGCGCTTGCAAAAACAGCTATTTGCCAAATTTCAACAAAAATTGCTTAAAAAAAACCAAGGAATCGGTCCCAATTTCGGCTATGTGCATAAGTTTAACCATCATCACATAACATTCAAACATTGTATTTTATTTTTTACATTAAATTCACACAGGAGGCTCTGAGGAAAATAATTTCCCTCAGGGCCTATGTCATCTATGAAGATGCTGTGTGGAGGGTCTTTTTGAGAAGAATAAGAAGTGAACGTGGGTCTTGAAGAGACCCATGTTGTAGGAGAGAGGAAACACAGAGGCCGGAAAATCGTTCCACAGCTGAGCTGTTGAACTCAAGAACGAGTCGTAGAAACGACCCGTTCTCATGTGACAAACATCAACCGTTTGACGTTTCCCAACTATGCACCAGTGCCGAGGGGATCAATGATGCCTGTTCCTCAGAGTATCTTCCATTTAAATACCAGTAGAACAAGGACAGCATTCCCACCCGGCGTCTGTGCTCTAAAGATTGCAATCCGTCTGTTAAGACGGGAGAATTACAGAGTCGAGTGGTTTGTTGATACATTTCAATATTCAATACAAAACTGGAAGTTTTTTGCTTCCCCTGTAAACTTTGGTAAAACTTATATAGCCAGTCTACAGGTCTTGCAAGCGCAACGATGATATAATAAATACCATTCATCACCTGTTGCCTATATCAAACCTGACGATAATATTTCATAACACAATGTGATAATAAGTCAGTGAAGAAAACACAAAGATGATAATTTGTTCAGTAATAATTTATTCATTGGCATATTTGTTGTGTATTTTTCCTTTGCGCAACAGTTACTAACACTTTAAGGGAATGCCACAAGAATGTGACTTTACCAAGAGAGGACAGAATCCACTAAAGGAAACTCTGAGGCAGTGGCTTCATACTTCATACATATTATGTCTGTACAATCCTACCACGACTTCTAGACAGCAACCCTTCAAATCAGTGTGGCAATTGCATATACTATACAGTTCTAGCATAAACATCAACGCTTCTCGCCTTACGAAGTTACGAGTCATCGTGTTAGGATTGAGTGGAGGTATCTGTTAATAATAATGAATGTTAGTCACCACATTCCGAAGTCACAATCAGTGAGGCACTTTATTTTCAATTGTTTCAGTCAACGACCGTTGCAAATACTTGCAATATGTAATATACTAAGACAATACTACACATAACATTTCAATCAAATGCCACATTGTCTAGTTAGTCAGTTGCGAAAATATGCATCGAGTTATGACATTATGGCAAAATCCTTCAATTACAATGTTTAGTACAGAGGCCTCTATATAATTTAAAACTTTTAAGGCCAATATTTCATTCAACTAATATTGTTGACTTCTGGTCTACAAATTGAAATATTATAGGCATATTTTAGCAGCTGACTGTAAATTCATAAAATGGTTTATAATCTACGATTCTTCCTCTCAGAGTAGAGTGACATTTTCACCAACAAAAGTGACATGTTTACCAAAATGCATGAATTTAGTGAGGAAAATGAGAAATGACATTAGGTGAAGATGCCGCGTGTCGGTTGAACCTACTAATGTGTACAATCTTACGCTAGGTAGGGCAAACAACCATCAAATATCTACTTATCATCATTATTCATACAAGTACGGTATTAAAATTACCTTAGGGGCTATTTACAGTCTGCTTTACAAACAACAGATTTCAGTGGGAGGGCCCGAACATCCTTCTCCGGGCCAGACCCAAACCGGCTAAAGTCACACCTGTATGCCACCAAATGACAGATTGTCAATACAAATTATGTCACAGCAGTAATTCTGCCAATAGGCTAGCGAGTTGGAGCAACTGCTGATCTGCCACAAACAGGCAATCGAGGCGTGCTGGACACAAATGATGCCAAACCTGTTACAAGGCGGCACTTGTACTTTTAATCTGTCACAAAAGTGACTACGTCGACTCGCAAACCTCTCCGGGAGATTAATCTTAAATGTTTTGTACAATTCCAAGATTATTATTATATATTCTATGTGGGGGAGTGTGGAGTTTCCTCCCTTAGTACTAACTTCTTGTCTCCTTCAGAATGAAACCAAAGTGCACACGTCAACAAAATGATACACGGCGGATTCGCAAGTTCCGCTAAATCAAATAAACTTTAAAAATTCGTCAAGGAGTATCATTGCATTGCGATCTCTCTAACTGCCGTCCTGAAGGCTGTTCAAACAAAATTATTATAACAATATTAATCAAAACATCTCTCGCAGTGTTCAAACGGGTTGCAGAATAAACTAAGACTACATAATATTATTTATCATCACCATAAAAATTGCACTGCAAAAAAATGACATGTTTTATCTGTAAATTTGTTTCAAATGACGTCCATATGACTACTGAAAGTGACTGAATAACATCAATTGACTAAAAGTTAGGTTTTAAGTTTTGCACTTTTCATTTCTACTCAACGATAATCGTTGTCACTAGACCCACAAGGTTTTTATGATAGTGTTATTCTTGTCCCATTTACTTTGGCCCGGTGATGTCGTTGCTGGATTTTTTCGTCAAACTGTTTTTTTTTTAATTTTTATCAAAAATATCCAAAATAAAATTAGAAAAAACTTTACAAAACACTTTTAAATTAAAATTTCAAAATAAGTTTAAAAAGCAAAATCTTTAAATCAACCTTCTGTATAATTTATTATTATTATTTGTCAGTTATGCTAGCCTCGGCAAGCTTTCGATAGAGTTAGGCATTTTTGTTATTTTTAAAAAACGAAAACGAAGTGTTCTTTATAAAAGTGTTTTTTCAAACTTTGGGAAAAAAGCTTGTTTTGACACATTTTGTGAGAAATCAATTTTTTTACTCTACTCTACCCAGTATACGGTACTATTGCCGGTAAATCGCCTCAAAACATTGCACCTGAAGTGAAATAACACAAAGCTGCGCTATACAAATGTTATGTTATTATTATTATGTATAAAAGAACCAAATATTTTCCCAAAGTTTGAGAAAACAGTTACCATTTTCGTTTTTTAAAAATAACAAAAACGCCCAACTCTAGCAAAAGCTTGCCGAGGCTTGGCAAGCATGTGGACGCGGCATTACGTACATATGCAGTTTTGAATTAATGGCTCTAAAATATATATTTTTTTTAATTAGACATTGTGTGTATGTATTAGTATTCTGGCTGTAATAAAACCTTGGGTCTAAAACAATTCTTTCCTAGCAGACTAATAAGGAAACGACAGTCAAAATAATCTCAAGTACCTACCTACAAACAGGTATATTATGTCTCTGTTTGTGTTTATGTCGACAATTTCATTTGATCTAAACTAAACATATTTGTTATTACATATAAAGTTATCATAAAGGGAATAATACTTGTGCGTAAATTGCAAGTTAAATTTTATCCAAAGGCATTGCAAAGTTTTTTTCTTTGATTGTGTGGTCATCGTATATGTATTTGTGTACATATATGTTTATGTACATATTGATCATCCGGTTGACTAGTCAGACATCTCAGAAGAATCGAAATTTGAGTTGAGTTTGCAGTTATATTTAAAATACCCTCTATCTGGTACAATACTCAGATTACTCAACACCACCGAATCGATTATAATGCAGAAAATCTTGTAGTGAATTAAACAAAATGTTGATGTTGGTCACTAGTAGGTTATTTCCAAATGTCATGTCAATGTACCAGACCATTATGCCTACCAGAGTTATTTTATAGCATATTTAAAATGTAAAACACAAACACATATATATAATCAAATAACATTGGATTTATGTTGAGCTTTCGAATTTTGCTTTCCACATTATCTCAAAACTTAATATTTGGAGATGTCTGATTAATCAACTAGAATGCCTATGAATAAAATGATCCCTGCAGTTCTTCGAGGGTTTCAATAAATAATAAAACAATTCATGAAACCCTTAAAAAATCAACAACTCATTAGAAATATAACATAATGTATTTGGGGTCATGGTCGCTTCTCAAAAACAGTATCACATCCCTCATGTATGTACAACATACGCTTTGTTCAATTATTTATAAAATAAACAAGTTAACTCTATAAAAGTAAAGTCATGGCAAGTATGTAGAAAAAGTTTCCTTCCCTCACAAACACCATTTTATGATTCCTATGTACATGCGCTATATCCTTAATTCTTGGGTATTTTACTAGTCTTTTAATAAAACGACTGCAGAATAAAACAATGCATTTAAGGCGAGGCACCACGTCGTGTAATATTTGAAATTGGCTCGCTAACTACAACTCTCCTTATGTAGTTGGCGATAACGTTTAAATTCCCACTTAACATTAGCAGCCTGTTTTGATTTATGTAAGAAAAAAACAAAATCAGGCACAAATATTTAAATGTTTAACGATCATTTTCTAAAGAACTTAATTTGCCACATTATACAATAAGGCCATAATGGAAAAGATATTCGCAAGTAATTAACAGTAAGTAACACTTAATTTTTTTCTTTAAAAAAATGCTCTATTATTTTAAAGGCCAAGATGTGTTCTACTCGCAGTATTTAATTAAAGCATCTAAATATTTATTTAATTAACCACTCATGTGTCGCTCACCCGCCGGCGGGCCAGAGGCAGGTAAGAGGTTAAATGCTTAAATGCGATTTTAACCCTTATGTACAAAGAAACTGACGTTGCTTTTAATATCAGAATTGTAGCTCCTCGGAATTCTTTATAATTAATTTTCTATGATACACGGCCATCACGGAGGCAAATGACATCCGACATTCAAGAGGTTAAAAACAAAAACAGATTCTTCTAAAAACACAGTGCTTCGCCTTAATGAATTATAATTTCATGAAAGGATTTTTTTTTTTATTCAACTAAATTGACATTGACATCGATGCACAAAGCATAAAAGGGAAAATGACAAACAGTGTTTGTAAGAGAAGACTACTTCCTTATAAAAGCTTAAAATAAAAAATATATATAACAATTATGGCGATCTTATGTCAATATTATAATAAGTAACAAGAGAGATTCCAGAATTTTATCAATTTTCCACAACAAAAAGTTCTCAGTTGTTATTATTAAGTGAAAGTAATTTTTTTTTTTTTAAGTTTTTTTTTACTTGGGGATGCTGTGTGAAGGGTCTTTTTAGCGAAAGGAAAGAGAGGGCGTTATCGGAAGGAAAAAGGTATGAAGGATGGGTAGGAATCAGAGGGTCAATGTGTCTAGGAATGACAGACATATGAATACATCACTCCCACTGCGGTGCAAGGCAATGGGTCGAGAGGGTGCAGCTGGAGAAGTCTAAGTTAGGTGTCCCTCTCAACCAATTTCTCCCGATCCGGCCCGCCATGGTGGGCAAACGCATTGGCCACCAAGACCTAGACACACCCCAGCCCACGGCCCTTGCTAAGTCACCAAATATAGCAAACCACTTAGGGTGACTTATGAATCCATAAGTTACCCTAAGTGGTTATATATGTACCTATACCCGCCTCCCAAATTGTAATAATGTGGTTCTGCGAAAATTAAATATTTCGTAAGGAAAGGTTCTGGAGACTTTTAATGTGAACTTTTCAGTGTGAAAAATGCGAAAGTTAATACGGAACTCTGGTGGGTTCCGCGTTTACGTAGACAAGACAAGCACCACAGAAGAGAAGTTACCAATATCAGTCGTGGTTACACTCTACGCTTGGAATATTCTAGTTAATATCAATGTTATCTTTGAGCAAAAGTGGAAACAATCCAATATACGGAGGTTCAGAGGTGAACCAGAGAAGACACAACAAATGCCTAATCACTGTACAAGAACAAAACACACACAGCAATGAAGATGATCGTCACTTTTTGAAAAGGTTACAGTACAATATGTATTTGTAGAACACTTACTTGTCAATTAGATTTAAGTTCTTTTGTTTTGCAGAAATTCAAATGTAACATGGTCATCAAATGGCCATTCAGTGCCATTTTGTTTTTTGGCAGTTGAAAGGTTCCCGTTAAATGCCGATCGGCAGAATAGGACGACTCAACTCTATGGAATAACAAGGTTCCATCTGTTGTGGTAACGTCATGCGATAATGAAATCTAAAGGAGCTTACTATAGATGCCATTGTCGCACGACGTTACCAAGGCAGATGAAACCTTGTTATTCCAAAGGATCGAACCATTGTGTTGTAAAGCTTTTCAGCTTAATACAATTTGATAGAGAACTGAAACGCCGTTTTAGTATGGTCCAGCTGATCCGAAAATTCAACTTTTTTAATCTAATAATCTTCATTACATACATTCCCAAAGTTATAGCATCAAATTCGACAGTGAAATATGGTTAGGAGCTGTATGCCCCAAGCAGGTAGGAAAGGAGAATGGAGCGGCTCGATTACAAGCGAAAACTTTAAAGGTGTTTTTCATCTTTGGGGATGCTGTGTGGTGGGTCTTTTTAGGGAAAGGAAGGAGAGGAAGTTCTGAGAAGGAAAAGAGTATGAGAAGTGGGTTAATGTGTCTAAGAATCTGGGGGTTAATGTGTCTAAGAGTGACGGACGTATGAATCCATCCCTGCCACTGCGGTGCAAGGTGATGGGTCAAGAGAGTTCGGCTAAAGAGATCAAGAAATCTCCCTCAGCCAGTCGCTCCCGATCCGCCACGCAGCAGGTGGCAAACGCATCCGCCGCCAAGACCTAGACAAACCTCACCCTATAAACCTGGGCCCTTCTGCTAAGTCACCAAATGTAGCGAACCGTTTGGGATGATCTGTGACAGGTGTGTTGGTTATCCAATAAATGGTTCCTGCAGCGGCTCCCAAATTGAATTTGATGATCAAAATTATGAAATGTTACATTTGAATATCTGCGAAACAACTGGGCTTTAAGCGCATGAAATGGCTAAATGAGAGACAATTGTTTCTACTGAAAACAATTCACAAATGTAAATTTAGAAAATCTAAGATTCGACATTTACTGTAAAAACTGAAATAGGGTTTTGAAATAAAGTAATTTTACAATCGCCTAAAAAATACAGCGTAATTAAAGATAATATATTTCACAATACCCCAATGACAAGTGGTAATGTTTGCCATCACTCAGACCGCAGCTCTCATGTAAGTTAACTGTGGAAGGGATGGTCTGCCGTTGTATGTTCACTGGTTCCACTGATAAAATAAGCACCAAACTTTAATGCCGAAATCATCGCAATAGGCGAGTTTAAAGTCAGAAAAGCGGCATGCCTCCACGCCCACACCCCTCTGACCCACATATGTTTTACGCATCTTTTTCTTTCGCTTACGGTCATTGTAAACTCAGTAAAGTGACTGTACCTGCACGAGAATGGATCGTACCAAGTTCATCAGTTCAGCATTCAAATTTGGTGCTTACTGTAAAGTATTATCATTTGTTTCAGACGATTGTGTAATATAATGAGATCAATTATTATCCTTAATTTATTGCACAATTGAGATAAACATTATTATGTATTAATCTTACTCTAGGTTTGTGCATAGACTCGGGGCGCACCCATTTGCTCAAACAATTGTTCTAAAACATCGCACATCGCAGTCTAACTTCATAAGGTATTGTTGTTGAAACTTAAACATGCCCCGTGTACGTTATTATAAGTGATGAAGCTTATTCCGCAAAAACACGCACACGCTACAAGCACACGGTGGGAATCTTTTATATAAATATCTAAATGTCCTTCAAATTCTCTCGATTAAATGACGCCACCTGTGGGTGACAATTACAAACAAGACAATTTTATTTAATGATCTTAGTTTTAAATATGTGTTATTGAAATACAAAAGTTGTTGCTTTGAAAATAATCAGTAAACTATGTCTGTACGCGTCACTTAAACAATTGACAGAACTGAACAGAAGCCTGAAATGATTGAATGGAATAGCTAACCTTAAAAAATGCCGCCCACGGTAAATACAGTGTAGCCAATTAATTCACATATCTTTTGTCTATTATCACATATTCGTAGGATTTATAAAAAAATATTACAATATTGTAAACTTTAAAACATTTTAAAGAATCTAGAGAATATTTGCCATATTTTGGCAGCAAAGCAATCCGTCGTTTTGGAAATACATAGTGCCATATTGTGGCAAAAAGCGTTCGAGTGGTATGAACATTGGGTTAAAATCGCAAATAAAAAAAAAAAGCAAAAATGTTTGTCGCGCCCGCCGGCAGGCTTACGACAAACGAGAGGTTAACCGCCAGCGGGCCAACGACAGATGAGAGATTAAATGCTCAAATGCGATTTTAATCCTTATGCATAAAGAAACTGTACAAGAACAAGGTCAGATTTGCTTGCGCCAATATCATTCCAGATGTTGCTTTTAATTTCAGAATTGTAGCTCCTCGGAATTCTTTGTAATTAATTTTTTATGGTACACGGCCATCATGCAGGCAAATATCATCCGACATTCAAAAGGTTAAATCCACTTCAACTTTTTAAAGTTAAAAAAAAAACATTCTGCCTTGCGTAGATTTGATTAATCAATATTTACACAAAAGTGATTTTATCTCAGATTTAGTTTTTTATGACTGGCTGCTTCATTTTAAAACCTTACAATTATTCGGTGGAGGAAACTACATATCTGTAATTGCTCACCCACAGGCTCCGTATTAGTGCCGTACATATATTAGGTAAATTGCCTATAACATTGTGTTGAATTTTTTCTTTTACATATTAAACATAACCTGAAGGGTGATTCTGAATCTTTTGTGTTAAGACGGCATTGTGAGACAATTGAGGCCAAAAGACAAAATCCGTTGGATGTCGGAAGGGGTCGCCGTGCGTAATTCATCATTCAATTGAGAATTTACAAGACATTTTATTGAGTAAAATAACTTGGTTTCAAATTAATTACTACAAGAAACAATATTTATGTCGGGGGAGATGGTAAAAGATGCATTAAACTTCCATTTTTTCTCAACCTAAGTTAAGTTTGAAGATTAGGAAATACGCATAAGCCGAATTCGGCAAACTTATCAGTGAAATACACAAAGGATTGCATATTTAATAATATAACAGGCTTTCATAAATGAATACAGTGAAACCTTTTTCGTTGTTTGTTTTTGGGGTGTTATGCCGTGTTGCGCTACCTCCTTCTTTAGCCGACGTTTCGGACAGCGTTGCAGTGTCCATCATCAGGGCAGATCTGACGATGTGAAACCTTCTTAAGAAGTTCTCGCTTAAGATGTTTTCCCGCCTAAGAAGTTTTTTTCTTCTAGTCCCTTGGAAAACTTCTTAATAACTCAGGTACGGGACATACGTCATTCCTATGTCTACCTACGTTAAATTATCGTGAAAACAAGCTTATGTGTCCAAGCGGTTAAGAGGGTTTCACTGTGAGACATGATTTTAGATTTTCGGGTTTCACTGTATCCATTTTTCTTATTATTTTGATATTTGTATTTTTTCTTACGCAATGATATTTGATTAACTACTCTTAAGGCGAATTTTGCAAAAAACGTGCCGTCATCTCTCCCCTTAGCGTAACATCAATTTGAAAGGCGGGTATGGGTACCACAGCCCCAGGAAGCATTTATTAGATATATAATACCTCTGCCACAGGTCACCCAAGTGGTTTGCTCAGGGCCTCCTGTGTGGAACTAACGTAAAAAAAAAACTTTTAAGAGTTGGTGTCTTAAATCTAGCTCGTTAGCGTGATTCAGAATACCACATTTAAGAAAACTGTCAAATTTTGTTGTATACGGCCGATTTAACACGAGTTATTAGACTATCGCAAAACATGCAGAATCATCCTCCTGGTCATTAGTGCAATAAAAACAAACTAGAAAAAATCATTGAATAAGGTTAGGATCGTGAGGCATTTCACAGATGTCCATAGATTCTTAGCAATGTATCCAGTCAAGTAGGCAACTATATTGAACATTGTACACGGCATATCACGGAATGTTGAATATGTAAGGGTGATGTGAATTTTAAAGAGTGCTTGTTCAGAGGTTAGGTTAGGTTGGGTTCGAATAAGTATGTCCTTCAGGCAACTAAAGTTCAACCAGAAATTGATTTTCAATGAGTACCAATAATTGAACAGTAAAAGTGTCCGGTGTAACATGACCTGGTGATTATTTATCAAATACAGTGAAACCCTCTTAACCTCTCATCTGCCGCTGGCCCGCCGGCGGTAAATGCGATTTTAACCCTTATGTATAAAGAAACTGTACAAGGACAAGGTCAGAATCGCTTGCGCCAATATCATTCCAGACGTTGCTTTTAATATCAGTAATGTAGCTTCTCGGAATTCTTTGTAATTTTCTATGGTACACGGTCATCGTGTGGGCAAATGTCATCTGACATTCAAGAGGTTAAAAAGTTTCAGTTTAAGAAGTTTAGTTTTGTCGGTCCTTTGGAGACTGAATGACCCAAATTATCCCACATTTCACGGTTTTCCCCCTTAAGAAGTTTTCATGTTTAAGAAGTTTAGTTCTTTTCGGTCATACAAGACCGAAAAAACTTGTTTCCGCTTAAGAAGTTTTTTCCGGTTCCTTGAAAAAACTCCTTAAGAGAGTTTTACTGTATAAAATTTTTTAAATGTACAGTTTTTATTTTCATCGAAATGAGATGTAAAAATAACCGTAGTCTTGAAAGGTGAGAATTAAGTGATGAGTCTCGGTAAAACAAGTTGTCACTTGTTGAGTATCACAGAAACAAGTGATTTTATCATGTCGAGTCTCAGAGATACAAGTGTTAAGTGGTAACTTGTAGAGCCTCGGGTGCGTGTATTATAAGAGGACCAAATCTCGGAGGAACCTGAGATTATCATATTCCTCGAGGTACAAGTGTGAGGAGTGAGTCTCAAGTCAAGAGAGTGAGGTTGGTTATGTGATGAGGCGGGGGGCGTGCAGGCCCTGCACGTGGGGGTCCAGCGGGGGCTGGTGGTGGCGGGGGCTCCAGGGGTCGTGCTCGGGGGGGCTGCCGGGGTGCTCCTGGGCCCCCGAGGTGGCGCCCCAATCGTGCAGGGTGGCCGAGGTGGCGAGACGGTGCGTCAGGCGGTGAGCTATGCTGAAGCCGCCCGAGCCCTCCAGCTGCGTCAGGACAATTATCACCTGTCTGAATACACAAAAGCACATCATTACCTCTCAATTAGTCAATGACCTCCCAAAATTATAAGATGACAATAAAACATTAAATATTATGCAAATCGAAACAAGGGTATTTTTCTAATTTATTTGAAAATGCATAGCGAGATAGCGGATTGCGGCGAGTACTGACATCTAACGTCTCAAATGGAAGCTTCCTTTCCCACGCATCTATGATTGGCTGTGTCAATTTATCAAATGTCCCAATAACATATCGTCTGTCTGCTTATGCGCCATACAATAAATGAGATGGCACTATGTCGCATAAAAAAAAATGCTTTCGCATTCTGGTGACAGCTTCGGTCATTGCTGTGGGGGAGACAGCATAATGAATATTATGCATTTGAAAGTTTGTTTGATAAACAGGTTGGTTTTGCATATTGCGAGCTTGTCACGTGAAATAATTTACTATGTTAAATGTAATTTGACACTCAAATTCGTGAGGTATCCTACAAATGAATATTGATCATATCAGAATATCAAATAAATAGTAGTTGCACAACTTTTTTTAAATGACCTTCCGCTTCTCGACCTCTAGAGCGGCCTCTGGTATATCTATATGGTATATCACTATCTCTGAACTGGATTAAAGGATTTGTGTTGGTTACATAGTTACCTGTTAACTGGGAATTGGGTGGCTGGGTCATGTGGAGAGAATGACACGAACATCAAGCACCAAAGTGCCTGCTAAACTTAAGACCTATCTACCTTGGAGCTTCTAAACTGGAGAGAGATGGTACAATACCGAGATGAGTGGAGGAAGACTCTTGAGGAGGCCAAGACCCACTGGGGGTTGAAGAGCCAGGAGTGATGATGATGAGTTAGTTACCTGTGAAGGGGCGGCACAGAATCAATGGTCTTGAGCTCCCCGCGCGTGGACACCACGTTGTAGCTCTCCTGGCAGTCGCACTTGACGTGGATCCACTTGTTGGAGTGTCGGTTCTCCACCATCACAACCAACCCCGCCCAGCCCTAAAACAACATTACATTCAAATGAGTCCCCTTTTAAATGATTTTCCTGTACATTAAAAAATATATGTACAATGTATAACAACTGTATTTGAAAAAAATAAAAAAAATAAAAAAAATGTCCATTGTTCGGTTGATTAGACAGACATCTCCAAAATACTAAGGTTTGAGATAATGTGGAAAGTAATATTTGAATGCTCATTATAAACCAAATATTATTTACATATGTTCTTGTTTTACATATCAAATATGCAATAAAATTACACCGGGAGGCTTAACGGTCCGGTACATTAGTATGTATGACACTTTTAAAATTCCTCCTAGTAACCCAGTAACCCGGAAAACATCAATTATTTCTTAATTTCACAACCAGTTTTTTTTGCATTATAATTGATTTGGTGGTAACAATTATTATGGATCAGAGCACCAGACCGGACATCAGAAGGACACGGGTTCGAGTCCTGTCGGCGGCATGTGTCTTTTCTTGGAAGATTTTCCAATGTGGATGAGTGTTTCAGGCAGATAATTAATTATGTATTAATTTTTCGAAGAAAACTTATATTTGATCCTGATGATGTGAACATCGTTCATGAAAAATGTTCATTGTATTAATAAAAGTAATGTAAACAAAGTTATTTTTAGAAATAAAAAAATCAGTAATATAGTTGTACCTTAGTGAGGTAGTATGCGGTCATCCCTTGTCTGCCTTCGTGGCGTTGGCCCCTGGCCAGGGTCAGCCCGATGATGGAGTCGGCCAGCACGTGCGGCGGCGGGGTGACCCGCTGCAGCAACAGCCTCTTGGAGGAGTGCACGGCCAACACGTGACGAGGGAACCCCCCCGCGCCCCCGCCCTCCAGACCCGTGTGCCAGTGGTTGAACGCCAGGCAAACCACCACGTACAAGTCGCGCTCCAGCATCTTGTGGCAACCCACAAACCCGCGGACTTGTCTCTTGGAATTAGCGACTAATCTCCCGGGGTGCGGTGCAGCTCCGGGTCTCGCACGGAACACGACCACGCAAAGATCCAGTTGGGATCGTTGCGCCTTGGCCGAAGATCGCTGACCCTCTTGGAACAAGGTGAAGTCGGCCTCAGTGGGCTGCAGCACGGTGAGGAGGAGACAGGAGAGGTGGCGGGGGGCGGCCAGAGGGGGAAGGATGCCGGAGAGGCGCACTTCATGCCAACCCACTCGTACTTTACAAATGTCGATGCAGTCAAAATATCTGTAACATATGGACTCATCTAAGTCAAAGTTCATCCAGGAGAGATATCGGAGATAGAGGCTTTTAAATATATTTACCTACAACTCCCAACATTAAACAAGTTTCTTGTGGAATTTCGGAATGCTTCCGAAATTTTTAATTTTGCTATTTTATACGTTATCGTAAAAACACATAGCATTTTAGAAACTAGACGAAATAATCTTTCAGATGTTTGCATTTGAAATAAACACTGATATTTCTTAGTAATAAAATTTTAATATCAAACCTCAAATTGTTAACAAAAATATTTGCTGAAAAATTTTGACGCGAAACATTAATACATAATTTTGAAAGAATTCGATATTTAGACAACACATTTTTTTTGTTTGAAAAAAGAGTAAGAAAACTATCACCATTTTTATGCAGTTTGTACAATAATTTTTTTTAATAATTTTTAAACTTTCAACTGTCAATGAAAAAATACCGCCAATTTAATCACAAAATTTTAAAATTTCTAGGATTTCTTCCACCGAATGAAGTACATATAAACATTTGAGACACACTGAGAAGAATACAATTATTTTTCTTTCTATCGACGAACAAATCTCACATCTCCGCCTTATAGAAAATAAAAAAATTATAATTTGTTAATTTACGGACGGCTACGGTCAGATCTGTCCTTCAGAGGCTCTCATGGAATATGATGTTTGTGGCTACTAGTGTCCTCCTGATGCTTCAAGGGTTAAAGAAAGAGCCCACGTCCTTATCCTTACTTGAGCACATCGTCGAAGGCGATCCAGAAGACGCCCTGGTCATCCTGGCTACTGGCGTCCTGCAGGGCGAGACGGAGAGGCTCGGTCCACAGCGGGCATGCGGCTGAGTAGTTGCCGCGCCAGCTGTAGTGACCCCAAGGGTTACGCAGACGCAGCAGGCGGAGTCCCCCGGCATCGCGCACGTCCAGCACGGAGTACGCGTGGCGCGGCCGCAGACCCAGGCGCTGGTACTCCTCCTCGTCCACCTGAACACAATGTCAACATACAATAGACATACAACTGAACACAACAACGACATACAATCCACATATAACTGTCAGTACACTGATGGGTGGTAAACTTCCACCAAGTATATCAAGAGTCGTGTGGGTTTTAAAAATAACACCTGATTAAAAATATTGGTTTATGAAAACACTTATAAAAAAAAAAAAAAGCACTATCTCACAGCCACAAAAGAGAGCAAAAAGCATTGGTTTGTACCTTTTGTTAGTCTGCGTGTAGCAAATTTGTTTTCCAGCAACTCAGCAACAATTTGTTTTCCAGCAATGGAATGACTAGCTTTGTGAAGATCATTTATAAAACGCAAAATTAAGGCAGTTAGAAGTATTTTAGGTATGGGCTGTCACGGACTTAATTATTAACAATTTGATCAGTTATGTGAATAGGTACTCAAAAAAATATATACGTAACATATTAAGAAAAGTAACATTCAATAAAAAATGTTTAATTTCTTCCTAGCCAAACAACTACGTTACGCAAGAGATGCGACGGAATTCCATGGGTAGTTTGTATGTCACATAAATATTTTGTGACTAGTGCAGTTCTTGCCTATTTGGATGTTTTGTTTATGGTATTTTTTTTGGAGACTGGCAATTTTTTTGTGAAGAAAAATTGTTTTTTGTCGATGGTCACTTCCTCCCAGAGCAGCCATTGGGCCCGGCTGCCTTGTGAGTGAGTCACTCGCCAAAATGGTGTTTTAATCGAAAGCGGGGTGTTTTTTGGTATCACGAGCAATTCGTGTACTGTATCATTTTGAGTGGTAATGTGAATTCCACTTTTTCATGTGTTGGCAGTCAGCCATTTTGTGGATACCTTATATGGAACAGTGATTTGATGAGAGATTGGTCCTTGTTGTGACTGGATTATTATGTTCTATTGACCCCGCGTCACGAAGCCACGGACTGCGGATACTTTTGGCCGAGTTCCGTAAGTCTTGTAGACTGGTTGGGCCACGTGCCTTTCGGATGGAGATTGCAGAGTCAACCTCGACTGGAAACATCCTTGGAGGCGTAGCGGCTTCCTTCCCTTTTAGAAGGAAGACCTAGGATCCCTGAATTTCGCGCCGTCCCCGGTTGATGGAGCCGGAAGACTCGACCCCGGACTGATACTCTCTGCGAACCACGCTTGCGCCGGTGTTTTTGTTTTTCTACGACGTACGGCTTCGTTAGATAGTGGTAGCGTTTCCCGGAGTCCATCTGGTATGTTTTTGTTTCCTGTTTACTTGTTGTTACACTGTTGTAACTTTGCTCCCTCCTGTTTGATTTACTTTTTAATATAGTTTTGTAAAGTACATATTTTTTTATTTAATAACCATCCCCTACTTGACAGAGAGGCTACAAATCCCATAATCCTGAGCTGACTTCTCATAAATATATTACATTTCATGTATTATGAAATTACTCATAGATGGTGTTACTTTTGGATTGAAATAAGATATGGGAAGGCTAATCTATAGTTATTATATGGATGGTGGTGAACCATCACATAACGTACCTTCATGTTGCCCCCTCCGCAAGAGGCCCCCATGAGGAAGCGCGCCTGGCGGGAGGACAGCAGCTGCGCCCACACCAGGTCACGGTCCAGCTCCTCCTCGCCCGCAATGGCCCCGCCCTGGAGGGGCACCGACTCGCAGGGGGCTCCGGTCAGCGTACACAGTCCTGCAACACAATTCATAGATTACACAACATATCTCAGGCAAGATTCATCCATTATCTCTATATCATATGTTTAAATAGGCGATGAAACAAAACACTCGGGGCAGGTCATCGTAGAATAGAATAAAGATACCTAATGCTGCGTACAGATATTAGCAACACAATATGCAATGCAACCAAGGTTGTAACAAATTTCCTTAGTGTCCATGCCCATTCAGTGCGCAGTTTGTGCGCACAGTGACGTTGGTAATCACATACTTTAGCAATCTGTTGTCCTTTGTCGCATTGCATGTGGTGTTGCTAATATCTGTACGCGGCTTAAGAAGTGGGCCAGCCTTGTACTTACTTGTGCACACAAATTGCAAGAGTCAGTCATAGTATTTGTTAAAGACAACCATGTGTAAAGCATCGAGAGATCCAGAGAGAGAATGATGCAATGGTGATATAATATGTGACCACAGACAATGTTATTGGAATGTAATGTTGAAAAGAAAGAAGTTACCTTCGATGGCTCTCCCTGAGACCAATGCCTCGTAGCATCCGTGGAGCTTGGCCACAGCTTTCTCTATGAGTGGCACCCACAATTGTTTTCGTTTGGCCTAAAGAAAAAGAAAAAATATATTTATTTGCGGTAAATAAAGGCAACTAAAGAGATAATCATTTTGAAACTGATCTCTGATTTTGTACACAAAAGTAGCATTTTTTTAGATACTGTGTTTTGGATAAGTACAACTTTATGGTTTGGGTAAGGTTTTTTCAGAAACTTCTATGGTGATGTTTTTAATATACAAGCAGTACATATATCTATATCTATACCGTATATCACTACATATATCTTCTTCTGATAGTTCCGTAAGCCAAGATTTGATGTCCTTAATGTAGTTATTTTTAAATTATCGAAGAAAGCAAACACTTTGTGGCTTGACATTATACCAAATAAAACAAATAACTTAGTTTTAAACCACTTTATATTTATTATTATATTTGTCGACCGGTTTCGATTGGACTCAATCTTCATCAGGACAATAAAATAAACTAAATCATAATACAGAGAAACAATATAAGGTAAACAAAATAGAGAGAGAAAGCAATATATGGGAGAGGGAGAGAACATCATAGACTGGTTGGTGGAGGGGTAGGGGGCGGGGTAAAGGAAGGGTGGGGGTTACATAAGGAGTAAGGGAACAACTTTAAAATTGGACTGTTTGTTAATTCTAGTTGTTTGTTTAAAATTTGCAAATTATTTTTATTTGATTTTGAAATTTCTAATGCTTCTAAATTATTCAGGCGTATTCCTATTTTATTTTTATGTATTATTTGGACTCCCGTATTTTTATTAAATGTGTGGTTATTAATACTAACGTAGTATAGTAAATGTAGTAATTAATACTAACCACACATTTAATAAAAATACGGGAGTCCAAATAATACATAAAAATAAAATAGGAATACGCCTGAATAATTTAGAAGCATTAGAAATTTCAAAATCAAATAAAAATAATTTGCAAATTTTAAACAAACAACTAGAATTAACAAACAGTCCAATTTTAAAGTTGTTCCCTTACTCCTTATGTAACCCCCACCCTTCCTTTACCCCGCCCCCTACCCCTCCACCAACCAGTCTATGATGTTCTCTCCCTCTCCCATATATTGCTTTCTCTCTCTATTTTGTTTACCTTATATTGTTTCTCTGTATTATGATTTAGTTTATTTTATTGTCCTGATGAAGATTGAGTCCAATCGAAACCGGTCGACAAATATAATAATAAATATAAAGTGGTTTAAAACTAAGTTATTTGTTTTATTTGGTAGTTATTTTTGTTTTAATTTGTTACTGTGTGGGAGTTAGTTATATAACTTCACTTCTAAAAATTCAGAGCTTCTTTGTCTAAAGGTAGAATTACACTTAGGTATATTTAGTATGTCTGTTTGTTTGGCCCTGGTTTTATGATTGTGTGAGGTGTTTGCCTCTGAACCCGAATGATTTTAAGTGTTTAAACAAACTGGATTCCTTGTAACATCAAACTGAATTCCTAATTTGATTAAGGACAGGTGTATCTCTATTTGTATTACCTGCGAGTAGACGAGGTGTCCCCGCTTGTCGCAGGGCAGTAGATCGTCTACCAACACGGTGGTCCAGCGACCATCCTTGCAGAGGCGCAGCTGGTAGGCTCCCTGGGGACATGTTCCCTCGCCACGCAGTACTACGCCACGCACCAGCGCCTCACGTTCTGCCAGCACGGCCAGCGCGCTCAGCAGCCAGCAGTTGCCCAGGACACCTGCACAAGGAACACTCCTTACATTGCATATAATATATTAATAACAATAATAATTTAAAAAATATTACATCAGCTCCACACAGGAGGAAGGAGATAAAGTTCTGGGAAGGAAAAAGGCCTAAGGGGTGGGTAGGAATCTAGGGGTCAACGTGTCTAGGAGTGAAGGACGTATGAATCCTTTCCGTGGGTCGAGAGAGCCTGACTGGAGAGGTCTAGGTTAGGTCTTCCACCACCAATCTCTTCCGATCCGATCAGTTGGTGGGCAAACGCATTGGTCGCCAAGACCTATACAAACCTCACCCCATGAACCCGGGCACCTCTACTAAGTCACCAAACCTAGCGAACCACTAGAGGTGACCTATGGCAGGAGTGTTGGTTATCCAATAAATGGTTCCCGGGGCGGTGGTACCCATACCCGCCTCCCAAATTGTGAATAATAGTTTATTCCAGAATGTATGCAGGAGTAGTGCAATGCAATACATTCCATATTACGAAATAATAATAAAAAATAGACAAATTAACAAAGGGTACCTAGAAAAGAAGTGTAAATATTAAATACAAAAATTTATGCAAATATCCATTTACGGAGGATATTTGATCGTCTCTTGTCGGGCCATCAGGAGAGACTCCATCCAGCCAACCATGGCAGTGATGATGCTATTCTCCGATTGGCATAGTCTGCACCGTGAGTTTCCCATGAAGCGCTCTGAAAGAGTGCACTCGTCCCCCCAGGAACATTCCAGTTGCGCTGCAGTATCTCGGTAGGCAGAACAGTTGACGATAAGCATTATTGTAAGCGACTTTTAGCTTGTGCCATCGGGATGCGGTGTAATCTACCCACAGTTCTGAAATATACAGCAATTTGCAGGAAGTATTTTGACGTTTGTACTGCAAAAGTAAAAATGCCGTGACAGCATACCTGCTCAAACGGATATCGCTCTTCTTTGTCTTTTCTCATCCTCAATGTCTTTCAGGTCATCTTTGATAATATATACCATGACTAACTTCCATTTTTCTATCGTCTAGCCATACTGAACGAGTTTGCATAAATTCATTTTTAAAATTAAAAACCATAATGTTTGATTTGGACATATTACGATTGTTTTTAATATTGTTTGATATTAGCTAGCTGTGTGATGTTTACCTTGCGAGATGTCGCTAGGCCGGGGATGACGGAAGACGGCCCAGGGCAGGGGTGCATCGCGGGGGTCGGTGTGGATATGCCGCGGCCGCAGCCATCGCGCCGCCGGCTGCTCCGCCTCCCCGCCGCCGCTGTAGTACAGGGAGCGCGGAGCCGCACTGAACGTCTCGTCCACAAACTGACTGCCGCGCTGCAACACACACAAACAAACGAATGGTATGTATATAATACAAAAGTACATAATATCCGAATAGTATAGGTTGGTAGCAGATAGAGATGGTTGCACACCTGCTTGCACTGGTTGAGGATCTCCTGCCACTGCGCCCAAGCCAGACTCTCCTCCTTCAGGCGGAGTGTCTCCATGGGGCAGCTCTCCTGACGTCCCGGATCCCCAAATGCTGAACAAACAACACACACACCATTACGCCAATTTCTCATTGAATTTCAGAATACATACTTCCAGGCTACATTAAATTTGTTATACCTATATTTTTTATTTTTTAATAACTCAGGTACGGGCCATACGTCATTCCTATGTCTACCTACGTTAAATTATCGTGAAAACAAGCTTATGTGTCCAAGCGGTTAAGTTGTCGTAAAAACAGTACCATTTTAGAAACTTGATAAATTATTAGATTATAAAGATAAAGTATTTGAAATAAATTATTGTCATTTCTAAATTTTTAAATTTCAATATCAAACATAAAAATGTTAAGAAAAAAAGGTACCGAATCATTTTGGCTCATAATTTCCACAATTTTGAAAGAATTAAAGAATTCAATGCCATTTCTACAATTAAAAAAAAAATAAATGTTATTAATTTCACGTCAACTGTCAACGAAAAAACCTGCAAATTTGTTATCATACATTTGGAAATTTTTTAGGATTTTATCCATGGAATCAAGTATAAATATTTGATACAAACTGAGAAAAACAATTGTTTCTATTTCCATGACAAACAAATCATTATCTCCGCATTATAGAAAAAAAAAAAAAAACTTTTTATAATGTAGGGACGCCCCGGTCAAATCTGTCCTTCAGAGGTTCTAATGAAATACAATGTTTGTGGCTAGTAATGCCCTTAACCTGTTGAATGTCGGATGATATTTCGAAAAACATCGCGGAAATTACCTTGACGGCTTCTGGTCAAATAGCCATATAAAAACAAAGGAATGGTTTTTTTTTGCGATTGTTTTCTGTTTACCTGATAAGGTATCTTATTATTCATATTATTTATTACATAATAATATCGTTACAAATTTTCCCAGAATAGCTAACTTAAGCAAAAAAAAAAAAATATTCTCCCATTCGGCAAACAAATATTATAAAAATATATATTTATACGAAAATGAATTGATTTTATTGTTTCTAGACAAACTATGTAAATATACACCCTACATGAAAACCAACAATTCAAAGGTGTTTTCTAAGAATTACTGACATTGATACTTTTTAAAAAGTTGACAGCTGGTGAAGCGGGAAAAGGCATGACTCCCGAACGTCAAAGATAATTACTCAAAAAAATATTCTGAGTAGCTAGATTAATCAAATCAACTGTTACGTCAAGAAAGATATTGGCGCAAGCGATTATGACCTTGTTCTTTATTCAGTTTCTTTATACATATGGGTTAAAAACGCAAATTAAAATACGGGTTAAAAATGCAAATAAATTTTTTTTGTCGCGCCTGCTTCGGGCTTACAACTAACGAGAGGTTAAGGGCTGCTAGAACTCATTAGCTCAGCTAATGAGTCCCTATCAGTAGAGCCGCGGCCCGGAAAGCTGAAGGTTCTGGGTTTGAGTCCCAGATGTGACCATATCTTTTTCTCATTTTTATATTTCAGATTTTCGATTGAGTTTCGGTAATATTGTCTTCATTAATTAAAATATTACAATTTGAGGTTTAACTCATTAAGTTAAAAATAAAAATTAACAACATTTGAATAAACTGACCTCCGTCTATGACTTGTATGATGTCTTGTGGGGAGGTGCGAGGAGCGCGACACATATCACACAGCGGCGCCCCCGACGGGTTGCTGAAGGTGCACACGCAGCACTGCCACTCGGCCGGGGGCCCCGCCACCACTGCCACTGTGCTGGGGGGCTCCGCGGACGCTGCCACCGTGCTGGGGGGCACCACCACCACTGCGGGAGGCGCGGGGAGCAGAGCTGGCAGCGAAGGGGGCCCTCCTTGCCGACTACAACACATGAATGAATTGTCAGCAAAAGCTTCACCATCGTCAAAGATGTCATCATTATAAAATTGTTAATCCATAAATATGCCAATCAACACAGAAGTAACATTAAATTAATATACAGGTCTCTGAATGTTTTACCTGTCAGAGGATTATTGTTTTATAATATTGTAAGTCAACGTGTTATGTTGTCTGATTCCTTGTATAGGGAAAGGGTTTGCCATAAACATAAAACAAGATTTACTCAAAATGAAGGATTGGTGGTTCCGAAATGTACAAATAAATATGGTGAAAGAACCCTAAACTATATTGTACCCAAAATATTGAATCAACTACCAATGGCAATTAAAAATAATAACATCATGTGTACTGCTAAAATCACTATTATCCAATAATCTAAACACAGATGCCGGCAAATCGTTCCACAGCCGAGCTGTTGAGAAACGACCCGTTCTCATGTGACAAATGTCAACCGTGTACATATGTTGGGCGCGCGTTTGACGTGTTTCCCGACTATTCACCGGTGCCGAGGGGATATGATGCTAGTTCCTCAGAGCATCTTCCATTGAAATACCGATAGAACAAGGACAGCATTCCCACCCGACGTCTGTGCTGTAAAAACTGCAATCCGTTTGTTAAGACGGGAGAATCTATCAAACGGATGGCCCGTTTCTGCACACGGTTTTTTTTAAAGGTTTTTTTCAAGTATTGAGGGGCTCCAGACCAGAGGTGGCTGCCAAATTGACCAAAGTATCCTACTTTTTAGTATTATAATAGGAAAGCATTTGATAATATATGTGATTGACCTAACAAACAGTGCCCTTTATTTAACACAGCCCACTTTGTAAGTTCACCTATAGCTGTATAATTCGAATGTAGTTTCAGATGTAACACAGGGAATGTTTATTT
Organism: Limnephilus auricula; assembly: GCA_951813805.1. Classification (NCBI taxonomy): domain Eukaryota; kingdom Metazoa; phylum Arthropoda; class Insecta; order Trichoptera; family Limnephilidae; genus Limnephilus; species Limnephilus auricula. The sequence goes on from OX638408.1 coordinate 27,031,534, forward strand.
TTTCTTTTAAAAAATTAATAATATGAATAAAAATGGTAACCTGCGGTGTTCTCTCCTGTGGCGAGGCGGCGGCGAGGGGCTGCGAGGGGGACGTGCTGCTACGGGCACCTCTACTGCAACAAACACACACCGGGGTAAACAAACCATTCTGCGTTCACATAGCGAGACAATACAATGACGAGCGGCGATCGCGTCGCTTGAACGTAGCTCCATGGAAGAACGGCATAATTGTTTCCATTAGATTATATTATATTATATTATACACTCTAGGCATATTTTATTGCGATTAAATGAGATGGAGATTGCCGCTTTTGTTCAGTCTCTCTGATTGGCCAAAGGGGATTCTGCCGTTTTTGTTCCATTCCATATTTTGTTTTTGTTGCAGAACTAAATACATTTATTAAAAAATGGGTTACTTTTATTTATGCTCCAAACCTTTTGCAGCTGTCAATAGATTTTTGTTTCTCTATCCATCGCCATATCTAACTCATTTTAAAGCAATGGTGGGGATATTGCGGTTTTTGTATCAACACATCTCATTTGTAAAAGTGTCATTTGTAAACTAAAGAGTGTAATAAAATATTCGATTTTGGAAACAAGCCCGAACTTTTATCTACCTGATTTGTGATTTTCAGAATGTAAGTAAGGCTTTAACGCAGCCAGAAATTTGCGAGCCATTGTACAAAAGATTACTTATTTACAGATTTTATTTTAGCAAATTAGATTTATTTATTTATTTTGTAAGAGACAAACAGCTTATACATAATATAATAAATATATACAAGCCAAAAAAGTCTCCAAAAAAATGTTAAAGTTGATTGGAGATGGAGTTTTATTATACATTAAAATTAATTTCAGGTGAGGAGAGGAAGAGGAAAATAGGATGAGGATAGGAGATGCTCTGGATACATTCCACACTCTTGTATTAATTTTTTATCGTATGTGTTACTTCTAATCGATATTTCTGAAGTGTATTGCTAAAAAAGTCTATACGTATTTTGAAATTTTGTATTATGTAGCGCACACGGGGAATTGGTGAATTTTTTCTATTGTTAGTTCTACATGTAGGCAAATGAAACAAATGGGATTGTCGCGTTGATCTTGTTGGAATATGAATTTTTATTAAGTTGGTTAGCTCTGGCAATTAAGAATTTTAAATAATAAGGGAGTTGAAGTTGCGGCAATTAACAACTAACTGGACAATGTGAGTTGCCTGTAGGTATACTGTCAGACTAATTTATTGACAAATCACCTTCCAGCTCCGCCTTGTTTGAATCTTCAAGTTTGAACCCCTTTCCCTGATGGGCAGGTCTACTGTTTTGAATGTCTATGGGAAGAAGGCCAAAGATTGCAATAACAATAAGAGATGAATAAGTTGTCCACTGACCAGGGGGCGCCTTGCAAGCCAGGCAGGCCTGCGCAGCCAGAGGGTTCCTCAGCGTGCAAGAGGCGCAGGCCCAGAACTCCCCCCGCGGCAGGGTGGGCTCGGGGGCCCCCAGCAGAGACCTGAGGCGACTGCCCCCGCACGCCCCGCACGCCGCCTCCGCCCCCGCGTTCTGCAGGGTGCAGCGCCGGCAGGACCAGCTCTCTCCCTCGGCCGGGGGAGGCGGGGGCGGAGGCGCCACAGTGGTGAGGGCGGGCCTCGTGAGGGAGGGGGCGCGCCGCCGGGCCCCGCACACTTCGCAGCGCTGCAGCCAGCCGCGGTTGTAGGCGTACGAACACGACAAGCAGCACCACATGCGCCCGCCAGCCCAACTGTAATACATATTACTGTTATGGTGGATAATATTAAAAATTTCTACTTTCTATTGATAGGATTTCAAAGGCAGGCGGTGCCACTACTGTAACATCTGTAAAATCAATCGCACTTAGATATGAAATCAAGGTAGACACGTAACCTAACCTAAATAAAATAATATAATCCTACTTCAAATGAAACTTCCACAATTATTATTTCAATATCTATTTTACTTCATATCTTCTTCATACATTTGTAATATTAATTCTCTTTGTAGGATTAACCCACACTTCATATTACCTTTTTTTTATTTTATCGGAAGATAATTCTATCAACCACACAAGGAAAGAATGTAAAAATATTTAAATTTTTAACTTAATGAGTTAAACCTCAAATTATAATATTTTAATTAATGAAGATAATATTAGCAAAAGTCAAAAAAAAATCTGAAAGAGAAAAATCAGAAAAAGATACGGATACATCTAGGACTCGAACCCAGTATCGACTAAAAAAAAAGGTAATAGGAAGTGTGGAAAAATGTTAAAATATTTTTAACCTTAGTATTTGTACGCAATTATATCAAAATGCAAAAAAAAGCACTATTTTGTTATCAACAAAACCACCTCAAAGAGAAATTTGTATTTTTTATTTTTATTTTATTTAATTTAATAATGTTATTATTAAGTTCTGCAAGTATTATAGATTTGTATTTACATTACAGCTGTTTCGGCTTACAAAGCCATTTTCAAAGTGTAGATTACATTTTTATACTTGCAGAACTTAATAATAACATTATTAAATTTAATTTAATTTAAATTTTTTTTAAATTAAATGGAGTTCTTCGAATTAAACACAAAAACAATAAATAAAAAAGAAATGTGTAAGTTGTATTGTAATGTAGAGTGAAAAAATCGCCACAAAGGAAACTCGTGTGTTATGTATTGTAATGTGGAGTGAACAAAACTGCCACAAAGAAAAATTCGTGTGTTATGTATTCTAATGTAGAGTGAACAAAATCGTCACAAAGGAAACTTGTGTGTTATGTATTGTAATGTAGAGTGAACAAAACTGCCACAAAGAGAAACTTGTGTGTTATGTATTGTAATGTAGAGTGAACAAAACCGCCACAAAGAGAAACTTGTATGTTATGTAGAGTGAGCAAAACTGCCACAAAGAGAAACTTGTATGTTTTGTATTTAATGTAGAGTGAACAAAACCGCTACAAAGAGAAACTTGTATGTTAGGTATTTAATGTAGAGTGAACAAAACAGCCACAAAGAGAAACCTGTATGTTATATATTGTAATTTAGAGTGACTCACTCTGAGTCCTGCTGCGTAATGTGCGTAGTTCTCATCTCGGGCCCGGCGATGTAGGAGTACGCCGCCCCCTCGCCCACCTGCAGCTGCAGGTTCAAGTCCTTGTAGCGACCCTTGTTGGGCAACGCGTAGATCACGCCGGCGCACTCGCCGTCCCAGTCCTCGCCGCTGCACGTGGCAGGAACTGTGACGCGTGTACGACCTGTCACAGGCAGGTTGGCATAGCTGCCGCCCGTGCTGCTCTTGCGCAGGGAGGAGGAGGAGGAGGTGGGGGAGGGGGATAGATCGAAGCACTCGTGAACGCTTCGGCGACTGGAGATCACCTGCAAACAAATCCAATTCCTCACTTCATTACAATACAGAAGAGGGCACCTCACTCAACATTATGACAGTCTCGGAGTTAGTGTCTGAGCTTACTTCACTGTGAGGCAATATTTTTTATTTTATTCATAAATAAATTTAACCACTGAATAATTAAATCGTACACTTTTATGAAACCAAAGTTTCCAACCGCAATTTGAAAGAAATTTATTAACCTGTCAGGTCTATTTGTTCGCTTTTAGGAACAACTTATGTAGATCTCATAGAAATCGTTGTGTCTCCTTTACTATCATGGTTAGAAATATAATCTAAACGGTGTTAGAAAGAGAAAATACCACGCTTTATATTCAAACAAAAGAGTATGCATGTGCCAGCAAAGCCGTGGGGGCCATTTTCCAGATCTGTTGTCCCGTACATAATTCCCAAATGTGTACATTATAACTCAATAAATATTTCAATACTTTGCTACAGAAAACCATATTTTATTAGACACCCTATACAATTCATTTAAATTTGATTGAAGTTGTTACCTTGCTAGCGGGCACGAGCTGCTCCGACAGTGATCGCACATAGGCGGGACGTGGGGCGGGCCAGTCCGATACAGTGATGAAGGCCCCGCCCCCGCGGCCCGCGCGTGCCCCCCGGGCCAGCGTGCTCACGCTCCAGCCCGGGCCCCCTGTGCCCCCTGAGCCGGAGGGGCCCCGCACAGGGGACAAGCACGCCTCGCAGCTGCGGCGACCCACATTCTCCAAGGTGCATGCTCCACATGTCCATCTGGGGAAAGAACCACTAAATTATTACTAATGTGTGAGATAGGATTCACCTTGACTTCCATAGTAGTTGACAGAGACGGAAGATGAAGAGAGACAGAGTGTCTATATAAGCCTTGTAACTGACCATTAACGCCCTCTGTTCCCAGCTAGCAGTTTAGACTCAATATACTGTACATACTCGTTGTTACAATAAACCAACATTATAAATCACCGTGTACCATCATTACAAATAACTATAATCATCCTAAAGATTAACAGTGGCGCAGCCGGTACAGGTAATAATTATCAAATTATAAAAAGAATCACGCGGATTCACGGTACAAAAAAGTAAAAACGCGAGTCACGAATTACAGTGTCCAATACTATTGTTGCAAGTAGTATTTTGTCGGGTCGGTCACGGGCCGATAGAAGTAGTATCTCCACGGGAAGGCGTGAGGGATCTACGAACCGGAGTCACGGAGGCAGCAGCACCACGGATCAAGGATCGGTGTTCCAGATCACAGGCGTGGTCTGGGGGATCAGCAGCAGAGACATCACGGGTCATAGGATCTAGGATCGGTGTGCCAGATCACAGGCGTGGTCTGAGGGGCAACCAGCAGCAACACCACGGGTCAAGGTCGAGGATCGGTGTCCAGGTCACAGGCGTGATCTAAAAGGGGAGTCATCAGCATCACCACTAGCCGAGGACCGGAGTCCTAGGCACAGGAGCGGTTCTTCAAGGAGAACTTCAAGGGTCAAAGGAGAGGAGTCTGGACCAGAAGATTAACTCAGGGAAGTCCTATTTTTTTTCTTATCTTTTCTTCTCTTTTCTTTTAATTTGATCACTGTGAGAGGGAAACATGGAGTCCAGGGGTTTGGGATCCTTCAGTTTGCGTGACGGTAACTGGGAGAATTTCAAAGTCCGTCTCGAACAGTATCTCCTAGTGCATGATGACAAATTTACGACAGATTTAAAGAAGAGGGCTATTTTTCTGAATGCTTTAGAGGATGATAGTTTCTCACTGTTAGTAAATTTATGTATACCCAAGAAAGTAACTGAGGTAAAATTACAAGAGTTAATTTCTAAATTGAGCGAATATTGTGGTATGTCTAAATGTTTTTTCGAAGAGAGGTCGAAATTTTATTCAGCAAAACAATCGGTCAACGAATCAATCAAGGATTTTGCATTTCGTTTAAAAGCATTATCAATTAATTGTAAATTTGGGAATAATTTATCAGAGAAATTGCGAGATTTCTTCGTTCTCGGATGTAGACCGGGTAAAATAAGAGAAAAATTATTTTTGGAAGGTGAATTACACACTTTCGAAAAATGCGTTCAAGTAGCAGAGTGCATTGAACTTGTAGTTTCAAATCAAGTTCAAGGTCTTAGTGATAATATAGTAGCCGCGTATGGCAGAGTAAATAGTAACGCCACACGAGTGTCGAGTAAAACGTATAGGCGGGATAGAGACAGCTATAGATCAAATAATAGCAATCCTCCTAGAAATAATAGCAAGTCACCGAAGAGAGTTTCGCCAGAGCGAGAATGCTTCACTTGTGGTAGCAATAAGCATACATCGGTAGATTGTGAGTTTAAGAATTATGTTTGTAATACATGCAACTCGAAAGGTCATCTAGCAAAACAATGTAAACGAGGTTCAGGTCGTAATAACGTTTATACTTTATTGTCAAAAACGGGCGTATATTCAGACGATATTAATAGTGTGGAACCATTTTATGTAAATATTTTATTAAATGGAATGAATTTTAGGGTCATGTTAGACACTGGGGCATCATGTTCAGTATTATGCCAGGAATCGTACTTAAGTAAATTTAGAAACATAAAACTGACGCGGGAAAAAATCAGCTTACGGGGTTTCAACAATACTCTCATAAAAGTGGTAGGTACTTTCACTTCTACTGTTGAATTTAACAATAAGCGTCGGGATTTAAAGATTGTTGTAGTCGAAAATACATATTTATCAGTGCTAGGACGTGATTTTATGGATATTTTTGATTTAGGAATTTCAGGAATCGTGAATTGTGTTAGTGAGAATACATTGAAGGATCGATTATAGTGAAATTTCCAGAAATATTTACGGATACGTTTGGCAAGTAAGTTGAATTAAAATTAAAACAAGTTGAAAAATAAGGTAGTGTAAAGTATCAGTTTAAATCCTTTTTATTAATAAACCTAGGGTTGTGAATGTGAAATTTTCAGTTAATTCAGTTAAAGAGGTTCAGGGTAAACTAGATTGAAATCGAATGTGAGTTTTCGGGAAGGCGAATTCCAGGCATTCAATATCGGAAGGGGTATAGGATTTCAGATCTGGGGATTTGCAGGAAGGTGTAAATCTCAGAACGATTAAAACACAAAGAAGTACAAAGTGGTGTATTTGTTTTAAGAACTGAAAATTGTCGCAGGCAGCACGGGACAACTTGTAGTGCAATTATTTTTGGAATTTAATTATAATATAATTCATAATAATAATAATTTATCAACTTATTTTATCAAATGACTAATAATATAATTTATTAATTAACCAACCGTTAGTGAGAATTTTTGTTAGGGACAAGAAGGTTCCTATAATTGAAGCATCAAGATTGCAACTTTATGCAGTGATGTTGGGTTCATTCAATTTTTTAGATTGAGAATTAAAAGAATTTCTTAAAAAAAATTTGTGGGCAAAATAAATTTCCAGTAGATTACAAAGTAAAATTGGATAATTTTTTAACAGATTACAGGAACACGGTTCAGGCAACAACGGGTTTCGAACCATCTGTATTATTATTGGGAAGAAAAATTAGAACGGTATTTGACTCTTTAATTCCAAAGAAATTGGGGGAAGGAAATAATAATTCCGGTTCTGCTCAACAGAAGAAAATTCTACAAAATGTTAAACAGAGTCAAGTCAATCAAAAAAAAAAATTATAAAGGTAGAAATAAATTGAGTTTTGTAATAGGTCAGAAAGTAATGACCAGAGACTTTAGGTCTCAAGGGAAAAGGTTATGGGTCCCTGGCAAAATTGTTGATAAAAAGGGCAACAAGATATATTTCGTTAAGATTAATAATTCTGATATGGTTTGGAAAAGACACTTAGACCAGTTAAAGAAATTGCACATTTCTTGGCAAGAGGAAGAAAGCCCGAGCTTCTGCGCGTCTGACACAGGTGCACTATCAGCGGACGAGCTAAACCTCTCAGGGATGTTACGTAATAGAAGTGTCTCTGATTCTCTTTCTCCATGTTTCAGGTCCAACCCATGGCAAGGACGTTTGCGTCCAAGGTGATCGGTCCTCCACAGATCCGGAAGGGGAGAGAGGAGGGGAGAAGAGAAGAAGGAAAAAGAAAGGACATAAGAAAAAGAAAATAGTGATTGTTTATATTGTGTTTTTATATTGTGTTCTTATATTGTGTTCTTATTTATAATTAATTTTGTATAATGAAATATATAGCTAGGGGAGGCTTAAGTTAAGTAGGGGAGGATGTGAGATAGGATTCACCTTGACTTCCGTAGTAGTTGACAGAGACGGAAGATGAAGAGAGACAGAGTGTCTATATAAGCCTTGTAACTGACCATTAACGCCCTCTGTTCCCAGCTAGCAGTTTAGACTCAATATACTGTACATACTCGTTGTTACAATAAACCAACATTATAAATCACCGTGTACCATCATTACAAATAACTATAATCATCCTAAAGATTAACAAACTGAGCTTTTGACAAATCCATCATTTAAACCACAGAATCCTACAAGTGTGACCAATACCGATTTGAATAAAAATTGATAATTTACATTCGACACCTAGGCTCTAGACAGGCCAATGAAAATGATTATCAATAAAACAAAATAAAACTGATAATGTATGAAAAAAAAGTAAAGCAAAAAGAAGGATATAATGTCAAATAATATTCTGCCATTTACGTAAAAGCATTGACATCTAACGCCATTCTTCCATGGAGCTACGTTCAAGCGACGCAATCGCCGCTCGTCTGTATTTTCCATACTATTATTAGTGTTTGAAAACGCCCCTAGGCACTGCACTAGCAAAATAGTATGACATGTAGCGGTAGCGTCGCTTGTAAGTAGATACGATGGGAGTTAGGGGTTTTTTTGGTAGGGTAAAATCATTAATAAATAAACCAGGACAAGTTAGCACCAAAATTAATTGAGCTGCTATGGTCAGTTTCAGTCAAAACAATTTCAGATGGAATGGGGTAACTAATAATAATTTTAAAAAATCAAGCAAGTAGATAATGAAACAGTGTGACACCTATTTATTTATACGTGACCAGCAATGGATCGAAACTAGCAGCCTAGCAGAAATAAAAGAAGAGAAAGGGTTTACAGTTTGGATGAAAACAGCAGTTTCGCCGATCCAGGGAGGAAGGAAATACAACCGAACTGCTAGTTACATCAACTTGTATTTGAATCATGAATAAACGGTTATTTATAGATTACAGACTATTATTTGATATTCTCTTTCATAACTGGACATTTAGTGTTACAATAAGGTATTTCCAAGTTTCTTTTTTATTGCTTAAAAAAATTAAGCAAAAAAATTTCGAATTTTACAGCATTTTTATGTTGATGAATAAATTTTCTACAGCGAGGCAAAGTTTCCCATTTTTGTAATACCGCCAAAACGACATTTCAAAAACAAAAATTCTGACAGTAGTAGGTACTTTGTTTGTTTGTTGACGTGCGTATGTAGCGTCGTTGCCAACCATGGGCCGTTTTGGTTTTGTCAGTTTGTGATCGTTTTTAAAACCAATAAATTTGAATGAAAACATAAAAAACAAATGTTTTTAGTAGGATGATTAAAATCAGAAAAATAATCTTTAAATATTCCATACATTTTTAACAGGATCTCACGTTTGTGATTATATCCTATTGATTATATGTTCAAAAAAGCAAAATAAAATTGATAATGTACCAAAAAGCAGGAAATTAATATCTATGGAAATAAATCAAACAGGTAGGAAATAAAATTTTCACAAATTGTAGCCAAAAAAGCGCATCGCTGAGAGCTCCATTGTAACAGCGGCATGACCATAAAATAGAGAAATGGTAGTACCTGTGAGGGGTGGCACGGGATCCGTGAGAGCGAGAGCGCGGCGCCGGGGGCTCCTGCAGACTGCGCTCCCCTCGACTTAGCACCGTCACCGTGTTGCAGCGCGCAGCACCCGGAGCCCCCGCAGTGTGCGTGGCGGGGTCCCCGCCGGCGGGAGTCATGCGGAACACGCGTGCGTGGGGCGCCAGGCGGTCGCAGGCCACGCAGCGCCACCCCGCCGAGCGCCCCGCCAGTCCGCAGCCCCCGCACACCCACTGGCGAGACAGCAGGGGCTCCGACCCAAATCCACATCTGCAACACACATTATTTTTTTTTTTACATTAACCCCACACATGGCCTATGTCATCTATGAAGATTCTGTGTGGAGGGTCTTTTTGAGGAGAGGAAGGAGTCTCTTCTAGACCCATGTTGTCGGAGGGAGGAAACACAGAGGCCGGCAAATCATTCCATAGCTGAGCTGTTGAACTCAAGAACGAGTCGTAGAAACGACCACATATGTTGGGCGCGCGTTTGGCGTGTTTTCCGACTATGCACCGGTGGCGAGAGGATCAATGATGCTAGTTCCTCAGTGCATCTTCCATTGAAATACCGTTCGAACAACGACAGCATTCTCACCCAAACCCTGTGCTCTGAAGATTGCAATCCGTTTGTTAAGACGGGTGAATCTATCAAACGGACCGCCCGTTTCTGCACAAGGTCGAGGTTTTTTTTTTTTTCAAGTATAGTGTTGCTTCAGACCAGGGGTGGCTGCCAAATTCTACCGTGGGGCGCACTTGCGATTTGTACAGGGTTAGCAGTTGTATATAGTGTCCGACCGAACTTTCGGTTTTGGCTTCGGCCTCGTTTCGGCAAAAAACCAGGTTTCGGCCTAGTTTCGGTTTCGGCTGCCATCCAGCCGAAACCGAAACTGAATTCGGAAAGTTTCGCGCTGCGTTCGGACATGTTCGGTGCAATCTACTGCTGCATGTCGTTTTACTGCGTCCGCGATCATCGATCATCGGATCATAGTCTTGTCAGAACTTGCTTCATTTGCTTGTGTTTTTGCCGCGAACTTTGCGGTGGTTAAGTTTTTTGTTGTTGCGAAATTGGGAGTGTTTATATCATTATTAGGTAAGTTTTATTCGCTATTGGAGTGATTTAGTTCATGATAGTTAATAAATAACAAAATTTGATTTCTTTAATATAACGATAATGCGTAGGTTTTGGTACGTTACATACTAACAATAAAAGTTATGTTAGGTATTTAAGTATTTGAATTTGAAAGTTTTCCTGGGGGGCTGACACAGATTTGGTATCCCACACAAAGCGGAGTAAGGCACTCTCCAACTACTTTATAGGTTCTTGGGGTTTGCGGGCAGCTCTCATTATTAGCCAGTTTGACATTTGCAGTAAACAAACACGTTACGCGTGGATTCAGTGAATTTTCAAGGAGATAGAATCCAATGAAAACTAATCTATTTGCAATAGTTCTGGTTACACTAGTCAATTAAAAGGTATCAAACAAAACCAGGGTTGGATAAGCGAAAACAAAGTGGTCGATAACACCACAGGTTTTTTAATTGAATTACAGGAAATACACCATACTTTGAATCATGTTGTTGTGGACATATTGGTGTTCATTGTGCTGTGGATTGATAAGTGTGAAAAACTATGCGAAAACTACTCAGCAGCTGCTGTCGAAGGGAGCATTCATAAATAAATAAACATCTTTTGACAGTTCGGTTAAAAACAGGGTCGGAAGCGATTTGTTTGTTCTAACATAAAGGCGACGTCTAGTTCACTTTAGCATTCGATTCTGATGCGAACGAACACGAATGTGTTGACAGACCTATAACCTTAATAGACGAATGAAAGAAAAATCAATAGGTCTAGCAAGAATGGGCAGCTGTCAAAGATAATTGCACTGTAAATTGTACCTATTTTTCCCGCTCTGAAAAGAAAGCTGGGGGAGCTTGGAGAAGTCCGCAGAGGTTTGACGAAGACGCACGTCCCTCGGACCTGACAAGGAATATTCCTCGGTCTCTTCGTGTGACGTTTGGTTGTTGTCATGACTCGCGGCGAGAACTCGCCTGACTCCACATTTTATACATTTGGTTGACTCCGTGGGGTTTATCTGGGAACAGGAGTCGCAATGCCACTGGAGCACTGAAGCGATGGAGCCCATCGTACCGCGCACATGGCTAATTCACCAACGATCCGCTTTTATTTTTAAAATACAAACTCATAAAGGAAATCTAAAAACAGCTGATCCACCATATTCGTACTTGAATGGGGTTGCCAGAATGTGCCAGAATTCCAGAATGAATGACAATTGACAATAAATAATATTGTTGGTAAAAAGGAAAGATGTCGATGGGTAGGTGCCGACGAGTCAATCCACCGTCAACTTCACTCGACTTCAGGTTAGAACAAATCAAAATTATTTGCTTTCCGTGAATTGAGATCCAAATCCTTTTTTTTACAAATAAAATTAAACTATTAAACGCATTTTCTACGAAACTTGAAAGCGGGGAGAACCTTTTTGCGGGGGGGGGGGGGGTAGATTTTGGTAAACGATTCTGAACATTTCTTGATTGTCCAACGATATTGTTAAACAATATTTACTATACATTTAATAATAATATACAATAATTAAACAAAAAAAATATGTTTAAAGTCTGAACGAATGAGAAAATCTGAAAATTATTAGATAATTAAAAATGATTATTAATATCAATGGAATTTGGTTTAATTTTGGAGGTAAAAGAACTTTTGGGAATTGTGTGGGGAATTTGAACATCCTTTCTGAGTACTTTATTGACCCCATATTGAAATTCTTGACTCCTATAATAAGTCATGAAATGCAAGATTTTTCGTCTCCCCATTTTTGATATTTTTGCAATGAATGCGCACGCAATTGCATGGATCGAAATGAGCATGCTCATAAGCCAGCGCTTTCACACTTGCTTATAGCAGGTTCAGACAGTTTAATTCAAATTGATCAATTCGACACTTGAAAGCATATTGTCACGTGTGAACCTTATTTCAACGAAGTTGAACAATTTTTAACGTTCATCAAAGTTGATCAACTAAAATTGAATCATCTGAACCGCTATTAGACCACTTCCCCCTCCATCTGCGAATACAGTAGCATGCCAAGTGCACGCCGCTAGGTAGCATTTTTGCTCATTAGTAGCATGCTTCGTGCTATTAAATGGGCATGTCCATAAATGAGCTAATCATTCAGATAGACGTCAATCTGTCAGTACCATAGTACGGATTGGTTTATTTATGATTAGTAATAAAAAATAAAATTCCTTTGAATTTAATTCCATTCCTCTCAGCACTATGGCAATTCTCAAACCAAAGAAAAACCAAACAACATCTATTATCTTCGATCTAGGCAAGTTTTTGACATTTCGCATGTTTGCGTCGATTTCAATGTCCAGAAATGACGTATGTCAGATGTAAATTCATCCGATACCCGCGTGAATAAACAAAAAGAAACAGAAATGACATCCACCAAGTTGAGTCCGCAGGACAAGAAAGACCTGGACAAGTACACCAAGTTCCTGGCCTTGAAGTTCACGCAGGTGATCGTGCAGTCGCGCCTGGGCGACAAGCTGAGCACGGCGTGCAAGCCCAAGACGTCGGGCACTGACTGGTTCAGTCTGGCCATCCACGACCTGCAGGACGTGCAAGCGGAGGCCAAGCGCTGCTGCTTCTGCCCCGAGACGGGTCGCGCCCGCCTGCCGCTGTGCGTGGACATCTCCCTGCGCACCGCGGACGGAGAGCCGCTCGCTCTGGAGGCCTGGTGCCTGAGCGCCGCGCCCGACCAGCCTGAGCCCGAGGCGCGCGTCACCTGCGCCGTGTATAACCGCATGGGGCAGTTGCTCAAGGCGCTCGTGTCCGTGACGCGCGCCACGCCCGCCTACCGTCTCTCGCGCAACCAGTGTCCGCGCTCCTACGTCATCTACTACCGCCTGTACAGCGGCGAGCCGCGCACCGCGGGGCTGGGCGACGGCTTCAAGACCCTGCGCGTGGGGCAGATGCGCACGCCCGCCGGCAGCCTGACCGCCAGCGTGGCCTACCGCACGCAAATGACCATCTCGCCCGCTCAGGCGCCCTCCGCCTCGCTCATGCTGGACTCGCACCACTTCAGGGAGCCGCCGCGCCGTGCCGTGGATCTGGACCGGCCCATGCGCGCGGGTGCCTTCGTGGACGAATCGCGTGCGCGGCGCTACACTGAGGAGGACTTCCTGCTGCCGGAGGAGCCCCCCTTCAGTTGGCTGCTGCAGCGTCCGGAGTCCGCGCCCAGCCCCGAGCCCCCCGCGCTTCCTCCGCCCGACACGCCCTGCGAGCCCTCCGTCCCCGCCGGCCTGCCGTGGGACGAGGACGACCAGTTGATGGAAGAGCTGCACTTCCCCTTTGCCATCGCGGACAAGTGCCCCACGGCCAAGCTGGCGGGGTTCTACCGCCAGTGCTACAACGCGCCCCCGCTGCAGACCTTCTCCGCTAGTCCCCCGGAGCCCGCCGGCTCTGTGGAGGACATCACGCAGCAGCTGGAGCTGTTCGAGGCCTCCTTGCAGGAGTACGATGAAATGATTACTTCGCTGTGCCATTCCCCCAACAACAACTGACTGACTGTGCTGGCGCAAGTGCGTGTTCCCTGTTATAGACTCTTTTATTGCCGAGTGTTGAATAATGTATAAATGTGTAACAAGAATATTGTCCGTAATTTGACCCGATCCATTGAACTTGATCGTTGTTCAGAGATAATAATTTACAACAATCTCTTGAAACCAGATGGTTTTGCTAGGGGCGCTGACAATATTTTATGTTGGGAGTATTTTTACGTTTTATATTATTTTATGAACATTGTTTTTTTATATGAAATTATTAAATTAAATAGGGTTCCGGCCCTGATAGTAATCTGTTCTACGAGACAGAATAAAATTTGGCAACTATGCATCTGTGCCAGCATCGAGTGTAGTTTAAAATTTTATAATTTACGTTTTAATGGTTGGCTATCGCTGGATTAATTTCCTCCTACTGTTCTATAGCGGGCTACGGTGGGAATCGACACTGAAAAAACCCTATAAAATTATTGTCGCTTTATAGCTTCTGCAGCCAAAAAAACTAAAAAATAAAATGTAAATGAAACGTTCCTTAAATATTGAATTACTTGAAGAAATGGAAGACGCATCTTGTAGATAGTAAGGGCCTTCATACACAGAGATACTTGCAAGCAATGTGACTGTGATGCAACCACAAGTCGCCTGCTAATATGCTACTCTTTAAAGCTGGTTTTCGTAAACGGCACTACCCAAATTATACTGAAGTTGATAATTTTTCAGCACAGCCGTGGAATCAATATGATGTCAAGTGACTTAATTTTAGGGCATTCTTCACCGCCGAGGAACTAAATGAGAATGATGTCAAATTTACTTCATTTTCCAAACTCAATCCGCTCTTTCTCTGCTACATCCTTTCTAATGTATTTCCGTAAATTATAGTTATATAAACACGGATATTTTCCCACCATCAGAACATATTTAATATATAAATCGTGTTCGGACGTCATTTCTGTCAAACAATTAATAGAAGCGAATGCAACTTGCGTTGCGTGCTACAAGCACTGACAGTATGTGCAACTGACTTCAAACACATAGTCGACGCGTTGCATTGTGTACGAATACTAGCAAAATAGTATGGCGGATAAACATGTGCAGCGCGTATGCTACGTGCACCAAACTTGAGACGCTTGTAATAAGGAAGTTGAGTCCTTTTTTTTAAATTTTTTTTTATCAATGTTCACAAGCAAACTTATATACCAGTATTTTTTTTTTCAAGTTCGTTTTCGTAATTATATTAATTCTACAAGTTTGAATTTTATTAAGCCCGCGAAAACGCCATCTAAGAGTATATGTAATACCGTGCGGGAGAGTTTGTGACGTCATCTGGTCCCTTGTTTGTGTGAAATATAAAGTAAAATATATACAAAACCGGGTCACGCTTAATACAGACGAAAATTTTTTTTTTTAAAAGTTGTAGTTAGATAATAACTATTACTAATCAATTCAGTTACCGGAATTTCGAAAAGAGTGAATTTTAATGGTAATTTTTTAAATTTAACACGAGAGGTCATTTTTTATCGAAACTTGCAACAGTTCTTAACATAGCGGTCGGTGAAAAATGATATTTCGTGTTTTTAAATTTTAAAAATAACCATTAAAATGCACTTTTTTCGAAATTCCGGTAACTAAAACTTGCAACAGTTCCTAACAAAGCGGTCGTTGAAAAATGACATTTCGTGTTTTTAAATTTAAAAAATAACCATAAAAATGCACTTTTTTCAAAATTCCGGTAACTGAATTGATTAGTACTAGTTAATATCTAACTACTACAACTTTTTAAATTTATTTTTTTCATCCATATTAAGCGTGTCCCTGTTTTGTAAATATTTTCCCTTATATTTGACACAAACAAGGGACCAGATGACGTGAGATGACGTCACACACTCTCCCGTTTCTTACTGGCCGTTTTTGCGGGCTTTAATAAAATTCAAACATGTAGAATTAATTTAATTATGAAAAAAAACTTTAAATAAATAAAATTTTTGGTATTTAAGTTTGCATGTCATCTACATGAACATATTTTTTCAAGTCAAAATATTTTTCACTCAACTTCCCTATTATCTCTGTGTACGTATGGCCTTAAAGTAAAGGTTAATCCTTAAATATAAGGCAGGGAAGAGAATGTGAAAATATAAATTATTGTACATATTGTGTTTTGTATGGCTAAAATGACATTATTTATATTGTTGTGTATCAGCAGTTTTTTTTTTTCTAATAAATGCTATTTTTAATCATTTTGCTTTAATAATCTTAACCTCATTTCACTTTAAAAATACCTCACTTTTTTTATGAAACACTAGCGAGAACCCGGCATTTGTTGCAATGCGGTTTTGGCTCCACAATATTTTTTGTGGTGTGTACATGAACAAATCAGAAGGTTTTCCGATGCGCGAGCTGGCTACTTGCAGCTATCTGAGGCATGGATTTTTCCATTTCTCCTTTGAAATCCTCCCTCTGCCCCTCCCTCCGCCCCTCCCCAGCATGTGGGTCCCCTTTCACCTTCGTTTCCCTCCCGGATTCTTCCCTCCGTGCCACTAGTAATATGAAATACACACATTTTTCGAAGAACTCGCGTGCCACCTATTGTAAATTTTGTAAACAATTATCATAATGCTAGAGCTCATTATTATACGAAGGCTGTCCGTAAAATAAGGTCTCCACAGAGCTGCAGTGGCGAGCAGCAATTTTATGCGGAATCCGGCAACACTGGTGTGTAGCCTGGTTCTCCCACGTCAGATCCCCACCACACTGCATTCTCTACGACACTTAGTCTCGGCGTGACAGCTATTCGCGATGGAGCTTCCACTTGCCGCACCCGCCAGGTGTGAATACACTCTGTAATTCATTAATTAATTATTTTTACATGAAATGACAAAAAAGTGAGTTGACCATAACGTTTATAACACACTTGCCTATAATTATACATAATTATTAGTTTTTATTTATTTTCATTATCGGTAATTTTAATTAGAAAAAACGTAAGGTGAGTCATTTTTAAAACTTTTTTATGTTTGCATGCAAAGTTTTTATATTCCAAAAATTATATGTTTATTTCGAATTCTAAAATTTTAAAATTATTTCATCACCTATCCAAAACAGTTTTTAGTTTTCGGATACATTCAGAAATGTTCCATTTATTTGGATTTTATTGCAAAACGGAAATATTTTGACCCTCTGATAAAATACGGCTGAGGACTGAGGGGTTATGTAAAATCATGGAAACCCATGCACCCCTGCTAAGTCACCAAACGTAGCGAACCACCTCGATAAACTAGTGTTCCAATTAAGCAGAATTTATTGAATAGCACTTTCACATTTAGTTTCAGTTTCAGACCATTCTGAAGCATATATTATTTACAATATTTTTGTTCTCTCATTTTTTTACAAAACACTAAGGTTATAATCTTCTTTTATTTAAATAAAAGACAATTTTTCTATATACACATATATTGGGAACATTGCCTTTTGGGGCTCGGCCTATAGACTCCAAGTACATTTGATAAGTCTGGTACATTCATTATTTTATTTTTCCAGTGCTACCACAGAATTAATTCATGATTATTATTTTGAAACATACATTGATAAAAACACCACACGTTGTCACGCTTTTCAAATATTATTCAATTTTTCACCCCCCTCCCCATAGCAGCAATTACATGTCCATTTCGGAGTGACGGTATTGCGCGCCTCTTCATGGTTGATCAATAAAACCCTATATCTATATGATATTGACTAAATCCGTCATTTATAGACAGTTATCAATATTTGCAAGCACAGTCAATGAATGATTGATTTTTTTTTTTTTTTAAGTTAAAAGAAAAATACATATTTCGCTTTGTTAACTTAATACATTGATACAAATAATATCAATAATGATGGTTTACTACCTAACACCAAGTAACACATTTTTTTAAGTGAGAACATTTTGGTTTTGCTCATTAATTTTGAGAGCAAACAGTTTTTTTTAAATATACTTATTTTATTTTCGGTTGTTAGGCTATCAGGAAGGAGATTATATATGTTTATACCCTCATAGCCTATGTTTCTTTTGCCACACTCTGTCTTTGTTGAATTTGTGTATAATTTATTACGTTGTCTTGTGTGGTGTTCATGTACTTGTGATGTTTTAATAAATGTAGTATTTGTGTGTATAAAGCCATTTTGAATTTTGTAGATTAATAAGCATATGTTGTATTCGTACAGTTTTCTGATTTTCATTAAGTTAGTTTCTTTGTATACTCTTTTGGTGGGGGTATCTGGTCGATAGTTAAAAAGTTTTTTTATAACTTTATTCTGAATTATTTGAATTTCGTTTAAGAGTGTGATATTTGTGTTTCCCCATATTTCTATGAGGTAATTAAGATGGGAATTAATTAAACTAAAGTATAATCCCCTCTTTACTTGTATTGGTAGAAGATGGGCTATTCTACCAAATACACCAATTAGTGGGATAATTTTTTCTTTTACTTTTTGTATGTGGTGTTTAAAAGACAAGTGTTTATCGATATAAAGTCCCAGGTATTTTTCACTATCTGAAATTTGTAGGTTTATTCCTTTTATTTGCAAAGGTTTATGAGACGGCGTTTTTCTTTTTTGTGAACTTAAGATCATGTAATTAGTTTTTTTAGTGTTAATAGTTAATAATTTTTTAATTAGCCAGTCATTTAATTTATTAAGATCCAGTTGAGCTTTTTCAAGTAAGTTTTCTAAGTTTTTGCCAAAGTAAAATATAGCAGTATCATCTGCGTATAAAAAAATTTCCCCATTTAGGTTTAATTGACAGATATCGTTAATATATATTTGAAATAATAGAGGTCCTAATATGGATCCTTGAGGAACTCCATAGTTTATATTATTGTGTTGACTGTTTTTGTCATCTAAGCTGACATATTGCATTCTGTTATTTAAATACGACTTAATGAGTTGGAGAGCAGGGCCGATTACACCTATTTTTTAAATTTTTTTTAGTAGTATCTCATGACTTACGGTATCGAATGCTTTTTGGAGGTCTACGAGGATTGCTATAGCATAATTTCCACTGTCTATGCTTGTTCTGAGTTTGTTTATTAGATCGTTAGTTGCCGAAAGAGTATTTGATTTTTTTCTGAAACCGTATTGTTTATTATATAGCAGTGATTTATTTATAAGAAAATTGTTTAGTCTTTCATAAATTACATGTTCGAAAATTTTTGATAGAATGGGTAAAATTGAAATAGGCCGATAGTTTGAGGTGTCCGTTTTTGAACCAGATTTATAAATTGGTATTACCTTTGCAATTTTAAAGCAATCTGGAAAAGTCCCCTCTGTAATGCATTGGTTAATTAGTTTTGAAATATGGGGAGCCAATATTTCGGATAGATTGAGTATTGTTTTACATTTTATTGTGTCGTAGCCAGCACTTGCATTTGGTTTAAGTGATTTAATAATTCTGTTTATTTCAAGCTCCGTGGTGGGTTGAAGATATAGTGATTGGTTACTATTATGCTCCAACGTTGTTTCACTAGCTGGATTGTATGCGGGCTTATTTTTTATGTTATCTGCTAAGGAAGACCCAATTTTACAAAAGTAGTTGTTAAAATGTTTACATATATCATCTTTATTTGAGATTATTTCATTATTGATTATTAACTTATCACAAGATTTATTCAGAGTTTTCGACTTGTTTGTTAGTATGGTATTAATTAAATTCCATGTTTTCTTCAAATCATTTTCGCAATTTTTAAAGAGGGTGGTGTAGTGTTTTGGTTTTAATATATTTTTTTTTGAGTAATATTATTTCGTGTATTTAGGAATTCAGCTTTCAATGGTAAGCTTCCCGGTTGTTTGTTTAGTTTAAGGTGTAATTTATTTCTTTTATTAATTAGTTTTAAAAGGTCTTTGGTAATCCAATCCGGGTGACTTTTATTTTTTGTTTTTTTTTGTGTACTATTGGAGTTTAATTTATTTATGAGATAGTTTACAAAGTTGTTAAAATTTGATATCGAATCCTCATTTATGTTGAAGTAAAAGGATTAATAAAAGGAAATTAAATTAAATTAATTAAATTATATTATTAAAAGGATATTAAGATTAGAGATTGATTAGAGATATTCCGACCGAAGTTTGATAAATTTTACCGCGGCCTCCATACTATTTTTTTAATGCAATTTTAAACCTTATGTACAAAGAAACTGTACAGGAACAAGATCTAACCCTTATGTACAAAGAAACTGTACAGGGACAAGATCAGAATGCTTGCGCCAATATCATTCCAGACTTTGCTTTTTGTTTCAGTAATGTAGCTTCTCGGAATCCTTTGAAATTAATGTTCTACGGGGCATACATTAATTACATGAGCAAAAAATAGGGGGGGGGAGTCGAGTAAAATCTCATTATATCGAGGGGGGGAGGTGTCAATAAAAATCTCATGTCAACTTTAAAATATTATATATACCTATGTATATTATTAGAGATAATAAAAAAAAAATATTGTTTCACTTCTTTTGAAGTGTCCCATTTTGCTGCTGAAAAATTGGCTATTATAAAAAACATTTATTTCGAGAGTAAGAAAAAATCTCGCGTGAGGGGGGGGGGTCCCACTAAATTTTTTTGCAAAGGGGGGAGGGTTCTACATAAAAAAAAAAACTGCTCACGTAATTAATGTATGTCCCCTATTGAAAACGGCCATCGTGTGGCCTAATGTCATCCAACATACAAGAGGTTAACAACCATCAATGTACACATATTTTTTAATAATGTCGTTCATTATGTGAAATTACTGGCTTGAACGGATTGAACTTAGGAAGCTCTTAGAATTGCAAGAAGTATTGAACGGATTGAACTTAGGAAGCTCTTAGAATTGCAAGAAGTTGCATAAGCGATCCATAGATTTAACCCCTCAAGCTAATTCGGAGCAACTCATTTAGGTCTCATATAAATCGTTGTGTCTCCCTTACTCTGTTGGTACTACTCTTTTAAGATCCTGCAAGTCTTGAAATTATTGTTGGCTCACTACGCAACTATCACTATATAAGTAAAACTTTTTTTGGCCTTTGAGGAAGTAAGTGTAAATTAGAATTAAAGTTTAATTTGATTAGGCTTAAACAATATTTCTTTTAAATCCGTTATATAAGAGTCGTTTCTCTTCTTTACAGGGCAAATAGTTTCATATCTCATTAATAGGGTTTTTCACAAACGAGGGATTCTGTTGAAAATGTATGGAATATTTAAAGGTCATTTTTCTGATTT
The DNA here is from genome assembly GCA_951813805.1 of Limnephilus auricula. Taxonomy (NCBI): domain Eukaryota; kingdom Metazoa; phylum Arthropoda; class Insecta; order Trichoptera; family Limnephilidae; genus Limnephilus; species Limnephilus auricula. The sequence continues at coordinate 27,052,581 of OX638408.1, forward strand.
TAATCGTCAAACTAAAAATGTTTGTTTTTAACGTTTTCATTCAAATTTATTCATTTCAAAAACGCTCAAAAACCTACGAAACCAAAACGGCCCGTGATTGCCAACGACGCTTCGTACGCACGTTATCAAACAAACAAAGTAAAACTCTCGGAAAATTTTCAAGAACGAGCGTCACACATCAAAAGTTCCATTTTTGGCAGGATTACAAAAATTGGCAACTTAAACTCGCTATAGAAAATTTATTCGTCAACATAAAAATAAAATAAAAATTCCATAATAATCATAAATTTTTGCTTAATTTTTTTAAGCAATAAAAAAAAGTGGAAATACCCTATTAAGGAACATTTTAGTTTTTGAATAAATCAAAACTATATAGGTATTTCCCTTAAGGGTCCTTATTTCGGTCAGAGCAAATCAGAGCAAAATGGAGCGAATCTGAGCAAATCAGTATGAATCAGAGCAAAGCAGAGAAAAGCAGAGCGAATTGCAAGATTTTGAATTCTTTTTGAAGATACGTGTTGTCAATTTGAGTTGACAGCTCATACCTTACCAACTGATGTTGGTTTCTGAAGTTTTTCCAACTTTGAAACAAATAGAAGGGCGAGTATTTTTTAAAAATTACGAGTTGTCAATATTTAAATAGCCCGCTCGAAGAGATCAATGTGCATAGCTCTATTTCTGAAAAAATGTCTGTTACGAGTTGTCAACTTATGGTCATCGATATGCTGATCTGTTTTCCAATGTTCAAGATGTGTGTAGGCCCGGTGAGATGTGTGTTTCTACAAACAACTTCGGAGCATTAAAAAATTCAACTTGCAAAAAAGAAATTGACAATAATTGATTCACTCGTATAAATGGATTTGACAGAATAAGGAACTCAAGTGAAAAATATTATTGCTTTAAAAAAATATGTTCATATAGACCAGAAACGCTGATTCTGAATATATAAGTTTTAGTAGGTAAATAATATTAAACGTAGAATTAAAAAAAAAATTATTAAAAAGTCCATTTTTATACCTGTCATAAAAACACAGCGTCAAGTTGGTATTATTGGATTAGACAGTGTCACTGACAGTGACAAATCACTGTGACCCATTCGCTTGAAGCTAGCATATTGAAATGATCAATAATTCATGTTATTCGTTTATTTACATACTGTTTATATACAGATTTAGACATCTAAGAGTTGAAACATTATTGATTTATGTGTATGGATGTTGTAAGTATGGGATTTTTTTGCAAAATATATGCAGTTTCTTCGTCCGAATGTGGTTTGTTGGAATGATTTTTTTTTATGTAATGTTGATTCGATCCAGTGTGTGATGGATATAGGGTTTAGTAGAGGGTTCCGTATTACAGACATTATATATTTACTGTAGATTTTTTTACCTGTAGCAACCAAATCTCGCTACAGTGGGAATTTTTAATCGGATTGAATGACGGTGAATATAATATGAAATAAATTAAATAAAAACACTAATGTAGGAATGTTTTAACATTTTTATTTTATTTTACAGCAGATCTTAAGTTGTTGTTTTGTGTTACTATACTCTTATCTACACAATCCAGTTTATTCTATTCTATAGGTATAGATCATTAAACAATATATTTGGTTTTTATAAAAACAACACATTCTGTGACTTAAGAGCAACACAATTACATATTTTGTCAATGGAGTCATACCCCCCCATAATTAACTTTATAATATAGGGATCTATGGCATTCGCATTTGAGAAGAGGTTTTGGAAGAAAAGGAAGTATAAGGTTGGGAAGTACCAGAGCTGGTCACTAACGTAGCAGAAGATATTTCAAACAACGTTTTGATTCTGAATAGTGGTCACTCACCGGGGTGATGCTGAAAGTATCTTCCACTCTCGGAAAAGATTAGATTACTTGAGAAATTTGTCAATTTTGGCATTCATTTGCGGACTGATTAATTTAACCCTTTCAGACCTGAATTAAAACTGGCAGTGGTAGAATATATTAGATGCTTGACCACAATTGTTATGTGTTATTTGAAAAATTTTGACTTTTATTTTTCAATAGTTTAGAAGGTATTGCTACTCTCATTTGAGAGAACATTAGGTCTCTGAGGGTGCGTTTCACATAAAATAACAAATCCTTACTATGTAAACAAAAAATTAACCTACCTTTCAATTAAACAAATTTTTACATCGATAAAATATCTTGAAAACTTTTATCAACTAAGCACAAAAATCATCTATCAAAATATAAAAATGGCTACTGCCTGAACTGGTAGCTAAAATTGCTTCGTTCTAAGATGATAATTGGAAAAAAATTCTGAAACCTTTGTATTTTCAAATACACACATGGTTTGAAGGGTTAAATGTAAAATATCAGAGGTCGACTATATTTCAAGTTATTTTTTAACATTAAAACAAAATTTTCAAATGGCAAATTGTCAAACAAAGCTTTATATATCATAAAGTTACAATGGTTTCAAACCATAAAGTTTGAGTTTTTCTTTGGATTTTTGTAATAAGATTATCAGCATTGCCATCATATAAATCCATAGACATGTAGAAACACTTATTTTAGAATGTTTTAGCACTAGAACAAATGTACATAGTTACAATTGAGATGGTTAGAAACATAGAGGCTTAAGTACCATTTCAATAAATGTTTTAAAATTGGCTTCTTTGCAATGATGCTTGCCAATTCGTCTAAATGTTTAAAGTAACAACCTAAGAACATAACAAAGTTATTTTTCTGCAGTACGGAATATAAACAAGACAATAAATAATACTAAAACTAAACAATTTATTCAAACCAATGAAAAATGGACTATTTCATTAAAAACCATTCCCAACGCCATGTCTGGTATAAAAAAATATCATTTTTTTACATTAGCTCCACACAGGAGGCTCAGAGGAAAAAACTCCATCATTCCTGTGTCATCTTTATGGATGGGGATGATCCGAGGAGGGTCTTTTTATGGAAAGGATAAAGAGGAAGATCTGGGAAAATTTTATGAGAAAATTTCGCTGATTCATGCAAAACCATGTAATATGTAATTATTTCAATAAAAAAACTAAATATTTGTTTCCCTATTGCATTAAAATAAGAAGGTATGGATGGTTATTGAAGGCCTAGTATAAAACCTCACCCCACAAACCCGGGCACCCCTGCTAAGTCACAAAACATAGCGAATCACTCGGCAGCCTAAATCAGGGGTGTTGATTATCCAATAAATGGTTCCCAGGGCGGCGGTACCGATACTTGCCTCCCAAATTTACCCCTTACCAACACATACAAGAACAATATGATTTGGAACAATACCCTTACAACAGCTGAGAAGGTATAAACAAACGAAAGTATTCTTATCTTTTTAAGAGCCATATCAGTCATTGAATGCCAATGAAAGGCATTTGGTTTGACATTTGAAATTTGCCGATTCTTTGTTTCAGTTTATTGTGATCAGTTAATAAACATGACTCTTCTTTTAATAAAAAGCAAAACATGACAAGCTTTCTGCTGATGACAATTTGATCTAAAATTAACCCAGAATCGGCGTTTAACTGGGACCTTTCACTGACAATGTTATATTTGAATTTGTGTGAAACACCTCAACGTAGGTGAATGTTGTTGGTTTACTTTTATAAACTTACACAAACAATGGTTTCACATATTTCATAAAGGCATTTTGCATAGCTCCCTTGTAACTTTCAGAGTAATCCTGAAGAGTTATAAAACTGATGCGATGGGAGGAATTTACAATACATCTCTTCTCTGTCTATCTCATAAATTATACATGTAACAGGAAGTAAGGTTACAAAGTTGCTCTCAGTGACAGGAAATTGATAAATAACTTCAAGCTAGTTCATATTCTATATCGTAGATGGCACTTTTGTGATGTCACAAGCAAAATAGTGCATGCATTCATTGATGAATTATTGTATATCAAAATACTTATTCACCTAGATTGTCAGATATTCTGTACAATGTTGCAACAAGTCAACCAGTCAAAGATTTATTTTAACTAAATTTAAAGCAAGACCAATTCATAGAAGAAATTCATAACAAAAATAGAACGCAACGGAAGAAAAAACCAATAAAAAAAATTATTGAGCAATATGTCAAATCATTTATTATTTTATTTCAAAAGATTATTTTTGCACTCTGCACTTTTAATAGGCACAGAGATTATGAAAATTACATTCTGATTCAACTTAATTACTATTAAAAAAAAAAAAAAAAAAATTCATATGGGGAGAGAAGACCAAAATTGCATTTTTATTCGAAGTGTAATATTTCCCTTATAAAATTAAATTCTTTTGCTGCCATATTGTATTTTCAGCATGGATTGATGTTTGCGAAAGTTTTTTTTTCAATAACCAGGACATATTTTAAATATGAATCAGACACCAAGTCTTCAGCAGCCAAGACAGATTTAACATCAAATCATTTTATCAAAACCGATTTATAAGTATGCACTTCCAATGGATGATGATTGTCTTTTATTTTAACCTGACATCTATCGTTCAGATGCCGGAGTCTTTTTTTAAATATATATATTTTTTAATCGCTATTTTAACCCTTATGTGTAAAGAAACTGTACAGGGACAATGTCGAAATCGCTTGCGCCAATATCATTCCAGACGTTGATTTTAATTTCAGTAATGTAGCTTCTCGGAATTCTTTGTACATAATTTTCTATGGTACACGGCCATCATGTGGCCAAATTACATCCGACATTCAAGAGGTTAAATGTAACATTGTGTTATTTGTATTTATTAAGACAGGCGTAGCGAACCAATTGTAATAGAATTAATCTATAAAATTGTAAAGATGAATAAAGAAAAAAATCTAAATATACATAAATGGCTAAAATTAACCCATACTAAGAACTAATAACCTATATTGTGCATGTAAATAGATGTTTCTTGCAATAATTGTTGAAACAAAGTGTAATTTCCATAATCTGTGCCTAAAAGTAAAAACAATAAATAAATTAATGAAATCGATGAAATTATAAAACTTTTCTGAAATTCCTTCATTGAGCAAACATTTTTCAACTTCTAAGAAATAAAAATTTATTCACAAATCATTAAACCATATCAACGAATAGGATGTAAATCATCTCTGACCCTACGACACAAGCTTAATTTCTATATTTTATTTTATTATTGCACATTTATTCTCGGCAATTATAATATTAAGTACAACAAACTAGTCAAACTTCAGAAAATATGAACACTTCCAAAAATAATGTGGCCATTATAGAGATAAAATAAAAAATCAACAGTCAAATTAATTAATAAAAGTACCTACTCAACGATTAAATATTATTTGAAACTCAAAACAGATAAATAATTTATGAATCGGCCTTTCTTTTGCGGGCAGTTTTGCATAATTTTTTTTCTACTACCTACATACATATATAGATATAAAAATCAAATCTAAATGAAAACATAGCACGGTCATAATATTCAAGAAATTAACATTTACAGTAAATTGCTAATGACTTTTTTCTTTACTTTATACATTTAAAACGTATTTATTATAAACTTGAAAATAAATAAATTAATGCATAATATTTTACTTCGGTTTGTGAAAAAAATCAGTTTACGGTTGCCTCCATGGTTTAATTATAGGCACCCACGTCCTTTATGTCGTAGCTTGCTTTTTTGGCTTGACTTCATTTAACAATGTATATATTTATCTTTATATTTTATGTATAAGCTGTCTGTCTCTTATCAATAAATAAAAATAAAATGGAATTCCACCATGAATTAAAGGTTTGAAAATTAGAAATAAGTAATTTTAAACTTTTTCGCAGGCAAAACAAAACATATTTGTTATATGGACTGAAGTCATAGACAGAAGATAAAGTTTGGCAATAGTGTTACGGTTTATTGGTTGACGACCTCTGAGGCAAAATGGCCGACACGTTTGACATTGATTTTGTGGATTGTTACACTGAATTTGATGAAGCTTTCAGTATTACTAACTTCTTTATTGTTATCAAGTTTAATTCGTAGAACACCATTTAATTTTTATTGAATATATAAAAAAAATAAAAATTACTAACTTGAGTTTAGATTCAGTAAAAAATTACAAAATCTACATGGCTCTTGGGGAATTAAAAATACCTAATATAAAAAATAGTGGTGGCTCGTGCACTTCTTCGATGGTGAGGACCTTTTTTGACACATACTGATTTTTTTTTGTTTTTACATTAGCTCCACACGGGAGGCCCTGAGGAAAATAATTCCCCTGAGGGCCTGTGTCATCTTTTGGGATGCTTGTGGAGGATCTTTTTGGGAAAGGAAGGAGTGGAGGTTCTGGGAAGGGAAAGGGTATGGGGGTCAGTTTGTCCAGGAGTAATCTACCCCTCCCACTGCGGTGCAAGGCAATGTTCCAGCTGTAGATGTCAAAAGGTCTCCCTTAACCTGTCTCTCCCGATCCGGCCTGCCACGTAGTTTGTGGGCAGACGCGTCCGCCACGCAAAGAGAGACAAAAGGAGAGAAAAAAGACAAAGAGGAGACAAACCACACCCCATGAACCCGGGTGAGCTATGGCAGAAGTGTTAGTAATCCAATAAATGAAACCCAGGTTGGCGGTACCCATACCCGCCTCCAAAATCTCACTAACCCGGAGAATATATAAAATTTCTCAAATGAAAAATGTTCATGGACAAGTTATGCACCTAATCAGATGTATAAATACAAAATAAATTAAAATTGCTATAGGTAGGTACCAATTTATTACGGATTGTCTAAATTCGAGAAATAATTGCAATGAATCACATAAAGGGTCACCTAGGAATATCCCCATGTGCACGTTAGGTTCTGCGCACTAAGAAATGCGTCAACAGATTCTGACTGTCGATTCGCATAGTACAAAATATAATACAATATTTGGAAACGTCATGGATCACATACTATGTGACATCCACGTACGGGATAGCCTCCGATTGAAAACCACATAGAAAAGGTTAAAAAAGGAACAGTGAGCCAAATCATTAATCATTAAAATCTGTACTAAATGTTAAGTCTCAGATTAAACATTCTAATAAAACAACTGTGTTTATCTGAAGTGACCTGCCAGCTAAGTGTGCTTTCTGTATCTGTTTGTACATAGTCAGATAGAGCCTAGGAAGTCATATTTGAACAGCACCTTTGAGGTGAATTTCCACAAGAACAGCTCTATACAAATTACCCATTATTTATAATTATTATTCTAAAAAGGTGTTAATTGCCAGACTTCATCCTCTACACCACCATATACCAATTGAAACCAATAGTCCTTACTAGAATTTGACTTAGATATATTTATTGACTATTCCAGTCCCAGCGCCCAGTTGATGCCCTGCACCATGCATAGGATGAGCGGCTGCCACGCCACCAGGAGTCGGATCCAGTCCAGCAGCTGACCGTAGAGGACGTGAGGTCGTTCCCACCTGAATTGCGGCATTAAGGAAAATGCATAGAATGTAAACGAATGTCGGTGCTACTGATCGTGCACTATTGCTATATTTATAAAGAGCTGTACTGAATTCATCACACCCAAAAAACCAATGCCCACCATTATCTACAGAATTCACTGGGTTACAACGGGCGGTTTTCTATCACCTCGATAGAGGAATTTCCCAAAAGCAATCGAGTTCAACAGAGGGCGATGGATTGAATAGATTCTATGATACAAATATTGGAGTTCAACAGAGAACAATTTCATCAGCGGTGGTTTTCAGACAACCTATGAGTTATTTCATAACACAATCCCCTATCGAATCCAGTTACCTTGCTTCGAAAGCCTAGCTTCTTTAATGTAAGCCTTGCTCCAAAATGTTTTCAACTCATTGGAAATGCGGCAACTTTGAGATAATTTTTCAATTGGTACGCAGAGTCTAAATAAATTAGCATGTTTGTTTTTAACAATTTGTGTGGTTTATTAGAAAGGATACGGATTGTTGAACATTCTCTTGAGATCCACCTTCTCTTTGCAGTAGGGGCAGGTCTGCTTCTTCCCCACGATGCACCATCCTCTTATGCAGAACTCGTGGAACACGTGGCCGCATGTCAGCTTGTACGTATTCTCTGAAACACCAACAGCTCATTAAAAACATTGAATAAATTTAGTTATAAATGTGGCAACTTATTTTCTTGCTTGGAAATGGATATGATTTCAGATTTTCAAAGCCAAAAGTATTATTGCGATCATTTTTAGGTAAATATGCCACGCTGCGCTTACTCCTTCTTTAGCTAACAATTTGGACCGTGTTACAGTGTCTATCGTCATTAAATTTAAGTAATAACTATACCGAAATACCGGTTTTAAGAGGGTTAAAGTGCTCAACACGGTATCATTTAATGATAGTAGCATGCTACTAATGGGCAAATGTTACTAGTAACATGTGTGTCGGTGACATTGGTAGTATTAAGCATGCTCAAATGAGCATACTCACAAATCAACCAGCTCATTTCGATCCGTCTCACTCAGAACCCAAATAGATCTTTTTATTTTCTTTTTACTTTCGCCAAAAGCGATTGCGTTGCAAGCAATAAGATTATTTTGTTGATTCTGTTCGGATGGAATTATTATGTTGTTGTAGGTAACTGTATAACCATTGACAACTCGGACCCATTTTATTTTCCTTTCCTTTTATTTTCTTTCGTCAAAAGATTCTTAAATAATTGCGTTGAAAGCAATAAGATTATTTAGTTTAGTTTTGAGCGAATGGAACTGACTCTATTTGTTGACATTTATTTAACAAGAGCACACTCATAAAGAGTATGTGTGTTCATTTGTTGGCTTTGAGCATGCTTATTCATGAGTGTCCGCAAACCGAGCAAGCAAAATGTGTCAGTATCATTAATTTAATCGATTTAATAAAAAAAATCATAATATAAGCACAGCAGAAAACTTTTTTGAAATCCATGCAAAACAGCATCCAGAGAAATGAGCACACTGAGAGGTTTAAGAGAAAGAAACACAGGTGACATCTACTGACCTAAAATACCTTCTTCTCCGGCGGGGACCATCAATTTGTTCCCACAAACTGCGCAGACGTTCTGGTCCAACTGCCGCGTGGGCATGCCCTGCTCCCGATAGTACTGCACCCCCAAAAACATGCATTTATTTATATACTCTTTTATACACCCACGGATACATTAAATGGTTACAATTTTTTACACAAGAGTTAGTAATAAACAATGATTGTATAAAATAGTTATTTACATTAAAATGTTTTACAATTGGATAAAATTTAAAAAAATTATTAATATCGAGGGTCCTGAAGAACAATGTCGGATATTTAATTTTGTAGTTTTGCTGTAGAGCTGTTAAAAGTTTTGTTTTTGCATTTGTTCTGTTTATGAAATCAAGAATTATATTTTGCATTTCATTAAAAATTCCGAAAATACAGACTTTTAAATCAATAAAATAAGAATGATTTACAATTATTAGCAGATCTGACATTGTTCATTAGGACCGTCGATATGTAATCTGAAATTATCAGAAATAATATTTTGACATGAAAAATTGTTTTTGTTATGTTGAAACAGTGTGTATATGTGGGTATACCAATATATGTGTGCACAAATATATGTATATAGTTATATGTGGTTCACGGCGAGTTCATGGCAAACGAGTTCAACTAACTAAAATTCAACCTAACCTAACCTAACCTCTTTTGTTGCGTATTTTGTGAATTTGCTTTCGATGAACTCGTCGGTTACCATTATGTATATGTATTTGTGGGTGTATGTACGTGTGCATGTAATCACACATGTATGCATGTATGCACACTTGCACACATATAAAACAAGAAAAAAAATTATGTATAAGCTCTAATCCTGATCTTTTCTATTTTATACTTTCTGTTATAATGTTTCCAGTTTTCATTATAATTTTTCTACTTCAACTTATCCAATTTTCAGCATGTTTTTATATTCAACCTCTCATTTGTCGTAAGCCCGCCAGGGGTTCTTAACCTTGTTGGAGGTACTGACCCCCACCAGTTTCATATGTACATTCACAAACGCTTCTTGATGGACAAGCGGGGCGTGTCATCACAAATCATATGAGTTGGGGGTGTCTTGACCTCCGCCGAACCTGCGAGACTGACTCACCGAATTCCTGGGGTTTGATAGATCCGTGTTTAAGAACCACTGGTCTAGAGGTTAAAAAATAAAATGCGATTTTAACCCTTATGTCCAAAGAAACTGTACAAGGGCAAGGTCAGAATCACTTGCGCCAATATCATTCCAGACTTTGCTTCTTATTACAGTTCTCTAGCCTCTCAGAACGCTTTGATATTAATGTTCTATGGAATACGGCCTTAACCTCTTAACTGTCATCCGACATTTAAGAGGTTAAGTAATATAGTCTAGTAAATAAGTCTATATTCCATTGGTCACCATGAAACAGGCAGCCGGTGATTTAATATATCATATATATTATGTAAATGTTTTAATGTATCATGTATTTTATCAATAAATATAAAAAAGTCAAATCATGTTGGAATTCCACATTTATATATAATAATATATTTATTTATTTATACTAGGTTTTACAGATGAAGAGAACAATCCATTTATATATATCCAATACTCTTTTAAAGTTTATGTGAGATTTTTATTGACCCCCCCCCCCCCCAGTATAATGAGATTTGGTGGGAACTAGGCTCAGATACCTGGGGAGACATACAGTAGAACCAGAAGACTGGTTTGTTATTAAAGGATTGAGGTAAAATGGGAGATAGTACAATGGGCCTATGGCCTAAGTGTTCACGGGAACTGCTTGCAAACCGTCTCCGTCTTTAAAAAAAAAGGTTTTATTATTTTTGGAATATATTATTTTTTAAACATTATCGTTACATAATTTGATTTTGAAAAAGAGTATATAATAATAATAAAATTTGTTTAACGCATTTTGGTAGTGCTTCAACTTTGCTTTCTACTCAAAGAAAATTCGATAAACTCAATAAAATAATGACAAAATTATGAAATTCACTATTGGATTGTGTAATTTATAGATACAAATTGATCACTCACCCCAACATGTGAAGCCATCTTATCGGAGCATATCTCCGCTATGTCTCTCCCGAGGACTCCGTAGTACAGTCCATAGAAGAGAAAGAGAAGACCGCAGTCCATCCACACGTGAGGCTTCGTATCAAACACGAGGTTGAGCCCAAAGAACGTCAACATCATAATGACGTAACCAATCACGCCCAGCACGCAACTCAACTTATATAGGAAGTAAAACCATTTGTAAACTAACCTGCAAATGAAAAAATACAACATATTTTTAAAACAGTTCTTCTTTTTCGTTTGGTGAAGGTTAAAGTGGGATGAGTTAATCGGCCAGTCATAGGGAGACACTTGATTCAGCACAGATTGGAGACATTTTGTTTTGAACAATTTTACTTTCAATGTACATTTGTTACTTAAATTTTAATTTTTCTGCTACCGGTTTTGACACATCCGTGACAATCACTAACTAAAAACTAACTTAAAATTTATACAAGTACAGAAATGATTAAATTTTATTAGGTGGGGGTGGCGGGAGGGGTGATTTTGTTGGAAGGAGAGAACGGTGGGAGAAGTCAACATAACATGGAAGCATTGTCAAAAAAGTTGATTTACTGAGTGATATTATTTTGTCAACTAAATAAATTTTTGATTAATTAGATAACAGGTTAAAACATACTTATTATTTAAAAAATATATTTAAAAAATTAACCAAAAACATCAATCCCCACGTATAGTTATGTTCGCCAAAACTCACTAGCCAGGAGGTTAAAGTTAGTTACTTGCTCCCAATTATTTGCTTAAAACAAAATTTACTGACAGTTATGTAGCTACCTATTAGAAATTACCTTCCTGCTGGCAATTATCTACCTAGCTTCAGGAATTTAAATTTAATTCAAATATTGGAACATGAAACAAAAGAAAGATACACAAGAAATTTTCATGTATTCCTTCCAGGGGGTATAACTACGCGCCAAATTTGTAACCGAACAAAAATCCTCGTGATGTCATTATGATATTGAATAATCGCATCCCATAGAGAATTTTGAATGTCCGTGGAAAAACTGTTGAGAACTGAGTGGCATTTTTAGTTTCCTCTATTCCTAAAGATGGTGGGTGACGTCAAATAATGTCTTTATTGCTATATCCATGGTTAAATAGTGTCGAAAGTTGTCCCATACAAAAAGCCCGAAGATATCAATCTAATGATTTTTAATTTTCTTTGTAGTATTTTAACATATGTACTTACCTTATTTCAAACACAACCATGTATAATGTGACCTTAGAACGGGGTACCCCAGTAAGGACACATTATCTTATAAAAAAATGTTAAATTTAAATACATAAATATAAAAAGAAAAAAAATTTGTGTTTATTTATGATTCCTTCCATGCTGCTTGTCGAGTCTACATCATTTCATTTAATTGTTTTGAACATTGTTTTCATCTCAATTCAATAATAAATAATACCTTTCCACAACAGTTAAATTACATGATACAGAGAAAGATTATAATATTTAACAAATAAATAGAAACAATCGTATAGTCAATAATTAGTATGTTGATGAGTACAATGGGATATAAACAAAAATCATTAATATTTCTATTTTTGAAACTGATAATTCGGTTCCATGTCTAATCGGACTATGAGATCTGAGCGTCTAAATTTCCATATTAAATTTATTCAGACATGATACTTCCTCACATGATAATTCATCACATCATAACTAACCTAACCTAACCTAACTTAACCTAAGGTTAAAAACCCCAATTTCAGTTTTCGACGCTTCGAGACATGATGGATTATCATGTGAGGAATTAACATCCGATGAAAAGTTTGTACTCAATATTCATACACTTAAAAAGTTTCCACTGAACATTCTGATCACCGATAATTCGTGGTCGAATTCCATTATAATAATAATAAAACAAATATAAAACTTTTTCCACTTTAATTTTTTGACCGTAACCGGTTTCAGCTTGTTAAAGCCGTCTTCAGGCTGGTACAAATTATTCTTAATATACGGGTTATATACACAACATATGAGGGAGGAGGAGAGGGGTAGTCTGCAAGGATTTTTTTCAATTATAAGGGTTTCCATATTCAATTATATAAAATCCTTGTAGACCACCCCTCTCCCCCCTCCCTCATATGTTGTATATATAATCCGTAGGTCAAGAATAATTTGTACCAGTCTGAAGATGGCTTTAACAAGCTGAAACTTACAGTCAATAAATTAAAGTGAAAATAAGTTTTATATTTGTTTTATTATATATATTATTAAAAATCATTAAAATGAAATTTGATCAATGATCAGTTAAACAAAGATTATTAGAATTGATAAAAAATATCCTTTATAATTGAGATTAGATAAGTAAATAATAATTGAAAGAGATAATGACTTACCTAGGAGTAGTTCCAGCGATGGGTTTTTGTAATGCTTTTCTACCAATAAGAAATGTAATACAGCTGAAGACTAACCAAATGAATATGAATCTCCACCATTGATTTTTAAGACTCAAGCCAACAGGTATTACCCACATGGCTATCATTGTGATTAGCTGAAAATGAAAAAAAAAACATTTATAATAAGACAATAACTTAGTAAACACCACTTTTATTTTTTATATATACTTATGCCGACCGTGTTTCGCTACAACAGTAGCTTCTTCAGGGCAGTATGATACTCTACTGAAGTCTAACAGTTTAGTAACATGTGTTATAAATAATATATTATTTTCACAGTGGATTGAAAAAAACGGGCTGAGCTTCGCCAGTGCAGGACGTAATAGGCGTAAGGATAGATGGAGAATTGGGAAGTGAATGTTCTTTGTCAACTAAGAAATTATACTTTTGAAACTAGCTTTGCATTTTATAATTAAATGAAACAATATAACTTAGTTACAACCACTGATTTATTTAATTACACGCCGACCGGTTCCTGAACAACCGTTCCTTCCTCAGGGCAAACATATAATTTTTCCTTCCTCAGGGCAAACATATAATTATATGTTTGCCCTGAGGAAGGAACGGTTGTTCCGAAACCGGTCGGCGTGTAACTAAATAAATCAGTAGTTGTAACTAAGTTATATTGTTTCATTTAATTATAAAAAATTATTTTTATTTAATGAAGTTAGTTGCCATCCCCTAATGCCTAGTTCTGACCTGACAAGTAGTAAGTCGAGTGGCGAGTAACTCGCTACTTGACTCACCAAAATGTGTTCGCACTGCTGTCAAGTAGAGTTCATTAGTAAACGACGCGTCGCGACATGACGGGCTGCAACGCAATAAAGTAAATACGCTCATTAAGCTCATTGTAATGATTATTTTAGAAGAAGTGGAAGAATAAATTAGTGAGATGAAAATAAATAAACTATAATCACGAAAATAGAATAATAGCTGAAAAAATAAAGAATTTTAGAGTAGAATTTTCGCGCCAACTGCACGACATATTGCGCGTGTGTGCGTCTACGAATGAACTGCGCATGTCAGTGCGCAGGGACCCATGGAGGGGGACTCTACTCGCCGAAAAAATAGAACCAAATGGATTGAATCTACTAAAAAGCTGACTAGCCTACTCTACTAAAATTGTGGTGTTCGGACACGTTTAGTTTCTAATATATTAGCTACTCGACTAAAATACTCTCCCAGTCAGAACAAGGCCTAAGAGTTAATAAATCAAAACCGAAATCATATTTATAGGTTTACTGCAGTAATAATGTAGGTTTGATATTTGATTCCTAGGGGGCATTCTGTCAAAGGAATACTACCAAAGATTAGATTTTTGACCTATACTGCGGGAAGGCGAAACGTCAATATGAACCAATTATAGTTACCAAATAGGATCTGTAGTGCCTTCTTTTCCACTCGACGAGCAAGATTTGCGCCACAAACATTGTGCCCAGCAGAATGAGCACCATTTCCATGTGCATGGCATCATGACCTCTGTGCTGCTCATGTAACTTCTGGTGTTCAAATCTAAAACAGAAATAATTGATGTATGAAATGTGAATATCTTTGTTTAATGGTTTGACAAATGCTTGGATGAATTAATAGAGTGAAGATACATTACTAAGAAAATGCGCACTTTAGCTGCTGGTACATATACCCACGAAGTGTTTTCTTCGTGTGAAAATTTAATATTATTTATGAACAAAAATATACTGAATATTTACAACACAATTTTATAAAAAAATATAAATTCGCATCAAGCATGTGGCCAGCACACGCATTATGACGTAATGCTTGCGATACGTTGCAAGCAAACGTTGTAAACGGTCAAAATGCTTGGTTCAAACTGCTTGATCGTGTCCGAAGCCCATTAGAGTGAACTTTATACAAAGGAGACCAAATAGGTGAATTATACTCCACTCGACTTCTAACTAATGCAATGTAGAGCTTTCACATACGATATAAGGACTTTATTAAATCAATTAAAGTTCTGCAAAGGAATTCAAGCATCTTTAGAGCCTTATTAGTTGTATGGTTAAAGTGTGCAATGAATATGAAGTTTTCATAGAATATTACACCCAAGTCACGAATTTGTGACACTGCTGTTAATTTAAAATGATTTAATGTGTATTCATGCAAGATAATATGACAATGAGTTTTGGAAAATCGTATTACTTGACATTTCTGAATGTTAAAAATAAACCATTATGTTCACACCTTGATGTAGTTAGTTTTTTAATTTTTTTATTTAACGACAATATAAATTAAGATAAATACAATATTAAGTAAATTAAGAATACAAAGTGAAGTATTTGGTTCTCAACCCTCCTCACTAGGTATTCCTGTTCCGAGGCGGACTGTACATTGTTGTATGGTGTTGATCATAATTTCCTCATCATTGTTGTTGTTTTGTTGGTTTTTGTTAGTTCCACGAAATATAAATAAATAAAGCAAAAATTATTTATGTTTGTTGTTAAGTTAGTCTGTAAAAATTATATATATTTCAAATTCTTTTATATATTTTTAGGTCATCTGCAAATAATAAGACTTGTACATCTTTAAATTTGCTAACAATATCATAATTGAATATTAAAATAAATATTGGGCAAAGGTTGGATCCCTGAGGAAAACTTGTGGCTTCGATTATGTAAGATTGAAGAGAATTAATTTTTACACTAAGCACCTTATTACGAAAATCAATCCAACTCAATGATGTACCTTTGGTTCCTAACAAACTGAGTTTATGTATATATGAGGGTCAGTCAAAAACTATTTTTTTCTACTAAAATAAAGTTAGTAAAATTTTGTTAAAAAAATTTTGAATTTGGCACTATTCCTCCAACCCTCTTCTACAATCTACTGCAGTAGTAACTTTCTGCGTCAACAGGTGACAGTACTGCAGCCGCTTGCAAAATGGCCGACATCAATGTTCGTATCAGACAGGGTTCTGTGATTGAATACTTGAATACAGAAGATGAAACGCCCATTCGCAATCATGAAAGACTGAAAAATATGTACGGTGATGCAACAGTGGATGTCCGCACTGTTAGATGATGGGTTCGTCTCTGTAACGAAGCTGAAGGACCAACGCCCTTGACTGACAAAAAGCGGAGCGGTAAGCACAGTTGACTGCAGTAACCTCACGCAACATTCAGCGAGTCGATGACATCATTCGTGGTGACCGCCGGATAACTACAGATGAATTGTGACGAATTTTCCTCAGTAAAGGCAGTGTGATGCAAAGCTCATCGTGAGATTCACTTTGAAATTTCAGAGGGCGTGAAAACGTCTGTGCATCAATGGCTTATATAGGAAGCAGGACTGTGCTTTTTACCACATTGGAATAATTTGCCCCTGTGGAAATGGACGTGGAATATAATAAAAAATGACAAATTAATCGCCAATAGTGTGGTTTTCAATCTGTGTAAATGCATTTTAATTTCATGACAATAAAAGGAGAAAAAAATAAGAGGTATTACTTTTTGACAGACCCTTGTATTATAAGTATGTGATGTCAAATCTATTCAAATGCTTTATTACTTTATGATCAAAATATGTGTGACATCCGCATATGGGCGCCGGTGTTACAGCATTTTGGATTTACAGAGCTCGATCAATTCCATTTGTCTAGTAACATCCTATGAATTTACGTTAACTTTTTTTTTTTGATTTGTTATGCCGTGTCGCGCTACCTCCTTCTTTAGCCAACGTTTTGGACAGCGCTCAGTGTCCATCATCAGGGCAGATGTGGCTAAAGAAGGAGGTAGCGCAACACGGCATAACATCCCAAAAATAAATAATGAAAATCAAAAATCATATCTTACTTTTATTTATTTATTGTGATTACTTCACAAGGAATTGACGATGCCATATTGCTGTAACTGCCAAGAAGAATGCTTGAGGCAGGATGTTTGAGTTATAGCAGATTGGCCTTATGCATCTGCAGCTATCCATGCCACGTGTGATTCGCATGACATGTCAATACGCTGTACCTCCAAAGAGCTACTTTGAGATAAATGACTTTAATTTTTTTTTCAAATTTTATTATTTTCTTTATAAACTACATAATAGTATTAGCAATTTAAAATTTGGTATAAGGATTGATTTGTGAATTAATATCACGTGTTTAAAAAAAAAAAACAAATATACAGTAGAATTCGGAAATAAAGACTTCGCTTATAACGGCTTACCGTTTTTAGCAACGACAATGTAAACTCAAGTTAGGTTTCTTAGTTAGGTACCAGGAAAAGATATCCGTTTTGTACTACTCCGTTTTAAGCAACTACTTAAGGCGAACTATTATGATGATAATTCGTCCGATTAGAACGATGCGCAGTGTTTTATTTACAAAATTACAGTCAGTGTTTAGCATCTGTTGTGACAACCGCTCGACACAATGAGTTCCGTGAAACGAAAGTGTTTTTCAATTGAAGAAAAAGGTGCTATATTACACCGTTTAGAAACCGGTGAATCAAATGTAACCCTCGCGAAGGAGTTCGGCGTGTCTCATTCTACTATATTTTTTTATTTTTTATTTGATACAATATTTTTACATTTTATAATACAATTCAATAATGTTGGCCTCATTACCCGTGCTGAGGCCTCCATTTTATTGACAAAAAATTATACACAATACATTTAAAAATATATGAAAAACATAAGATTAAGATAACTTAAACTTAAAAATAGAGATTTTAAATTAAAGTAAAATTAATAATATTATAGAAGTAAGGTTAAAATAGATATATTTATATTATGTGTTGTGTGTTTGTGGGTAATTGTGTTTTATATTGGTTTTGTGTGTTACGTATATGTTTTATTATTTTATGCTATGAGATTTTGGTAATATTGTCTTTTTTGTTCTTTAATCCATTTTGTAATTTTGTGTCGGAATTTATTTTTGTTTTCCTCAATTTTATTTTCAGGAGTTAGACTGTTGAATGCTTTTATAGCGTGATATTGGTACTGTCTTTGTTCAAAGCTTGTATTTACATTTTTTATGTTTTCTTTGTACGCTTCTCTAACTGGTCTGTTAGTGATATTTTGTGTTTGTTGAAATTTGTTTTTTTTGGTCAAAAATGTAGTTTAGTAGTGTTTTAACGTATAATTGGCGTATTGTCTAGTACGTCACAACAATTGAATATTTGGTCTGTATCAGTAAGTCCATGTTTTATAAGTATTACCTTTAAGATAGTTTTCTGTGCAATTTCTATGCGTTCGATAGCCGAGTTTGTTGCTCCTCCCCAAACAAATTCCATATTCTATTATTGATTGACAAAGTGCAAAATATATTGTTTTCATTTGTTTTATTTTGTATATGTTTCTTATGTTCAGGAAAATGTGTATTGTTTTGAGGAGTTTATTTGTGATTTGTTTGATGTGATGTGTCCGTCTAAGGTTATGGTCAATTACGAATTCTAGATACTTTATTTGTTCTTTTTTTTCTAGAGGAGGGCAATCGCAGTTGTTAATGTTTGAACATTTGTGTATTTTAATGATGTTTGTGTTATTTTTTGGCTGTCCTGTGCTATTTATACTGTACGTTGTATATATTTTTTTCGATATGTTTAGTATGTTTGAGTCTAGCCATGTTTTTACTCACGTGATTCCTAAATTCGCTATGTTATATACATTTTTCCAATCCTTAGATTTAAAGAGTAAAACTGTGTCGTCGGCATAACTAACTATTTCACTATCTATTTCCATGCTGCAAAGTTCATTTATATAAATAGTGAAGAGAATGGGCCCTAGTATGCTTCCTTGTGGAATTCCATGTGTGATCGGCAGTGGTTTGCTAGTATGGTTGTTAATTTTTACTTGTTGTGTTCTGTTACTCATATAACTTTTTAATAGTTGGAGTTCCTTGCCGTTGATACCAATGTTTTCTAATTTTTTTAAAAGTGTTTGGTGGCAGATTGAGTCAAAGGTTTTAGCTAAATCTAGATATATCGCTATGCATTTATACCCTTGATCTAAGTTGCAATGTATATAATCTATTGTACATGCTAAAGCTCCTTTTGTGCCTATTTTTTCTCTAAATCCATATTTTTTATCGGAGATTAATTTGTTTTCTTTCAGGTATTTTATAATTTGGTTTTTTACTACTCTTTCGAAAATCTTTGAAAGCGAGTTTAACAATGTGATTGGTCTATAGTTAGTTATTTCCATTTTGTCTCCGGATTTATAAATAGGGAACACCAGTCCTTTTTCAAGAGTTTTACCATTACACGGACGCGGGGATAACTATCGATGCAACACATATACCACGGCCACATAGAATAAGATTATAATAATTTTGAAGGACAATTATTTTCTAATATGTAAAATCTTCCGAAGAGAAAGAGTAAATCCTTCAAATAACCTCACTTCGAAAGTGTCAAACCTAAGAAATGCTTATCTCATGTCTAGACCCGCTGAGAAACAGCCTGGGTTCCCACTGCCATTCTTGTCCTCCATCTATAGCCGATATGCCCGAATGATGTTCAGTGGGGCCTAAAAGACTTAGCGATATGTGAATGCGGCGCAGTGCAGCCAATGAATGTCTTCTTCATTCACTCCGTCCACGGGGGACGCTGAGGACCTAGACTGGCTAAGGCCTTGAGCTCCACCTTTAACCACCACCATCGGATGAAGAAGGGATGTCAACTTTCCTTCTAACTTTTAAATTAGAGCGCGAATAATTAACTCAAATTAGTATCGGAGATATAATATTTATGTAAATGAAGTGGTCAAATTGTTATGCTACAAAAAAGTAGTGCCTACCTAACTCTTAAGTGACTATTTCCTGTAAATTGCACAATGTCTTTGCTCGATTTGGAGCCTAATCCCATTACCAATATACAAAAGGTTACCCAATTATAGATACTTCATTTCACAATATAATGTATTATTTCTCTCACTTATGTTATAATGTGTTTTACAATTCATCAAACAAAAAAAATAATTACTAAAAATGATCAAACCGCAATAAAGTTTTTTTACTACAATGCATCTATGGTAAAAATCTTAGATGGTCCAATTCTCTGTAGGGAACCAGCTTGCACAGCGCAGGTGTAAACTGTGCACCCTAAACTTCAAGTTTAGACTTACGGAATTCAATACTTCATTTGTGTGGAAGCACTATGATATTTATTTATTTATTTATTTACATTTGATACATTTAAAGCCAAAATAACAGAAATAATATTACATAATAAGAGAACATATTTAAAATGAATACAAGTATATAATATGACATGAAACATTTTATTTTGAGGCCATCTCCTGTGTGTGTGTTTGCCATCAAAAGTTGACAGAATGCATGGTCTTTGACAATGAGTCTATCTGCAGAGTCTCATCCCGATCAGATGTCAGGAAGTGGGTTAATTTCCACTTTACAAGATTTGCAACATTTGAAGAAATAAATCGAAAACCAAATAGATGTATTTAATAAAATAATGTTACAACCGTCGACTTGTGAGAAACAAGTCTAGTAAGAATGTGCAGAAAAGGTGAGAAAACAGAAATGGTTCATGTATATTTTCCCACTACAATAAAATACGAAATAAGTTACCTTAATTTCTCTTCTGATGATAATTCCTCGAATGTCTAAAAATTAAAAATAAATTATCAATATTGTGACTTAAGCATGAACATAACATAGCATTTAAATTGTGCAGGTGTAAATATATTATAACTGATTAAATGCATTAAAAAATCATCGATAAGAATACAAATTAGATATTATTAACTTATTTAATTATAATTTAAAAACACACCAAGACAAAAAGGGCATATTAAAAAATGCGCATTTATTACACGTACAAAGAAAATTTTAACATTTAATTTGGGTTTTGTGTTCGCTTTCATACAGAATATCGATTTGGGAGCACCTAAATAATTTACTAGAATAAATACAAATAGCCAAAAATAAGCAAATCACTAAAAATAATTCGTATACAAAATACTGAAGACTAACCTTGTTTGGATCAACGGGCTTGTGCAGATCCATTGTCAGTGATTTTTATTTGTTAATTCTAGGTAAAATGTCTAAATATCGCATTTAACAACACTTAATTTTAAGTAAAAACACAAGTTCCACATATTCAAGTGACAAATTGACAACCACAAACCATAGAACGAAACCATGTTTTGAGTTTTGACAGCTAGATAAAAGATAAAATAATAATACGTAATCGTAATAATAAGTAAGTACTGACCATGTACGCATGTACTACTGACTGCTGTCATCAATCTAAATGGTTTATCTATGGACCAGGGTTGCCAATTCGTAAGGAATTCTCCAAATTGTGGGGAATTTCTAAGAATTTAAACTGATATATGGTGAAAATGCGGGGATTATTCTTCAATATGAGAACCGGTGACCACAACGTTCAGAGGAAACTTTTTAAGTGTATGAATATTGAGTACAAACTTTTCATCGCATGTTAATTCCTCACATGATAATTGATCATGTCTCGAAGCGTCGAAAACTGATAATTGGGGTTTTTAACCATAGGTTAGGTTAGGTGAAGGGGGGGAATGGAAGAGTAGGTTAATGATAGTTATGATGTGATGAATTATCATGTGAGGAAGTATCGTGTCTGAATAAATTTACTAAGGGAATTCAGACGCTGAGATCTCATAGTTAGATTAGACATGGAACCATGAGAACCAATGACAACATGATGAGAACTGACGTAACTATTATCCATCAAAAGAGCATTTACTTGTTATCCAACCATACTGAAAAATAATATTTACAATTACAAGTGAGACTTAGCAGGGGTTTCCCTGGTTTATGGGGTGAGGTTTGTCTAGGTCTTGGCGGGGCATGCGTTTTCCCACCTCCTGGATCGGGAGACCTTTTAACCTCTCCAGCCAGACTATCCGACCCATCGCCTTGTACCGCAGTGTGAGGGATTGATTCATACGTCCGTCACTCATGAACACATTGGACCCCAGATTCTTACCCATACCTTTTCCCTTCCCAGAACTTCCTCTCCATAAAAATACCTTCCACACGCCCGTGGAGCCTTAATAGAATACTGCTTTTGAAGGGTTGATATTCATTCCGAAGAAATAAAAGAATTATGTACATCATTTTCCAAGTTTATTAATAATTTGTTACACTATACCACAAATAAATGACAATAAATAAATGCATGTCATATTTATTTTATTTACAAAATTGAAGAACCAAATGCACTACATAAATAATTATTTTGTTTGTTTTTAAATGTATGTATTTCTTTCAGAAGAAAAAACACACAAAATGCTCCCTTATAAATAATATGTTTCTATTTTATCTAAAAATTACACTGATCTATGTATGTGCTTGTTTATTTATAATGAATTACATAATAAATGAAAATATTACAAAAATTGAGCTGTACAGAAATTTTTTTTAGCATTAAAAAATATAAATGCAATATAAAATTTCATAACAATATAAATAGATATTATTTTGTCCTTTTTTTCGTATATTCAAGTTGATAATTTAAAATGTACAGAAAATACCAACACTACAAATTTCTTGTTAAATAAATATAATGCAAATGAAAAAAAAAAATTAACTGTTCATATTATGAATTGAAAAAATATATGTTTAAACATTGATCGTCCGGTTGATTAGTCAGACATCTTTGAAAAATTTAAATTAGAGTTGAGTTTGCAGTTATGTATATGTAAAAGTATATCCTCTATCTGGTACAATACTCATTACTCATAAACACCACCAAATCAATTTATTATAATGCACAAAAACTTGTATGTAGTGAAATAAACATAATATTCACGTATTCTTGAGCGCCCTTGAGGTGATTTCTCACAAAAACAGCGCTCTACAAATTTTTTTTTTTTTTTTTTTTTTTCTGGGTTGCTAGTAGGATATTTCAAAATGTCATACTAATGTACCGGACCGTTATGCCTTCCGGTGTTAATTTATAGCAAATTTAATAACAGGTCCGGGGCATACGTCATTCCTATGTCTACCTACTACGTTAAATTGTTGTGAAAACAAGCTTATGTGCCCAAGCGGTTAATATTATGTAAAACGCAGACACACACCGATGTCTGACATGTCAACTTGACATAAATGCTTGTATTTCCTGATAAATTATCTTGGTGGAGATATTTTATCTATGAAATTAATACCTAATTATGATTTTTCGCTTTTTCAACAATAAAAAGAAGATAAATAAAAATGCATTGAATAAACAATCAAATATTACAAAATGTATATATTTATTTTCATTTCATTCAAATAAATAATTAAATGTTTTCTTTCTGTAACTCAACAATAATCCAACTCCTTTTAGAATCAAATCATAATTATTGCTGA
This sequence comes from Limnephilus auricula, assembly GCA_951813805.1. Classification (NCBI taxonomy): domain Eukaryota; kingdom Metazoa; phylum Arthropoda; class Insecta; order Trichoptera; family Limnephilidae; genus Limnephilus; species Limnephilus auricula. The sequence goes on from OX638408.1 coordinate 27,076,350, forward strand.
AAATAAAAGTAAACACACATCTATGGATACCTCCTTGTTTGTACAAGTATGTTAGGACTGTGAATTCACCTGAAGAAACTATCAATTAGGGCTACTTGTTGAGAGTAGAGTATCTGTTTTACCAAGTCAATGTCAAATTTTTACAGCCATATTAACCCTGAAAATAAAATTACTCGACAAGTATGTAGTTACTCAAGAGTTTACTCAGATGTAGTAAATTACCCCCGAGTGTTTTGATTTCTAATTACATACTGGCAATCAGTGTGACAAAAGTTAAAATCCGCAATTAATTGTACACACTTTTCTTATAAGGACCTCATTTTAGATATTATATAAGGGAATGCACCTATACTACGTGACCCGTTCAGGGGGGGAGGGGGATCTTCAAAATACCAAGCTTGGTCACAATGAGGGGCGGGGCGCTTAGGTTTTTATCACGTAGTGAATATCCTCTAGGGAAATCTCGCGTTTTTTTCGGGCTACATTCAAATATGGCGCGCAGTGTTTGGCGCTTTTAAAACTCGCAGGTGGCAACACTGACATACATATGCACTACAAACTATCAGCTGATTGAAAACTGATAGTGTGTAGTGCAGTGTTTAACTTTTTGTTAGCAAGATATGATTCAAACCATATTTATGAATTACTACGTGAAAACTGTAGTGGGAGGAGGGGGGGGTCTTGGAATATACTACACGTGATCATCGAGGGGGGGGGGGGTTAAAAATTGCAAAAAGTGGGTCACATAATATGGGTACGTTACAAATTTTTGAAGGAATTGTATTTAGTAGTGTCAGCTGTCGTATAACATACAAACATTGTAATCTATTTGTATAACAAAATCTTATTGACATCACATTGTACGCTATTTTGTATAAGAAAATCTGCAGTGTCATACCATGTAATATTATTTTAAATAACAATTTTTGAGCTGTTTTTTTTTTATAGTTAAAGTGTTATAAGTAAGTACAGTGACACGTTTGTGGATAGCAAATTCATTTATAAACTTTTAAAAATAACTTCTACCTCAGTCATTGCGTCCTCCACACTCCCAGTAACAAGTAAACCTAGCATCACTAAATAACAGGCATGCCAACAATAAACAATTATTATGTATGTACTTTTATAAAATCAGTTTATAAAACTTTCATCTCAAAAGATTTATTCTAAAACTATGTTAATGTAACAACTTGCAAATAATTCATGAAAATGGCCATTGTAAAAATATGACAGAGATCATTCTACTAATCTGACAGTCACGACACATTCATTAGAAATAACAGAATTTAACAATGTTATAATGATCACATGCAGTGCTGACTTACTCATCTGATAAATAATCTGACAGTGATAATCACACACTCGTAGCAAATATAATCTGACTCTAATCAACTACTCTTACATATATGTGTTCTGAAAGTGATCACATACGCATCATAAATGTAATCTGACAGTGGTCACATACTAATCAGAAGTATTTTCTGAGAGTGTTCACTGACACAATTAGGCAAATAATGTAGCTGTGATGGAATACTCATTACAAATACAATCTGAAAGTGATCAGAAAAATACTATTACAGATTTACAAATAATATATGTAATTACAATAACTCAATTCTAGTTAATTACGTGTGAGGGTTGCTATAAATTCTTCTGTACATTGTAGTATGTATAATGTATTGTACTATTTGCAGTGAGCAACATGCTGATGGCAGACTATTTCCTACTCTATTTACAATAAAATTATAATTTATTCAGCAAGATGGGGTGCCAAAATTTTTCCAATTATGTTGTTGAGAAATGCGAAATGTATTCTTATGTATTACCGAATGCCTCTTTAAACAAGTCCAGCAAAACTTAACAGTCTTAAAACATCACTTTTTATTTTTTTTATTCATCATGAAGGCCAAAAAGTTTTGCAACCTCATTTAAGTCTTCGTACTTTCGCCTCTCAGCCAGAATCTGAAACCAAAACAAATAATTTTTTTAGGAAACAAGTGTAATATTATGTGCACATTGCAAAATAACTGCAGCTTCAGAGTTAAAATTACAAGATGGCCATCATTCATCATTTAAATTGCAATATAACAAGATGTCCACCGTTCATGATTCAAATTGCCATATTACAAAATGGACACCCTTCATCATTCAAATTGCAATATTACAAGATGGCCCCCGTTCATCTTTCAAATTATTTTTTATATTACTAGATGTCCACTATTCATCATTCAAATTGCAATATTACTAGATGTCCACCATTCATCATTCAATTTGCAATATTACAAGATGTCTACCATTCATCATTCAAATTGCAATATTACAAGATGTCCACCATTCATCATTCAAATTGCAATATTACAAGATGTCCACCATTTATCATTCAATTTGCAATATGAATTATAAGATGTTTTTAATCATTCAAATTGCAATATTACAAGATGTCCACCATTCATCATTCAAATTGCAATATTACAATATGGCCACCATTCATCATTCAAATTGCAATATTACTAGATGTCCACCACTCATCATTCAAATTGCAATATTACAATATGGCCACCATTCATCATTCAAATTGCAATATTAGAAGGTGGCCACCATTCATCATTCAAATTGCAATATTACAATCTGGCCACCATTCATTATTCCAATTGCAATATTACAAGATGGAAACCATTCATCATTCAAATTTCAATATTACAAGATGTCAACCATTCATCATTCAAAGTGCGGCATTCAAAAAGCCTGTTGTACAAACTTTTTAGATTGCAAAAATGTGTGTACAGCATTGCGCTATTAAGTCACATTATCAACACAGTAGCAGAATTGCATTTAGATTTCATAGCATTAATAAATAAAGTTTCATTTATATGATAATTATCCTGTTACAAGTCACGTCATTCGTAGATTTGAAATTTTTCACAGCCAAAAAAAGTATCAACTTGAATGATTTTTAGGGTATTATGCCATATTGCGTTTCCGCCTCCTTCAGCCAATATTTGAGACAGCATTACAATGTTCACCATCAGAGCAGATGTAGGTCTCAGGAAGGCATGGTACGATCAAGAGAATCAAATACTTAAGATGGGTCAATAACATGTTGTATGGATTTGAGATAAACGACTTAATTTCTGGGCGGAGATTTGAAGCATTCTGTCTTCTCTGCATACCTCTACAGAAGAATAATATGAATGAGATGCATATAAAATGAAATTACCTGTCTTGCTATATGCATTCTATTAAACACGTTCCACAGAACAATTCCAACAATCATGTCATTCTTCAGATAGAACACAACTCCCTTATTATAGTCTTTCTCTTCAGATTTCTTGGCCGATTCTGCAGTCACGACTTTGCTTGAGCTTTCTTCTTCTGCTTGGGCCAGAGCGGGATCTGCACATACGTCATCGTCCACATTCTCCGGTTTGACGTAGTCTACATTTTGGATGGTTGGATTCGCACTTTCCGCAGCCCTGGAAAACACATAAGCGATATATACATATTATTAGTGGTTGGGGTTTGGCATAACCTTAAAATAAAAGTATTACCTTGCAGTTAATTAAGCTAATTGAATAGTCCAACAAGATTCTGTATTTTCCAAACACTTCAATGATCGTCAAGCGGAAGAAACCAAAAATCATAACCGAGGTAGTTTGAGCTACGAGAGGTAGGTTTTTGTGAGAAATCACCTCAAGGACGCTGAATCCGTCAAAGGGTTTCCCTAAACCGGCCTTTCCCGATCAGACTCGCCAAGCAGGTAGTGGGTAGGCTCATCCGTCCTCAAGACCTTAACACACCTCACACTATGAACGCGAGTACCCTGCCAAGTCAATAAACGTAGCGAGCAACTTGAGATGATCTACGGTAGAGGTGTTGGTTTTTTCTGTAAATGGTTCCCAAATTACAATAAAGTGTTTTGTGAAGGAGATATTATTTCAAGAATCCATTCACAACAATAGCCTAGCGGGTTCCCCAGTGGGTGGGGGCAACTTAGAGGCAGACCAAGAAAGAGACAAACTGACTGCGTGGAAAAAGATTGGAACAGGATGGGAAGACCAGAAAATCTAAGGAGAATATTTGTGGGGGAGGTCAAATCCCACCCCGAGATAAAGCTTTGTGATGAAGATGCTGTGAACAGCAGCAACTGGGTAAACCCGCTGGAGCTCTAGCACTGTGAAATTGATAACTTTACAATATCCGATTCACCGTTTACAGCCGATCCAATATTTACAGGGAATATATAAGAAATCGATACACTTTGCCGATTTTCCATGAATTAACACTACGAAATCGTCGCGGTCTTATTATTTGTTAACAAACGTGGACCGTGCTCGCAAATATTGATAACTAACCATAGATGACGGATTTCGTCAATATCGTATTGATACACGGTTTTATTGAATGACCATGCTAGACCTCCTGTAGGGAGTTAGTCCACCAAGCAAGCGGCAGGTTTTGGATGGTGGTATTGACATGACTATAAATACCTTTGGCTTCCCTCCGTTCCATCGTTCATCCTTGGTGTCTTGTTTCCTTCAGTCGGTCCAGCGGCAAACACTGCCACCGTGGGTAAGCAGGAGTTCACCACTCCGATTGCCTGAAAACATGCAGCAATTATTCAAAGTTATACAGCAGGACCACGGAGACACGGAGATCCAAATTTCAAATTTCCACATAATTCATGGGGTGGATGGAAAAGACAAAATGTGAAGAAAAAAGTTTTTTTTCAGTGGTCAATTTGGGAGGCGGGTATGGGTACCGCCGCCCCGGGAATCATTTATTTGATAACTAACATTTCTGCAATATGACACCCTGATACACTTGGTGACCTAGCAGGGGTGAGGTTTGTCTAAGACTTGGCGGTGGATGCCTCTGCCTACCCACTATACATTTTCTTGTTTAGAGCCGTTTGTAATAAATTTAGAGAGATTTAGTTTTCCCAACTTAAAATAGACAATACATAATAGCTAAGTGCTTCAGAAAGTGGGCAGGTAGTTATGGAGTATGATTCAGTAGGTATAAACATCACACATATTAGAAGACATAAAATCAACAATATTCAAGTATTTTTATCATAAAAGTGTAACATAGCGGCGAGAAACTCAATCAGATCTTATTTGTTCAAATGTGGGGGAAAACATAATGTTTTAATGCATAACCAAAAATAGAAATGATGAATGATTTGGAATCAGTAATAATGTTGCATTCTGGAAGCAACAACTATTTAGAATCTTCGTTAAAAGGTTCCGGAAATCGTCAAACTCTTAAATGTTCCGAAAATGAAACTATTATTTCTTAAAGATTTCAGTAATTCAAACATTCTTACGGCTCGGTTTTTACTTGTTCGGCTTATAGAGACTATACTTTATTACTATTTTTTTAAGGAAATACCTCGTATCCGACTTCCGCTCCCAGGTCGCTCCAGAACATGCTCTGGTGCTTGTAGGGCTTGGCAGCGCCCACCATGTTCTCGCCGGCGAGACGTCCGGAAACAACAGCATGGTCGTGGTGCTCTACTCGCCGGCGTCCCAGGATCGGGTCGTAGAAGCATGCAGCGTCACCGGCCTGGACAGACAAAACATCACATTAAAATACATCTAGACGCTTTATTGTCTAACAAAATGTGGCAAGTAACAAGCAAAATTATGTTTCCAGTAAATTCTTAATTCAAACGTTATTCATTTATGATAAAGATAAACATTACAAGAATATGTTTGTATGAATTAAATAGATATAGGACCAGGTAATAAGTCTAAATTTAAACTTTAGGTCGCCCAGATTACACCCGCGATTACACGGGAATAAGTCGTATTATAACAAATTTACTCCGAAGAACCTACACGAATTTGAATTTTTGGCGACTTTTGATGATTTTTTTTTTCATAAAATTTTGAATTACGTGGGAATTTGTTAACTAGAAATTTGATTTCTGATGTCCCATGGATTTCGAATTAACGGGTTCTACTGTATATGTTTTATACATATACATTTAGTTGGGACCCACACAAAGAGATTGGTGTACAATATTCACATAAACATATTTGACAGCAATGCCTTTCCAGGCATTCAAGTAGGACGTCGTAAAAGGTAGAACTACCCTTCCCGCCCAAAGTGTGTTAATTTAGTCCAAAAATAAAATGAAAAATCTTATTTATGTCTTGTGATTACTTACAACATAAAGATTTGTGCGGGCTTCCAACTCGGCATTCACCAGGAATCCTCCCATAGTCGGATCTACTTCTAGTCCAGAAGTCTCGGCCAGCTGAGTATTGGCTTCTGATCCCACTGCTACAACAACCTTAAACATAAAACAAATCATATTAATCATTGAAGAAGCAGATAATACTGATAAATCTAAACGAAACATGAAAAAGAACAAGGCACAGAAAGCAAAAAGGTAACAACTGGGAATCCAATCCAGGATCTCTGCTTAACGGGGACAATGCCTTTATCCATTTTGACCTAATTTTTTACATCATTTTCGTCGAGCTCATATTTTAAATTTGGAATTAACAATATTATCTTCAAATAATTTTATCTGTCAGTTCATTTGTAACCTAGTTTAGTGTCTGCTAAACGTATCCGATTTTTATATGGGATGTCAATAGGTATTGACTTTTTCCAATATTTAATTTTATCGGAAGGTTATTCCGTACAACTATTATTATGTAGTTATTATTATATATGTATTGAAATTTAAAAAGATTCTGGGATCGATTGACAATTGCAACCGTTACCTTTTTTTATTTTTTGTGTCTTGTTTCATTTAGATTTAAAAGTATTATCTTCTCAAATGATTAATATTACATTGATGGGTACATACATATAACCTTAAAAAAATATTCCAATAAAATCAAATCATATTTATTTATCAATGTTCACAATAACAGCTAAACAGCCAACTAAACAACATTTAAATAACTGATAGATTGTGCAGTCGGCCCAAGGAATATTGTCATTAATTGTGTTTAAGTAAGTTTTCAGAAAAACCAATTTCTTCGAGCCTACTTAGGAGCACTAAGTGATCACAACCTTATCGAAAGCCTTCGCAAAGTCATGGTATGACGTGTCCAATCACTGATGAAAAATGAATTGCAGTTTTGTCCAATCACTGATGAAAAACTCTAAGATTCCTGCATGCAGTTAGCCAATGCATGAGAATATCGTGAGGTCAGTGATGCAGATACCCCGGCAGCATAATCTGTGAGGCGGCTCACTTGTAAACCATTACTCTGATGCTCCAACATGTGGGCACTTCTATAACCTTGCACTGTATATGGTCTCTACAGTCAAATGAAATGTTCAAGAGCCAATATCTATAGCTATTATATATGATGATTGTCCATGGTCGAGTGGTAAGACACTTGACTCCTATTCGGAAGGTCGCGGGTTCGAACCCGGCGTGCGCAAATAAATTTTATTTGATTAATTTGTGTTATTTCACAATTAATTAATAATAATAATATATGTTATATTTGCGGCACGTTCCAGAGTGGAAGATACTCTCAGTATCGCCCTGGAGTAAGGCCACTACTCAGAATTGAAACGTTGCTTAATAATTGCTTTAGCCGTGTTTAGTGACTAGATCTGAATAGCCAGGTACTTTCCCACCTTCCTCTTCCCCACTTACCTTCAGCCTCACAACATACTCCACAATTGGGGATGCCATAGTCTCACTGGCTCCAGAAGGGAGCAGTTGGGACTCTTGTGAGGTTTCTCTATAAAAAAAAAAAAAAGCTGATTTAAATAGTCTTACTGGCTCTGGACAGTTGAGACCCTTCTGGGGCATAAACATAAAAAAAAATATGCGTGGCCTTCACGTGAAATTAGTTCGTCACAATGAAAAAAGGTTTAATTTGTAAAAGTAATTTTTAAACTCACCACATCAGCTGAGACGGAATTTCCATTGGACAAAGATAATACAACTTGGTCTGCATTTAAACTGGCATCTTTAACTTCAACTGAAATAAATACAAACAAAAAGTAACAACTTGAATTAAAAAATAAAAACAATCAACCACATGCATGATTTTTTTTTTTTTAATTTTTTTAAAAAGAAAGACAAACATTTCCAGGTTACGAATAACCAGACAACATTTGAAAATCTGGTATTACCATTAACGTAAGTGGAAAATGTTGCTTGTGTCGAGGAGGACTTAGCCAGACGAGGAATTGAACACACGACGCCCGGGTGGGACCCAAACACGACCCAACTCAGTCACTGACTGGTCATTGTATGTAGCTGTTGGTTTACGTCATGTTTTTCTAAAGTTTATTGAACCAGAGTTGCGGACAGACAGTTCGGAGTCACAACCGAAATTAGTACATACATATTATAATAAGCTGCGGATACACTTTTAAACATGTATATCTATTTGAATTTCAATTTTGTTTTCGTGAATGAATGCAAATCTTGGAAGTGTAAATTAACCCACTTTCTGACATCCGATTGAGCTGAAACTCGGCAGATAGACTCTTTGTCGATGACAATGTACTCAATCAACTTTTTGGTGGCTCTCACGCACACACATGTGAATACATTGCATTTCTCTATAATTAGATGCTAGCCGGTCCAACGGATGGCGCTACTAGGTCGTTCTGATCGATTTGTAAACTGTTTCACTACATAATAAAAAATAAATGTATTATAGTAAAACAAGTTCCATTTTATGGGTTCATTTTGAATTTTTGAAACGTGACAAACTTACCGCCAGTGACAACATTCACTCCCTCTTCGAGAATTTTCTCAGTGGTCCACTCGGAGAGATATTCTGGCAATACGTGTCCCATATTACCAGACTCCTTGAACACTTGATGTACCTTCCTTCCAGTATTTTTATCTAAAAATAGATTAATAATTGGTAAAATCAAGTTTGGAGTTCCAATATTATAAAACGAATCATCATTGCTTAACATATGTATAGTACAACAACATGAAGAATGACTAACAATATAATTGTAAGTTAAATATAAGGAAAAAAAATGTAAAAAGTAAGTAGAAAGGTTATAAGTAGTAGGTAAAGGGTAAAATATAAATGTAAAGTGAAAAATATGGTATAAAGTATAAGTATAAGTATAAAGTATGAAGTACAAGCTTTAAATTATTAAGCAAAAATAAAAAAAAGTTAAAAGTGAGAATAAAATAATAATAATAAAAAAAAGTTAGAAGTAGAAATATAAGATATCTTTAAAAGGTACAATGATTTAAATATAAAGTAAAAAGTCCTCATAGGAGTAAAGAAAAATAAAATACAATAGTTAATAGGTAGATATTATGGATTATAAATATTAACCGATATGATAAATTTTACAAGTACCTATGATTTCTAATGAATTAATGTTTTGCAAGTACTGGTAAGCATATTATGTTTACATGATCATTATGTTTACATGGTACTAGAAGACAAATTTTGTTTAATGCATCTTTTGTATGAGGCCAGATTAACGGCGTGATCGATATTGGCATATTTATTTAGGTCCTGGTATAGTAAGGACATCTGTCTTGTTAAATATTCATTGGGGGACATACATTAACCTTTTGAAAGCAGCATAGGAAAAATATATTTTTCATTACGACGTAAGAAATTTGACATTTCTTGCGAATCCAATATTTATAACATTTCTTTCGTGATATATTAAAAAAATTACATGAAAATAATGTAGATAAAACGATCTTTCTGATAATATCTATTCTTTCCACAATGAATTTATATCAAAAACAATGAAAGAATATAGAGTTTCTAAACCAACTCCGTTCATATTTTGACACGGCGGCCGTTTTGTCGGCCATCTTTCTTGCCCGCCGCATCATCGACAATTTATTAACATTATTCCGAGAGGCTAGACGCTATGCAGTATTTTGTTACGTCAAGAACGAGATTGGCCCTAGCGATTCTGACCTTGTTCTTGATACAATTTCTTTATATATAAGGGACAAAATCGCTTCCAAAATCGATGGTACACCGGAGTACGTACGGCCAATGAAAGGTTAATTACGTGAGCAGTTTAAAAAAAATTTAGACCCCCCTCCCCCGCTTGGTGATATTAAGTGAGATTTGGTGGGATCCTTCCCCCCCCTAACGTGAGATTTTTTTCTTACTCTTGAAATAAATGTTTTTTATAATAGCCATTTTTTCAGCGGGCAAAATGGGACACTCAAAAGAAGTGTCTATATAATAATATATACTCTAAGTTTACGTGAGATTTTTATTGACTCCCCCTTGGTATAATGACATTTACACTATCGCAAGAGAAATTTACTATCGTGTAGTACATTCTCGTAGACGGCTACTGTCGAAATTTCAGCCGAATCGACTCGTAGTTTTGTTTTGACCGCGTGTGGAAGCAGGCGTGTCACACTGTTTAAAACTTTTTTTATGTGTGCAGTGCATTAAAAATTTTTATATTTATAAAATTATAAACTTTTAAAACTTTTTTATGTTTGCATTCAAAATTTTTATATTTATAAAATTATAGCTTATTTTGAATTATAAAATTTGAAAAAGTATTTCATCACTTTTCAAAAACAGTTTTTAGTTTTTGGATGCGTTTATGATTTATTTGTTTGGATTTTGTTTCAAAATGGAAATACTTTGACCTTCCGACAAAATAGGTCCGAGGCCTGAGGGGTTAAATAATTCTAGGCTTGATTAAAAAAAAAACCCCTTACTGCTACATGATCTATTTATCAGATACAATGATGGAAATGCTACAATGGAGTTATCAGCGGCATTACTTACATTTTCTGGCCAGTGAGCAGGCCAGCTCCGAGCCCAGGAAGCCTCCACCGACTATGGCCACCGTCCTGGCCCCCTCGAGTCTCTGCCACAACTCCTCGAGATCCCGAATGTTCCGGTACAGCACCAGTTTAGCCTTGAGGGCGGCCGGACAGTTTTCAAAAACAGGGAGGTTCTTCGGCCTTGAACCTGTAAAAAAAGATTATTTGAATGTTATTATTAATTTATTTTCTTTCTGGATTTATTTTATCTCCACAGGAGGCCCTGAGGAATAAAAAATCCATCAGGGCCTACGTCGCCTTTGGGGATGATGTGCGGTGGGTCTTTTTAGGGAAAGGAAGGAGAGGCAGTTCTGGGAAGGAAAAGGCCTTCCTCAACCAGTCTCTCTTGATCCGGCCTGCCACGCTGTAGGCGGGCAAACGCAACCCGCGCACCCCTGTAAGTCACTAAATGTAGCGAACCACTTGGGGTGACCTTTGGCAGAGGTATTGGTTTTTCAATACATAAACGGTTCCCGGGGACGTCTTCAAAGAATAGATTGTTTAGGTTTACTTGTTATTTATCTACAGATAGAAGTGTCAAAGAGTGGCAATGTACCTGTTGCAATAAGGCACTTCTCGTACTCCATGCAGAAGGAGGAGTTGGTCTGCGGGTCTTCGATCTCCACCGTGTTGGCTGATGGGTTGACCTTGGACACCACCCAGCCAGTGGCCACCACCACCCCTCCGTTGGGAGCCGTCAGCAGGTCTTGCATGTTCAGGTAGAACTCTGGCGGCTCATAGTACAAACTGGAAACATATTTAATTTTTTCTTCAAACACAGCAAACTTATTTTGTGGCACCGTTTTAGATCAAAATAATAATCACTTAGGTTTAACCACTTTTATTGTTTAGATACACCCAACATGTTTAGTGAGCAATGCTCATCTCATCAGGTTAACTTAACCCCTCAGACTAATTAGTTCGCTTTTGGGAACGGCTCTTACAGGTCTCATAGAAATCGTTGGGTTTCCCTTACTATCATGGTGAGATATTAGGTCCTTACATATGAAATTGGCGTTTTGCCGTACTGGCAACTTTGATCTCAAATATCTTCTCTTTGGTTAGGAATTCCAAATTCAAATTTATACAGCTATTTACTCATTTATTTGTGTTTCGAAAATTATAATTCATTTGTTTTTTCCTTAATTGTTTTTTTTCTTTGCATCACTTAGTTTACAAAATGGAAAACTTGAAATATCGCGTTATTTACGAGTACGAGTTTCAGCATGGCACCAGTGCTGCAGAAACGACTCGAAGGATTAATGATGTGTATGGCGACGGTGCCGCAAAAGAAAACACAGTGCGTTTTTGGTTCCAACGTTTTCGTTCTGGAAATTTCGACCTGCAGAACAAGCCCCGTGGACGGCCGGAGACCAAAGTTGATAATGAAGAATTGAAGGCTATTGTGGAAGCGGATCCATCGCAAACCACGAGTCCGAGTTAGCTGCAGGCTGCGGTGTTAGTGATTAAACTGTTTTAATCCACTTGAAGCAAATTGGGAAGGTGAAAAAGCGTGAAAGGTGGGTACCTCACGAATTGAGTGAAGCAAATCAACAAACGCGCGTTGACTGCTGCGATGCATTACTCAACCGGAACAATAATGAAGAGATTTTAAATCGAATGTAAAGTGGATCCTGTACGATAATCGGAAGCGCTCATCGCAATGGCTGAACCCTGCCGAACCAGCCAAACCATGCCCCAAACGAAAATTGACTCCAAAAAAGTTAATTGTGAGCGTTTGGTGGAATAGTTCTGGTGTCGTTCACTACAGCTTTCTTGAATCTGGCCAGACGATTACGACAGACGTCTATTGTCAGCAACTGCAAACCATGATGGAAAAGCTAGCTGCTAAACAACCGACACTGGTTAATCGCTCTAGGCCACTGCTGCTTCATAATAACGCTAGACCACACACTGCACAACAGACGGCTACCAAATTCGAGGAGCTTCAATTGGAATGTCTAAGACATCCACCGTACTCTCCGGACCTTGCCCCAACAGATTACCATTTTTTTCGAAATTTGGATGACTTCTTGCAAGGGAAAAAATTCAACTCCGATGGGGCACTCCAAACCGCCTTCAAAGATTTTATTGATTCCCGTCTGAATGGTTTTTTTAGTAAAGGGATCAATGAACTACCTATGAGATGGCAAAAGTGCATAGATAGCAATGGTACATACTTTGATTAAATAAATATATTATATTTAAAAAAAATCGACTTTATGTTCCTCCCATACAAAACGCCAATTTCATATGTAAGGACCTAATATTAATGATTTAAACAGTGTTAGATACAGAAAACACCACGCTTTTTATTAAAATCTAAAAGTTGCCCATGGAAGAATTAAAATATACACCTCATGATACAATAATTTCCAACCGCACATAATTTTTTTTTTTGAAGAATCTTGTGAAATTTTTATTAATTATTTATATATGAAACGACAAAAAAGTGGGGTGACAATAATATTTATAATACACTAGCTGGTACCCGGCATGCGTTGCTATGCCAATTGAATAAATAGTTTTGCCCTTCGTGTCATTTCCCATTCGTCCCCGTTCCCCTCACGCATTCCGCTTCCACCTTCTTCGCCTTCACCTCTCCCTCGTCCCCCTTCCCGCGAAGCCCCCCTCCTTAATTCCCCAACTGACCCTACCGCAACCCCTCCCCCCAGCCTTTTTTCCCTGCCGCCTAACTCCATAAAATATATCCATTTTTCCAACAACTCGCGTGACCTATTTAAATTTTGTATGCAAATTTCATAATTCCAGAGCTCACCAGTATAGAAATAGACGGGCATGTTCACAACAATTCAAAAAAAATTAATAGCAATCGGATGAAATTTTAATCACAAACGTATGAATAGTACAGGAAATAATTTCATAACCCCAGAGCTCACTATCCTATAACCATCCCGGGTATCATATTCCCCAAGTTTCATCGCAATCGGATGAACGGTATGGCCACGCATAAGGTACGAACAAACAAACATAAAATTTTTATATTATAGATTTGTCTAATAAAATATGTGTAAGCTTTTATTTTTTTCATTATAATGAGCTATATATCTGAAAATATTTTGAATCATAGGTTAGTTTTAATATTCTCCTGACTAAGGAAGGGTTCTTCCGAAACCAGTAGTGTGATTAAAATTGAAGTGGTCTAAAACAAATTTATATATTTTTATTGTTTATTTGTAATTATTTATATCTCATCTTCTTCACCTCATGCTGTTCGGGTTGGTGCCTACGGAGTCACTCCAAGCCTCCCGGACCTTTCATATAATTAAAAACGATATTAAGTACACAAAAAACACCAACAATTTGCTTCCAATTAGTTTCAAATCTTCATTTATTCAAAATAAATGGACTTGAATTTTTAAAAAAAAAATTTAAAAGAAAGACAAACATTCCCGGGATACGAATAACCCAACAACATTTAAAAATCTCCTACTACCACCACACTAAGCGGAAGGAATTTTCACTATGTTTCTTGCCATTGTTCCAAATTTCAAAATACTTTTCCAGTAAGATGATGGTTAGGGAGAGGAACTAAGCATATTCTCATTTCAATACCAAACAATACGATATATTCACCTTCTTTCCTGTCCATTCCACTGTTTGAATATCAGCTTCTCCGCCTCGGGAAGTTCAGTCTGGTTCCAGATTTCCTTGGAAAGCGGGGGGCGCATGTAGGGCAGGGAATCCTCGGATGCAATCACCAAAACCTGAAAACAAATTTCAGCACTTGTGAAAACAAGTCAAATATTATGTATTTACTATTTCAGAAACAGTCAGTAACTAAGCTTATCGTCAAAGGCAATCACCGATTATCCTCAAATAGTTTCATAAATTCAGGCAAGATAACGATGATGAAAAAAAATTATTAAATGAAAAACCATGGTTGATAAATAAACATACAGTACCTTAGCTTTGGGATCTCTGGACTTGATGGCACGGAAAGCGGTGAATGATGCGGTACCGCCTCCGATGAGAACATAGGGAACCTTAGCGGGGAAATCTTCTTTCGACTGGGGTTTGCGTGTGACCTTTCTTTGTTTCCCTAGATAAAGAAAATTTAAATTCATTAAAGACGAAAATCACAATAATTAAACAACATAATTTATTTTTTATATCTTTAATAATATTATTATTTAATTTATAAAAACAGTTTATTTTTAAACAAGTTCTGCTATGTAATTATTATTACGCGTAACAGCTGTTTCGCCTTCTGAAGGTATTATCAAACTGCGGGGTTGCCCGACTTACAAACAATGTATTTATATTATTTCTAGATAGGTTTTTTTTTAATTCTTATTTATTATTTCTTTACAATTAAAATACATTGTTTAGCATTAATTATTAACCCTACCAGGGTTCGCCTGTATCGGGGTTAATAATTTCACAATTTAATAAAAGTAATACACATAACAGCAATTTAAAAATAACAATGATATTAGGAAATTTGTATAAAAAAAAGTATTAACAACATAATAATATTTGTTATTATTTACTGTGGTATTAATTATTATTAATAATTATACCCTTATTGATTTCTGAGTAAAATGTTGGAAATTATTAATGGTTATTATCCCTTATAACAGCCCTAGGACTACGAACGTACGTGATACGTTCATGTTGATTGTACGATTCTGCGCTATCCCGTATCACGTACGCAATCACGTACACACTTTTTTTTTTAATGTTTTAAAAACTTTTATTTTAATAAACCTATTGTAAATGCATATATTTTGACAAAATCTTATCAGGTATAAAGGATTTTGCGGAAATAACCCGAAGATAGAGTGGTTAAAGTTTCCCCAATTACTGCATTTTTAAAATTTTGAAGGTCGTTAGTCATCACTAATGCAACGTTAGAAATGACCACCTAATTGTTATGTCAGTTATTCTCAAATGATGATTCAGGGGGTTCTTTTATAATAAAATATTTTTATGCACTCATATTTTCATTTGGCTTGAACATGTATAATAGTGGCGAGCTCATTATATTTTTTTGTTAATTTATCAAAATAGCTTTCAGATGATAAATGATGACTCTTACCTTCTGACAGAAGATGCCAGAGGCCTGAGGGATTAAAGAGTTATTTGATAAGAAAACTTACATTTTCTCTTCTGTTCTTGTTCTATGGCTAGTGGTCTCGCCTTCTTTTTAGTGTCACCATCCAATACTCCCGAGTAAAATAGCTGCAAACAGAGACACTTATTTATTAGTTTTCAGGGACTGTGTTCATCGCGGGAGATCTTCAAATATTGTCAGGGTGTTCGTAATCCGCGAGTCTCATTCAATTTGACTTAACCCGTTTAATTACAGGAGACCATATTTGTCCAAGCTTACATAGGTCTCATAGAAATCGTTGTGTCTCCCTAGTGAGAAGTATGATATAAACCAAGGCTGCCCAACCTTTTTAACAGTCGGGCCAAATTGACGCGACAAAATCACCGGCGGGCCACTGCTAGGGTTAACGGATCGTCGGTCAGAATTCCATCCATCCTGGGTGGGGAAGTGGGGGAAGGGGGGGAAGGGGGGGGGGGGGGGGGGGGGGGTGACGAGTACTAATACTTTCAGGATATGAATTATTTTGTCATTTTATTGGATTCCGCAATTCTCGTTACACACAAAATTGTATTTGAATAGTTGTGATTGATTATTTCAAACTTATTGTAAAAGGATTTATATAAATTTGCAAGTTGGCAGGAATTTTTAAACTTGCGGGCCATTTATAATTCGTTCGCGGGCCTGGGGTTGGACAGCCTTGATCTAAACGGTATTTAAAAGAGAATACAATACGATAAGAATACAATAATATAAAGTTGACCACAAAATAATTACAATGCACACCTTTATAAATCCAAATTTTCCAATCACAATTTGAAAAAAAATTATGAATATTTTTTATATGAAAAAACAAAAAAATGATGTGACAATAATGTTTATAATTCATTTGTCTAATAAATTATTGTGTGTTTCTGTTATCAGTAATTTTCGATAGAAATAACGTAAAGTGAGCCGTTTTTAAAACATTTTAAAATTTGCATTCAAAATTTGAAAGCCTATTTCATCACCTTTCGAAAACAGTTTTAGTTTTCGGATACGTTCACAAATATTCCGTTTATTTGGATTTTATTGTAAGTAAGCGGAAATATTTTTAGCCTCAAATTAAACAAAATAATTTTAATTTTTGAAAGGTTAAAATAGTAGTAATATAACTCACCCCTCCGAGAGAAACCGCTCCTACCAGCAGAGCTATCAGCAGGTTTTTGTTGCCATTATTGGGAGGGTTCTTGGGTCCTTGAGGCAGCGGGGGCGGGCATGGGTTCACAGGGCCAGAACTTTGAGAGGCGGGGGTTCCTACCGTAGCATTCTCTCGATATTGAACAATCTAGATATAAAAAATAGTTTATGTATTTCTTGATCATTAACTAAGTAACAATTTCTAGACATTTTGTTTTGAAGAGTTTACTTTCCATGTACATTTGTTACTTAACCGCTTGGACACATAACCTTGTTTTCACGATAATTTAACGTAGGTAGACATAGGAATGACGTATGGCCCGTACCAGAGTTATTAAATTTTAATTTTTCTGCTACCGGTTTGTGAATGACGCGGATGTGTCAAAACTGGTAGCAGAAAAATAAAAATTTAAGTAAGTTAGTAAGTAAGTTTAAGTAATTAAAAACGATTGACAGGCGGCGTGGTCGAGGGGCAAGGCTCTCGACTCCCAATCCGAAGGTCGCGGGTTCGAAGGTTCGCGAACCTGACATGTGCAAAATTTTTTTATTGGACGAATTTGTGTTATTTCACAATTAATTCATTAAAAATAATATGTAGTATATTTGCGGCACCTTTCACAGGAGAAGATTTTTTTTAATTTTTCATACTGAATACCTCACAAGATTTTGTTTTGTTTTTGTTATGTTTATTTAGATGTATGCACATTTTTTTCATACATCTAGTAAGAAAATACGATAATACAATTTAATAAATACAGTTTTAGAAATACAAATTAAAAATACAATTTGAAAGATTAATTTAAGAAATACAGTTAACTACAATTTAAGAAATACAGTATAATATTTGTAATCTAATCAAGATTGTTTTTAACATATATAGCACACGTCCTACGAAAAGTGCTAAGGTTTGAGTCCCAACTGCTCTCGTCTGGAGCCAGTGAGACTATGGCATCTCCAATTGGGGTATGTTATGAGGCTGAAAGTAAGTGGGAAAGGGAAGGAGACGAGGAAGAGGAAGGTGGGGAAGTACCTGGCTTTTCAGATCTAGTCACTAAACACGGCTAAAGCCATTTCAAGCAACGTTTCAATTCTGAATGGTGGTCTTACACCAGGGCGATACTTAGAGTATCTTCCAATCTGGAATGTGCCGCAAATATACTATATATTATTTTTAAATAATTAATTGTGAAATAACACAAATCAATTAAATAAAATTTATTTGCGCACCCCGGGTTCGAACCCACAACCTTCGGAATGGAAGACCAACGCCCTACCACTGGACTACGCCGGCCGTCAATTATTAATATGAAACATTGTAAAAAAAGGTATATGGTATATTACTCATACAAAATAATTTTGAGCGCTACAAATTAATCAAAATGGATACATCAATTATTATCTATCACTACTATATTATTATATACCTATATAAAAAATAATTTCAGGAATTTGCATGCAAGTACCCATTCATCGTGGGAGCTGCGTTCCGGACATGGCCGCGATAAGCGAAATCCCGCGATCAATGCGGGATTTAAAAAAAAAAACATTTTAAGATTCTAAAAGACGTTTTTACCTGTTTATACATTTTATAAATACACTATTTTATCTCTAGTGTCCAATATTCTTTTTACATTTAGCTTATCGCAAATGTTATTTATTGTTATATTAAATACTGTGACAAAGTAAACGTGAGACATTAGGGAACGTACCCATACTACGTGACCCACTTTTTGCAATTTTTAACCTCCCCTCCCCCCTCGGTGACAATGTGTAGTATATTCCAAGACCCCCCTCCCCCCACAGTTTTCACGTAGTAATTCATAAATATGGTTTTGAATCATTTCTTGCTAACAAAAAGTTATTTGGCTTATATTAGTCTTTATTAATACGGTGCTTGCTGCGTGACGGCAAGAGTGCATGCATACCTGTAATTACAAGTGGAAAAATATTATCAAGATAAAACTTATGTCAAAATATATTGTAACCAGTGGCGGTTTTCTCTAAAGTGCGTTTGTGCGGCGAACCCCCATCAAAAAGATGAGAAAATAAAACAAACTTGTTTTGTAATAATATAAGCACATCATAGATTGCGCGCCACTAAAATTCCGTCTTAAAACCCGCGCCACCGTAAAATACGGTAGGTATCTATCCCATTTTGTGCGTCTTGAAATCCGCACAAAACTCCCCATACTAAAGAATCCTATTCGGTACAATCCCTCTGGCGGTGATTTGTACAAAACTAGGAATTTCTTACCAAAAAAAGGACAAAAGTGTGCGCCGCGTCGCCGCGTGTGATCGCGATTCATGATGTCACGTGACCTGCGAATGCCATACATACAGCGAACATAGACGAGTCTCACCGATGATGCCCGAGCCCGAGATGTCCGCAGACTGACCGGCTAACGGTTGACCTTTGCACCATAGGGATGCAAGTTAGATGTTATTTTTTTACGTTATATTACGGTATTTATCTTTTAGTCATATCAATCTTGTAGTCATTTTTGTACATTTTTATTTTCTTGTTTCTGCATTTCTCCAACCGTTTGTCAATGGCATTTGTGAATCTACTATTGAAGTAAACCGATTTTGACTTCTGTTTTCGTTTTTTTTTTTTAGATAAGTCGTTATATCCCTTGGTTATATTTACGAAAGCTTCGGCAAACGCCGCATGTCGTCGCTAGTTATGCAATTTTGTGTTCTTCATTCTCCAGTAGGTATTGTTTTGAATTTCCAATTGAAAGAATAATACAGATTTGTGTATATAAAAAATAATGCTAATACTTATGAAAAAAGGTTGGAAATTAAAAATAAAGGACCTCCGCGTCCTGAGTTCTCATTAAATCAAGTTTTTGCCTATATCTTCTCTTGAATTTCTTTTTTATAGGTATTAATTGAAAATAATTTCCCTGGGCCTATGTCATATTTAAAGATGCTGGGTGGAGGGTCTTTTTGAAGAGAGGAAGGAGTGAACATGGGTCTTAAAGTGACCCATGTTGTAGGAAGGAGGAAACACAGAGGCCGGCAAATCATTCCACAGCCGAGCTGTTGAACTAAAGAACTAGTCGTAGAACCGACCCGTTCTCATGTGACAAATGTCAACCATGTACATAATATGTTGAGCGCGCGTTTGGCGTGTTTCCCGACTATGCACCTAGTTACTTGGAGCATCTTCCATTGAAATACCGGTAGAACAAGGATAGCATTCCCACCCGACGCCTTTGCTCTAAAGATTGCAATCTGTTTGTTAAGACGGGAGAATCTATCAGACGGACCGCCCGTTTCTGCACAGAGTCGAGGGTGTTTTTCAGGTACTTTGGGGCTCCAGACCAGAGGTGGCTACCGAATTCAATCATGGGGCGCACTTGCGATTTGTAGAGGGTTAGCAGTTGTGTACTATTAAAAAAACACTCTCGAGGTAACTGTCCATTCTTTGGAACTTTGGAGTCGTTGGAATTTCTGAACCCCCTGTTGAAAAGACCACGAACCGCCACTGATTGTAACCAGAACTTAATTTATAGAAACGAAAGTCCTGTTTTTATTACACTACAAACTATTAGTTTTCAATCAGCTGACATCTCGGCATATGTACGTCAGTGTTGCCACCTGCAAGTTTAAAAAGCGCCAAAAACTGCACGCCATATTTGAATGTAGCTCTTAAAATGAGCGAGATTTCCCTAGAGGATATTGACTATGTGATAAAAACCTAAGCGCCCCGCCCCTCACCGTGACCAAGCGTGGTATTTTGAAGATTCCCCTCCCCCCCCTGAACGGGTCATGTTGTATGGGTACGTTCCCTTATTTGTATGGAGAACCCTCCAAAATCATAAGCACAACATAAATAATATCTAAAAATCAATCATTCTAGGACAAAGGAAAGCTAGAATTACCGTTTTGTAGTGATTAGGTGAAACTCCATTTTTCTTCGGCCGCTTGTTAATTATAAATATCATAAATTACATTTTATTTGTTATTATTCAATGGACAACAGTTGAAAAACCATTTTTCAAATGTTCAACTTGCAGGCAAACTTATAAAGGCCAATTATTGGCAAATCAGTCGAAAAATTAGTATAGTTTTAAGTCACTAGTTATATAAATAAGGCTTATTTGTAAGTCACTTGATATCAATCTAATGGGCTCTACACACGGTGCTGCGAACAGCCGACTGTTAGCAGCTGGTTATTGTCTCCTGTCTCCCTTTTCCTCGTGCGAACCCGTAACATTCTGTTTCACGTTGTCTTCTGTCTCTTTTATTAACACAACAAATTCAATATCACCATCTCATTTCCTCGGTTGGTACTAACGGCAGACGGTTTCTTTCAATTTGCAGTCAACGTGAAACAGAGTGTTACGGAGTTCGCATGGGAAAAAAAGAGACGGGAGACATTCTCCAACCTTCGATTTTTAGCCAGCTGCCAAAAGCTGCTGTTCGCAGCATGGTGTGTAGATAGTATTATTTATAAGCCACTTGTAATATGTATATACAAGGTGGCACAAAAGTCATCACCATATCGGAAGATGCCATAATTTTTGCAAATGGCGGCATGCAGTTCTGCTTTGACATTTGTGAAGTAAACAGATACAAAATACAAGTCAACAAGATATGATTCGCAATACTCATAAAGAATGCGGAAACATTTTTAAAAAAATGCATTTCCGGGTGAGCTAATCTCTCGTTTTGGTGATTTGCACTGGCCGGCAAGATCGCCTAAATTAACCGCTCCGGACTTCTTTTTGTGGGGTTTCTTGAAGTCATGAGTCTATGTCAACAAGCCTCAGACTCTTGAAGCCCTCAAAGAGAATATCCGTTAAGAATGCGAGAACAACCTATCGCCAAATGCCATAAATCGGGCCCGTATGGTTACAGTTCTGGCAGCGGCCACTTGGCTGATAACATGTTCTCGACTAAATGGAAAAAAAATTATGACATCAAATAAACACAATCCAAAAACAGAACCAAAATTTTTCATTCATAAAAAAATATTACAGCCATAGAAATTGGGTGACAACTTTTGTGCCACTTTCTATATATTCTATATATAGGTTAAATGTATGAATGAATTTGTAAAGCGCCGTTGGGGTGATTAAAATTGTACTATAGAAATCATATTATTATTATTTATTAAAAATGCATAAATACATTTTTTCAAAACCCATATCCTCTGTACTTGGACAATTGTACTCCATTTAGAATTTAGCATTCAACTCCTGCTGCGATGCAGAAATATATTGACAAGGATTTTTCCTGTGCATCTAATATTTGGATTGTGTGACAGAGTTTGATGAAATTACAAAATGATACATATTTATACTAATTCCAAAAATAAGGGTCTAAATCATTTTGAGAATGCCGTGTAGAGGATTTCAAGGAAAGAAAGAAGTGAGCTGAGTCTTGAAGAGGACTCGTGTTGTTGACGGGTGGAAACATAAAAATCATTGTAATACTGAATCGACCAAATTATTAAATTGACATTTTAGAGTGTGATATTGTTTATTTATGAAATATATACCTTTTGGGATGGAGGGCCAAGAAGAGGACCAGATGCAGAAGGAGCTTTTCCGCTGTTGTTGGTAGGCTTTCGTAATACTCCATCGCCGAAAGGGGGTCCTTTTTTCTTACTATACGATGCATAATTCGCCGATGAGCATGTTAAACCTGAAAAAAAATAATAAAATATAATTTCGGTAGTAAGGCTCAACCTCGAGAGGACAATGATAAACCACTTCAAACTGGCCCTTATTGCTCTGCCCTGGATACTTTGGACACAGGAATATGCCTCTGCACTACATAACATTTCGATGGTCATTTGAATTTTATGTAACATCGCTCACAGCCGGTTAAAATCAATAAACAATTTTTCTTCTAGGTAATATCAAAAGGTACAAAATATTACTCATGAAAAACAAACAAACCTTTCTGTAATTGGGAGTAAATTAAGATATGAGGAGAAGACTTGATAGTCCGCAAACTATTTCCAGCCAAACCCGCGAACCGGAACATTTCGAAATACTTGGTTGAAAAGGGTGTGGTTTCACAAAAGTATTGTTCAAATAAGCATTTTCTTGCTAAATGATCGGGAATAAAACAATTTTTTTATCGATTTGTAACATTCGAAATCCGCAGACCCGAAGTTCACATACACATTTTCAGGTTATGTGTCTGTTGTCTATGGAAATATGAAATATGCATAGACAAACGTCAAATATCCATAAATTAGAAACAGATGTTTTCTAATGTATTATGCAAGAAATAATAATGTAAAAGGTGGTAGGAACTTATTTTCTTACACAATGGCAATACTTTTTTAAATGTCAAATTCGTATTTATGTTCGAGCAATCATTTATGTGTTCGAGGTTCGAGGATAATATTGACGAATAATAATAAGTAATAACCTCTGTTCTGTCGATTGGATAAACTGTAAAAACCATTTAAATGGCACTGAATTATTGCTTATGTGTAGCTCCCACAATTTGTAAAATAACTGAAAGATCTTCCATGTAACAATTACGAAAGTATTATCTTAAAGTATTATAAGACCGGATCCTTACAAAGAAAATATTCAAATAGCTTGATGATTCCAAAATTCCAATCATAAATAAACCAATCCCGTTCCAATCATTCCAATGCACAAAGCACTACAACTTTTCTGTTTGTAGCATTCATAGCCTAGGAAATAAAGTTGCGTTTTCTCAAAAACGCTCATTTCTGAGTTAATTTTTTTAATTATTATTTAAGTTTACATAGAACATAAAATAGTGAATATAATAATAATCCACTTGAGACTATTAGCTGCGCGGCCGGTTTCATACAAAACTTAGTATTGGATTTGAGGCCAAAATACCCAACCAAACTGAAAATTTATTTTTGTAATCAAAAGGTATATCAAATGTATGTCTGGGAGAGTACGATTTCCGTGGCGCTGCCATTTGACGATGGATTTCGATAAATCGACCCAAAATAAATCGAAAATGAGGAATACATTTTTCCGATATCTCGCTTCATTTTCGAGATATCGACCCCACTCCTTAATTCCCCAACCAACCCTCCCCATGCCCCTCCCCCAGCCTTTTTTCCCTGCCGCCTAACTCCATAAAATACACAAATTTTTCCAATAACTCGCCGATTTAAATTTTTTATGCAAATTTCATAATGCCAGAGCTCACCAATATAGATATAGAAGTATTCGCGGGCATGTTCACAACAATTCAAAAAAAATTGATAGCAAACGGATGAAATTATAATCGCAATTGTATGAATAGTACCTAAACGAAACAATTTCATAACGCCAGAGCTCATTATCCTATAACCATCCCGGGTATGCGCACATTATATTCGCAAAGTATCATCGCAATCGGATGAACGGTATGGCTGCGCATAACGTATGAACAAACAAACAAACATTAATTTTTATATTATAGATAGTCTACTAAAGACTTTAGTATTTTATAGGCAACTTGGACAATTATTTACAAGTAAATGTAAACATTCTTTTTAAAAATATGATGAAATATAAAATTAAAATATTTTTTTTTGAGAAACAATTTTGATGGGTGTAAATTTAAATTACAAATTACCTATTTACATCACTTGTCATCAGTGGCGTAGCTAGGTAACCAAGGACCCTGGGGCAAATTAAAAAATGGGGCCCCACTGCTATGTAAACTGATTAGGTTTTATCAAATAAAAATATGAAATATACAAATACTTTTAAAATGCTAAGCTACTTAAACTCTTTTTTGTGCACTGCAGGGCAGGTAATAAAAATATTAAACAGTAACAACATAAATTACAATTAATACTTGGTGTAGGTTTGGCTAATAAACCGAAATAGAGAAGATTCAAGGGTTTATTATATAAAGGTCGGGCCTACCAACTGACTAAATAACAATTATATTTACAATTTTTTCCTAGCTTTAGTTTTCGCAAAAGTATCAATGACTTCGTTTAAATCCAGGCTTGATGCGGTTTTGTTTTCAATTGCTATTAAAGATAAATTTCGGAGTCGAGTTTGGCCCATCTTATTTCTTAAATATTTTTTTATTATTTTTAATTTGCTAAATGACCTTTCAGCTGCTGCAGAAGTGACAGGAATTGTAAAGAATAATAACATTGCTGTAAATACTTCCGTTAGGTCGCATTCTAGCACTCCATATTTGCTCATTATTTCCTTACATAATTGGTGAACAGTTTATGCTTGAGTTAGTTGAGGTAAAACTAGATGGTAAATATTAATAAATTGAAGTGACGTTAAAAGTAAAATAAAAGGAAAGAGAGACACTTGGGGAATGACGCACATATCACTATCCGTCAAATTGACAACACCGCCAACCTACAGAAAGAATTTAGGGGAATTCCATAGGCATAACTTTTGAATTTCTCTCAACTGAGTTGTCATGATTAAAGTGGGGTTTATTTATTTTTAAAATGTGAGAAATTTCCAAAAGTTCAGTTCGATAGAGATTTCTGGTACGGATTCGAGGGCCCCCTGAGCTTGAGGGCCCCGGGGCACTGCCCCGCGTAGCCCCTAGGTAGCTACGCCACCGGTGAAAACACAATAAATAAATTACCTTCTACAAAATCAATAATCAAATTGTATAAAAATATTTTAGGCTTTAGGTTGTATTTCACTATCCTCTCGAACTCTTGATAAGCTGTCTAAAGCACTATTCACAAGCGCCCCCCCACACACAGAGTTTGGCCTGCGAGATGCACCACACTTCGTTCCAAATTAATGGCAGAAATGTTTTTATTTTTTTTAAGAAAGACAAACATTCCCGGGTTACGTATATCCCAACAACATTTGAAAATCTCCTACTACCACCACACTAAGCGGAAGATGTTGCTTGTGTTGTGGAGGACTTAGCCAGCCGATGATTCGAACATGGAATGCCTGGGTGGGACCCAAACGCGATGCCCACTCAACCACTGACCGGTCAACGTACGTGCATTTGCAATCGACCCACAGGCCAAATGCTCACATCACTCGCCAGTTTGTATCAGCCTGTTGAGTAAATACAGGGTTTGAAGTGAGAGCTTTTCCAAATTCGGTATAAATGACTCAAAAAATAAAAAGGCAAAAACCATGCATTTGGTAACACTGAATGGTAGATATATTAATTCTTGAAAAAAATCACCCTGTAAAAAGGCATAAACAAACAAAAAAAGTCATCGGCATCAGATGTCATTGACTTTTTTGTTTGTTTATGGCTTTTTACAGACTGATTTTATTCAAGAATTAATATTTCTACCATTCAGTGTTACCAGATGCATGGTTTTTATCTATTTGTTTTTTGGCTCATTTATACCTCTATGGTTTTTTCAAAAAACTAGTTTTTCAGTGGTCGCCAAAAGTTGTTACTTTTGAGTGAGATTTGATCTTTTTTGCAGAACGTCTCTTTATCTAAGAACTGTCTTTATCATTAAATAATATTTATTTATTATTTATTTATTTATTTATATTTTAACGCCCAAAGGGCTTTTACATACATAAAGCAATACATGTTTCGATTAATTACAGTGAAGAGTTAGAAGTGAATAAAATAAAGGTAAGTAACAGAAAATATAAAGACACATAATATGGGTTAGATAAAATATGAGTTGACAAAATGTAGGTAATACAGAATATAAATAAAGTAAAAATAGATAGGCTGCCAATATCCTCCAAATCAATATTAATAGGAATTAATAAAAATGTATAAAATTGGTATTTACAATAGTTTATGAATTAAGTAAAAATAGTTCGCACATACGGCGTTTAAAGTTTGCCAAATTCAAATTATTGTCAAATACATCAATATTGTTTAAATATTGATTACCAAGACTATGTAATCGTTGTATTGGGGAATGCAATTTATAGTTAGAATGAGATGTGTGTATATAAAATGTTAATGTTTGTCTAGTAGTTCGTGTAGGTACATGTAGATTAATTAAATGCAAGAGTTCACAGCAATCAAATTTAGAGTATATATATTATATTTATATATGAACTAGCTTTTGCCCGTTGCAGGCAACTAACTGGTTAAAGCACTAAGCGATTTGACGTTTGAATGTGGATGAAGCAAGAAGTGAGTGCTTACATTTTTTTTTAAAATAAATACTTGAAAAAAAAAAAAACTATGTTTGAATGTGGATGAAGCAAGGATTATGAGCATAAAATGGCTCTGGGAGTTAACCGATCAATTTTGTACACCTGCCACTGAGCCACTTCAGTCGTCCTGTTCAAGGCATTCAGTAGGGGCCTTTTCTCAAAAAAAGGGGCCCAAGGAGTTTACTGCTCAAATTTTCACAAAGTCCTTCAGATTGCGTAGGTTAATAAGCGTAGTTTGATACCTAATACCCATATCCTGTTCTAAAGAAGAGTCCTACCACTGAGCCATCTCCGTTGCCAGCACCAATTCTCTCATTTCGTGAGCTGCCCTAGCCGACAAGATTGCCCGATTTAACCATTCCAGACTTCTTTTTGTGGAGTTTCTTGAAGTCACGAATCTATGTCAATAAGCCTCAGACTTTTGAAGCCCTCAAAGAGAATATCCCTTAAGAATGCGAGAACCTATTGATGGAAGAGTGATGGAAAATGCCATAAATAAGGCCCGTAAATTAATCAAATAAATACAATCCAAAAGCAGAATTACAATTTTTTATTCATAAAAAAATTTCAACAAAGGAACATCGGGTGACTTACAGCCAAAGAACATCACTCCTAGTGTTCAGAGGTGCCCTAGCTTTTCCAAGTGACCAGTGACTACTGTGGTAGCTAGGACACTCGTTTTTTTATTAAAGAGAGAATCGCCAGTAGCCCTATACTCTCTGAATTAATGATACAAAAATCGAAAAAAAGTTCAAAGATAAGTTCAGCAAGATGTACAATAATGTTTTTAATTAGTTGTTAGTAAGTTGTTAGTAATTTGTTAGTAAGTTAGTCACCCCCATGCATGTTAGTAGTTTAAAACAGTAGTGTAGATCTTACTAAGAACTCGTCTGAACTAAAAATTAAACCGAACCACTTTAAGTGGTTGCCCGCCGGATACTTAAAACTAACTTAAAAATAAACCTGAAAATTCAATGCTTTGGTCACTGGTCCGGACCACTCACTGGCCTTAGGGAACTTGCCCGCCAGAAACTTAAAACTAACTTAAAAATAAACCTGAAAATTCAATGTTTTGGTCACTGGTCCGGACCACTCACTGGCCTTAGGGAACTTGCCCGCCAGAAACTTAAAACTAACTTAAAAATAAACCTGAAAATTCAATGTTTTGGTCTCTGGTCCGGACCACTCACTGGCTCTAGGGAACTTGCCCGCCAGAACTTAAAAATAAACCTGAAAATTCAATGTTTTGGTCACTGGTCCGGATCACTCACTGGCTTTGGGGAACTTGCCCGCCAGAAACTTAAAACTAACTTAAAAATAAACCTGAAAATTCAATATTTTGGTCACTGGTCCGGACCACTCACTGGCTTTGGGGAACTTGCCCGCCAGAAACTTAAAACTAACATAAAACTAACTTAAAAATAAACCTGAAAATTCAATGTTTTGGTCACTGGTCCGGACCACTCACTGGCTTTAGGGAACTTGCCCGCCAGAAACTTAAAACTAACTTAAAAATAAACCTGAAAATTCAATGTTTTGGTCACTGGTCCGGACCACTCACTGGCTTTAGGGAACTTGCCCGCCAGAAACTTAAAACTAACTTAAAAATAAACCTGAAAATTCAATGTTTTGGTCACTGGTCCGGACCACTCACTGGCTTTGGAGAACTTGCCCGCCAGAAACTTAAAACTAACTTAAAAATAAACCTGAAAATTCAATATTTTGGTCACTGGTCCGGACCACTCACTGGCTTTGGGGAACTTGCCCGCCAGAAACTTAAAACTAACATAAAACTAACTTAAAAATAAACCTGAAAATTCAATGTTTTGGTCACTGGTCCGGACCACTCATTGGCTTTAGGGAACTTGCCCGCCAGAAACTTAAAACTAACATAAAACTAACTTAAAAATAAACCTGAAAATTCAATGTTTTGGTCACTGGTCCGGACCACTCACTGGCTTTAGGGAACTTGCCCGCCAGAAACTTAAAACTAACTTAAAAATAAACCTGAAAATTCAATATTTTGGTCACTGGTCCGGACCACTCACTGGCTTTGGGGAACTTGCCCGCCAGAAACTTAAAACTAACATAAAACTAACTTAAAAATAAACCTGAAAATTCAATGTTTTGGTCACTGGTCCGGACCACTCACTGGCTTTAGGGAACTTGCCCGCCAGAAACTTAAAACTAACTTAAAAATAAACCTGAAAATTCAATGTTTTGGTCTCTGGTCCGGACCACTCACTGGCTTTAGGGAACTTGCCCGCCAGAAACTTAAAAGTAAATAAATAAAGTTCAAAATAGAAAGATCATACCACGGAGTTCTGTAGATGGTCTAGCTCACCAGTCATCCAGTCCTCCGGTTCTTCAGGCCCACAGCGCTACTCCACGACGCATTCTGAAAAGCAAAATGCAGTGTTAAATCTTTAAAGCAAAAAAAAAAAAATGCCCTCACCACTAGTAACTAGATTCAAATAAAACTATTGCTAACAATCTAGTTAGGCACCTTTTGCCACATCACTACCGATATATTGAAACACTTTTCTTCCAATTTTTTTTTGTTTCTGGCTATTACAGTTTTTAGCCTATTCCGGCCAGATTTAAGAAGATGTATCTTTATATATTTATATATAAACATACATCCCGCTATCATATCCGAATCTTTTCATCAGATCGACATTGCCGCGTCCATCTGAAAGACTTGAATTTACATAGTAATAAGCAAAATATTTACTAAATTTGTGTTTGATTGTAGCCAGGTATTTAAATTTTTGAAAAACGTTTATTTAAAAATATTAAAATAATCAGAATTTCTTTCAGATTTAATGTAAAGCGTTCAATTAAATATATAATTTCATTTTGCGGACAATTGTTTTTTTCAAATTGTTGTTTCGACGATTTACTAGCTACGTATTGAATATAAAGGCGTCCATTGCAAAGCTCTAAGTTGACTCTGGTTCTAATCAACCCGGCACGCGGCGATGCACAAATAAAGTTTATTAAATTGGTAAGAAATATTTTTTGGAGACCCATCATTAAGAATTGAAACATTGCTTCAAATGGGATTAGCTGCATAGATAGGCAACGTTTCGACAAAATCATACATTAAATCCTCTTAGAAGGAAAAAAAAATTATATAAACGTATAAATAAATAAAGTAACATGCCTTTGATAGTAAATAATTATTATTTAAAAAATCGCTAACTATCTATACTAAGGGATAGGGTAGACGGATCGCCAAACAACTCATTCTTGACACACACTCCTTGCTTCATTCACTTCATACATCGTCGCATACCCCATCTGTAATTCTGACTCTTGAAATAGCCCAGCCAAATATTTCATTCACTTGATCGTTTCATGTCTTCCTCAGGCATCCCCGATTTCTTCTGCCATTCACTTTTGCATCATATATTCTCCTTACACCGCTTATTCTGTGTGTTCATTTGCTCTAATGTGCCCAAATCATCCAAGCGTCTCTTTTTAATCTTACTCATCAACCTTGTATTCTTTGCGAATCTCTAAATTTTCACATACCGATCAACCATTTAATTCAAAATTTGAGTTGAGTATGCAGTTACATGTTCGTTCAAATGGGGTTACATTGCCTTCCCATGGGTATCTTTGCCTAGTGCATTTTATTTTTCATAAAACTGCTCACAGAGTATTTATTTTAAAGAATACATCAAAATTTCATATACGGTATTACGAAGGGATCTTCTCTGGTAATGCTGAATACTTAAAAGTGTTCCTAAATTCAGATAACATCAGTTTGCCACCATTTTAGTGAACTTTGGCATTTCAGAGCAGATAGTGATTTCTCAAAAAATTCTAAAAAACTATACAAGGTAAGCTTATAATATTCTGTCAGGTTTCTTATTGATATCTTGGAAATAATTTAAGCATGAATTTAATTCAATTTGGTAGGCTTTGAGGGTGCATAAGTAAGCAGGCAATATAATACATACAAGTTTTTCATGTTTTGGGGATTACTTTGCCTACGGTAGGGTTGTCAGAAATATATATAGTTATATTAATATATAATCAAGTATTATTTTAAGTTTTCCTATCTACAACTTTAATTACTATTTTACTTATAAATTGAAAGTAACAATTAGTGAGGTTGCAGAAATCCACCTCATGCATGCAATTTAAAAAAAAAACCACATGATTTTAACTTAATTACTACTGGAAACAACTATTTAAGTCGAGGGAGAAAACACGCACAAAATAGGTTGTTAGGTTCTAGTTTGGGTTTAAATAAGTTATGCGTAGCAGTGGCGGTCGGTGACTTTTTGTAGAAGGGATGCTGAACTATCGATAAGTATATAGGTATACTTAAATACTACTGTTGAAAATACCTACAAATCTATAGATTAGCACCATGAACAATATGTAATTCCTTAAAAAATAGTCTAATTAGCTCTAAAAATCATTAGCACTCTGAAACATCAATTATTACAAAACCAAAATTTCAAATTATGAATTATATATGTAATCAAAGGATTAAACAAAAATGTTTCAATGTTATTCAAACAAAACTGTCAAAAATTAATTAAAAAAACACATAAAAACAATCAACCCAATTCATATTAAAGTAAAAATACATTATGCTATTCTTTGCCTTATTCCCATACATATTAAAGTCGTTTTTTGTTTACTGGATGCTCCCGTCAAACACGAGTCTATCTTTCAAAGAAATATGCGAGCAGAAGTGAACCCGCATGCGCAAACTCTGAAATATTTGTAGTAATTTGGATACTGGGCGAAATATCGCATCCAAACAACTGGATTACGTGTCGCTTCGTTATGTGTGTTTTGAACGCAGCGAGTCTCTGAGGATGCTGTTGCTGGTAAGTGTGTGTTTACGCGTTGTACGTTTTACTAGCATTGTGAATGTGTATGTAATTTGACTCGCATCATGCGTCACGTTGTTTCTCTGAATGTGTTCTCTTTAGACAACTTGCAGTGTTGCTATTTACGGCTATCGCATTATATTATCAAAAAAAAGGTCCTAAGCATTTTGACAAGGAATCAAAGGGATGTGGCGCTTCCATCGCATGTATGGACCGACCGCGCCTGATGGGTAGGTATTTCCTAAACTTTGTACAATTTTCTTTGAGAAAAATTGGATCTTTAACCGCTTAGGCACATAAGCTTGTTTTAACGACAATTTAATGTAGGTAGACATAGGAATGACGTATGCCCCGGACCTGAGTTATTAATCATTCATCACTTTAATCTATATCACTGAAGTCAGAATTGGCCTTTACAGGTGGAAAAATGCAAATTTTGCTCATTTGATCGCATTCGTCATCTGCTTTCAAAAAAGTCAGTTTTTTGTGACTGAGAAGCAATTGAAAAAGAATTTAGAAAAATACATTAAAATAAATTGGCCATAAGGCGGCATGCAGGGCGAACAACACGCGCGGGCGGCACTCTCGAGGGGTAGCGAATATTCTCATTTTAACAAAGAGTTGCAAACTGTTTTTTTTTTTCAGTTGCCCGGTGAGCGGAAGCACATAGTTTGAGGAAAACAAAAGATGAAAGAATAATAATATCAAAAAAATACATATGCTAAAACCCTAACTGATGAAATAAATATTTAAAAAAAATTTTATAAAGAATTGATGGCTAATTTAAAAAAAATAATACAAAAAATAATACAAAAAAATAATAAAATGACTAAAACCAAATCTTTCTTATGGTAAAGATGAAAAATTTGTTTTCTTAGTAAGAGTGAGGGAGAGATAAGAAAATTATAAATTCTTTCCTTTGGAGGACAGACATACTTACTATTGTTTGTCTCACAATTATTTAGAATGAAAGAAAGACCTGCAGCATTATTGTGTTAACCATTAACCACAGGACCGACAGTGCAATTAAATTTTTTTTTTTCGAATTGCTAAAGGAAATTTTTCCGCCCACATTAAAAAAAAAAACATACCTTCAAATTTGAATACGGAGACATACAAACTGATTTATAGTTCTATGTAGCCAATAAATTCCCCTATCTTTTGTTTATTATCACATATTTGTAGGATTTATAAAAAAATATATAATTAAATCGTTAACCTTAAAACATTTTAAAGAATCTAGAGAATATTTATTTTGTTATATTTTGAATGTACAATATATAAAATAGTCGCTTTAATAAATTTTTTTTTTTTTAAATTTGCCACATTTTGGCAACAAAGCAATCCGCGGTTTTGGAAATAGTGCTATAATGTGGAAAAAAGCGCTCGAGTGGTTAAGCAAAGCTAAGACTTCAGATTTGGTTAGCGGAAGTTTCAAAATAAAGGAATTAATATTCATCCCATTGTTGACGTTGGTTTGAAAAAGTTTGTATTACTGCGATTAGTATCGATCCAATAGGTTTCAGAGTTTCTCATGAATTTTGGCCTTATATTAAGATTAATTAAAGATGAATAATACATTTTGTTTTTGATTTTAAACAGAAATTATTTCTGTTATACTGTCAATAACTCATTTACTGAATTCATTTTTATATTTAAATTCATGAATTAAATATGTAATCGATGGTTTTTCAATACTTCCATATCAGTTATTTAAAATAAACTGTGAAAAATGTATCACCCATGAACCTACTTAAAACAATCAACTCAATGCGTGATAAGCTATTCTGTGCATTATGCTCATATGCGGTAAAGACGTTTTTTGTTTAGTGGATGCTGTCGGGATATTCGCATATCCCACCTTTGGATATTTATTGAATTGAGTTGAGTGCGCATGCGCAGGATTAGCTTTCCTTCTGCGAGGTTTGAGGTTCCTGAGGTTTTTGGATTCGGACTTGATTGAAGCGACTAACATTGTCAGACAGTGCGTTACGTCTGACGTCTTGTATGTGTTGAAGCAGCGAGTACCTGGATAAACATGCTGATGTGTGTGTGTGTCAGGCGATGTGTGTTTAGACCATACATACTTATCGAGATATATACGTATTTCGACTCGCTCGAGCATTGTGACCAATGTTTGTTGTGTTAGTAAACTGTAGTATTGCTGTTTACGCTTAGAAAAAAAGACAAAAAGCTTTTTAACACAAGGGAGCATCCACAGTATCTATGAACCGACCGCGCCTGGTATACACCTCATTCAAAAGTATGTAAAAAAATAAAAATCCTGACTACCTCGAAAATAAAAACTGACTTATATCATAATATATGTAATTTCAAACAGTATTAATTTTGATGTTTTTCATGAACGTTCGCGAGTTGTGTTTAATATAGGTGAACAAGGAATAAAGATTCAAAGAGCTATTCAATTAGATTATTATCGCTATTGCTTACTAAAATATTGTAAAAACATGTTCAACTATTAGAACGCGATACGCTGCGCCCGTAGACCGCAAACAGTAGTTAACTGATGATCGGCGTTAAACAGGTCATTGGAGGTATAAAAATTTGACCATTTTTTTCCCTTTTGTACCTGATCTAAATATAATACATCAATCTATGAATATTCATACCAAAAAGAAACAATCAGTCCCGTATTATAATATTAACAGCTTACACTCGGCAGGTCTACAATTGTAACATCAAGCAAATCGAAAATTGCAGCTATTAGAGTAATATAGAGTTCACAAAAAAAAAATGAACGAAAGTCGCTATAAACACTTTGATCGACTGTTAATTGTCATGTTCTGGGTTTTCTAAGTCGGATTCCAAAATCATATCTTTAAAACTATTGCTTTTGAATTGTTTATACTCATTGTGATAACGTGATAGAATGATGATGTTTATACACAATTTAATTAGATGGGAATATTTCTGTGATGATATTGGTAACATGTCTGCGTAATTGTTTTGTTTGTTATTAAACCATCAATTTCTTCCACTAAAACATTGTCAACAATGTACCGCAGCAATGGACTTGCATCTGCCTGCACCGTTTTTGTACGACACCTCTATTTACGGGTTTAGTGCTCCCAAACACAAATTTTAAAAATAATCAATATGGCGGTCAGCCTAAATGAAAGAAGCAAATTTTTATTTTTACGTAATTGTAATTTAAATTAAGTATTTCCCATAGCGCCCACCGACGATACAATCCAAGTGTTATTTCAAAAAAATATTACAATAGCATCTATAATCTATTAGCATATCCAGCGGTTCTAAAAATTACCAAACAATGTAAGTAGTTCTTACTAAAGGGTCACTAGATTTATATTTTGTTTTACATATTGCAATTTGTGAAAATGTAAGATTATAAGGACGGGTTGTTTTTTACAGAATTAGAACAATTAATCACACATCAATGTTAATATTCAAGTTCTGTTTATCCACTCGAACGCTTTTTGCCACAATATGGCACTATTTCCAATACCAAAAAAGTTTAAAGTTAACGATTATACAATATTTTTTTAATAAATCCTTAGAATATGTGATAATAGACAAAAAGATAGGCAGTTTGTATGTCTACATATTTAAATTCGGAGGAATGATTTTTTTTATGTGGGCGGAAAAATTTCATTTAGCAATGTAAGAAAAAAGTTTTAAATTGCTCTGTCGCTCCAGTGTTTATATGTTGATGGTGAGTTTTGAGATAATGAGGACAAGAATACTGGAATGTTTACCATAAATCATATATTATATGTACTTGTCTGTGTTTTGCATATTAAATATGCAATAAAATAACATCGGGAGGCATAACGGTCCGGTACATTAGTATGGATATTTTGAAATACCCTCTAGTGACTCAGAAAACATCAAGTTTTTGTTTAAACCACTACAAGTTTTTAATCGATTTGGTGGTGTTTACGAGTAATCTATTATATTAGTATTGTATTAGAAAGAGGGACACTTTTACATATAACTGCACACTCAACTCAAATTTCGATTTTTCAGAGATATCTGGCTAAACAACTGGACGATCGATGTATTACCCTTGTAGTACTGTAGTTATTAAAATCACCTCACATAAACGAATATATACACCTCATACAAATGAAAGTATTAAGTGTTTGCGAGCAGTTGGGAATCTCGTGCGGTATTCACATCTGACTAATAAAAACTAAAAATAAAAACCCTAACTACCTTTAAAAAAAAACAACAACAATCTTCCCACCCCACCTACCACAATATGGTTTTCAATAAGAACCTGTTGAAAAAATATTACAAGAAGACAATAGGAATTTCAAAAAGGAATTTATCACTTACCAAGTCCGCAGACGCGTTGGCGAGTCACTTGAATTCCTAGAGCTGGAGCTGGAGCTGGTGCGGGCCTTGGAGATGAAATGCGAAGCTCAACCTGAAAGACAAAAATAGATGTTATTATAACGTAAAATCAACAAAAACAAAATTAATGAAAATGAAAGGCGAGGTAAACCCCATAGGCTAATTTGTTCGGTTTTTGGAACAACTCATATAGAGGTTTCATAGAAATCGTTGTCTCCCTTTCTCATTATTGTTAGAAATATAATCTAAACAGTGATAGAAAGAGAAAACACCATGCTTCATATTCAAATCTAAAGGTTAACTGCAAAAATAATTAAAATGTACACCTGTATGAAACCAATGTTTCGAAAAAAGCGAACAAATTAGCCCAAGGGGTTAACAAAACTTATTGCATCAAGACATTTAACTTTGGTGATTTCTATATATAATTGTGAGCTCTGGCATTATGAAAGTTGTATACAAAATTTACTATACGTGGCGCGCGATTGTTTTAAAAATGTGTGTATCTTATATAGCGGCAGGGTGCGAAGGAGGGAAGGGGAGGGGGTAGGGGAGGGGGAACCGGGAGGGGGAGGAAAACGAAGGAGGGGGTTCGAGTGAGAGATAGTGAATAGCAGGGGGTGAATTTGAAAAATCCTTACTTCTTACAACTGTATGTGGCCTGCTCACGCGTCGAAAAAACAATAAATGTTATGCATCCAAAAGCACTTCAATAAACAGAATGAAAACTCAAACAATTTCTTTGTTTGAGTGGCATTGCAACGCATGCCGGGTCCTCACTAGTATCTTATATATCGACCGTCCAGTTGATTAGTCAGACATCTCCAAATACTAAGTTTTGAGATAATGAGGAAAGCAATATTCGAATGCTCGCCATAAATTAAATATTATTTACATAACAGTCTGGTACATTAGTATGACATTTTACAATTTCCTACCAATAACCCATAAAACATCAATTTTATTACCATTGAAGAAGAAGATAAAAATCTAAATTAAAATATGAAAATGAACAAGACACAGAAAAATAATAAAACATAATGTCGCAACTGGGACTCGAACCCAGACTTGTCTTACCGGGACGTCGCTCTACCGATTCAGCCATGCATCCGATTATAAAACCGCCATAATTGTTTTTTTTTTATTTTTTTATTTTTATTTAATGACAATACAAATAAAAATAAAAATACAATATTTAATAAATTAAGAATACAAAGTGAAATATTTTATCCTCAGTCCTCCTCACTAGGTATTCCTGTTCCGAGGTGGACTGCAGGTTGTCGTATGGTGTTGATCATGATTTCCTCATCAATGTTGTTTGTTTTTGTTGGTTTTTACGAAATATAAATAAATAAAGCAAAAAGTGTTTATGTTTATTATTTTGCGTTGTTTTGAAAAGTGTTTATGTTCATTATCTGTAGGTTGTATTTGGGTTATTTAATAATTTTAATTAGTTCCTCATCTTCGTGTTTAGTTAGCCATAATTTACAAAATTTACTATATGTGTGTATCTTATATAGCGGCAGGGTGCGAAGGGTAATTTAATATAGATCATTATTGTTATCTTCTTCTTCAGTTATATATTACATTGATAGGAATAACCTTCAAAAGTTGTAAGAGAGTTTTTCTTATAAAAAAATTATCATCAATTTTTTGTTTATTTCATTGAGTTTTTGTGCAATATAATTGATTTAATGGTATGTGTAAGCAACCTGAGTATTGTGTCAGACAGAAGATATACATTTACATATAACTGCATACTTTATTTGAATTTTGATTTTTCAGAGATGTCTGACTTATCAACTTGACGATGAAAAACTGCTATAAAAACAATAGGAATTGAAAAATGAAATGATCAAAATGAAATAACATACCAAATCCACAGAGGCATTGGCGATTCCATAAGTCCCCCGGAGTGCCGGCAACCAAGTCCTCCGAAGTCCTGGTGCAGGATGCAGATCAGTTCAACCTGAAAATCACCAAAACAGTTGTTATTATAATGATAAAGCAACGGATTACTAAACCCTCAGGCTAATTTGTTCGCGTTTCAGAACAAACAACTCATCCAGGTTTCATAATCATAAATCCTTGTGTCTCCCTTACTATCATAGTTACAAATATGATCCTAACAGTATTGGAAAGAGAAAACACAATGATATGTATTCAAAACAAAAAGTTAACCACAAAATATTAAAATGTACACCTTTATACTATACTAAAATAAAACCAAAGTTTCCAACCGCAATTGGAAAAAAAAAGAAATTTTGTCAATTTAAAAAAAATAATTATTACATGGAAAGACAAAAAAAGTGAGGTGATGATAACATTTATAATACATTTGTGTTTTTTATTTTATTTTTTATTACCAGTAATTTTAGTAAGTAAAAGCGTACGGTGAGCCTTTATTTAAAGTTTTTTAAAGATTGCATTTGCATTGATATTTCTATTAATAAAATTTGTTGAACTTTCAAAA
The DNA here is from genome assembly GCA_951813805.1 of Limnephilus auricula. Taxonomy (NCBI): domain Eukaryota; kingdom Metazoa; phylum Arthropoda; class Insecta; order Trichoptera; family Limnephilidae; genus Limnephilus; species Limnephilus auricula. The sequence goes on from OX638408.1 coordinate 27,115,135, forward strand.
ACAGTTGTTGTTATTTTCAGATACATTTACAAATTTATTTTGATTTTAATGCAATAATAATAAAAATAATAATTGGACAATTTATAGAGTGCCGCTTTTGTGAGAAAACACCTCAAGGGCGCTGACGCAAAGTGCAAATATTCTGACCAACTGGACAGATTATGTTGGAGGCCTAACGGGTTAAAATACTACATGAGTCAAAAGTTTCTATAATATTTCCTAATATACAATTTGATCCATGAAGAAAAATCACCATCTCAATAACAATTCTTTTTTCAAACTTTCTTTATCGAGTTGAAACAGGTATTTGCAACGCTCAGACAATTTAAAAAATGCGTAATACAACTTCAATAATTTTTTATTCATAGATTGACAAATTGTAAAAAAAATATCTTTATTTAAATGAAATTTCTTACCAATCTCAGAAGAGTCGACATATGTTTCTCGGAAGTGCAAGTTGGCCGTTTCCCTTTGAGAGCAGGAGAACTAGAAGAGAAGGCATTAGACAACCATTCACCCTGAAAACAAACTAAAAGAGATGTTATTATAATGAAATGATAATGGGAACAAACACAAAAAAGAATAAAAATAATTTCAAAGAATATAAATAAAATACATAAAATTCAAGGTATAGTAAATAAAATACATAAAATTCAAGGTATAGTAAATAAAATACATAAAATTCAAAGTACAGTAAATAAAATACATAAAATTCAAAGTACAGTAAATAAAATACATAAAATTCAAAGCATAGTAGAAAACACACTATCTGCAAAGCATAGTTAATAAAATATAAAACTAATCTGTGTTCCTCTTCCACATCTCTAACTCCACTAGATGGCTTAAACGTCTTGTTTGGCTTAGAGCTAAACGTGCTTAAAGCTAAACGGACTTACGAGTTAAGAAAAACTTAAGATTAAAACGCACCTAAGATCAAAACGCACCTAAGATTAAAACGCACCTAAGATTAAACGGACTTACGAGCCAAGACGAACTTAAAATTAAAACGCACCTAAGATTAAACGGACTTACGAGCCAAGACGAACTTAAAATTAAAACGCACCTAAGATTAAACGGACTTACGAGCCAAGACGAACTTAAAATTAAAACGCACCTAAGATTAAAACGCACCTAAGATTAAAACGCACCTAAGATTAAAACGCACCTAAGATTAACACGCACCTAAGATTAACACGCACCTAAGATTAAAACGCACCTAAGATTTAAACTCTTAGATTAAAAGGCACTTAAAATTAAAACTCACTTATGATTAAAACGCACCTAAGATTAAACGGACTTAAGATTAAAATGCGCCTAAGATTAAAACTCTAAGATTAAAAGGCACCTAAGATTAAAACTCACCTAAGATTAAAACGCACCTAAGATTAAAAGCACCTAAGATTAAACACACTTAAGATTAAAACGCACCTAAGATTAAACGCACTTAAGGTTAAAACTCTAAGATTAAAAGGCACCTAAGATTAAAACTCTAAGATTAAAAGGCACCTAAGATTAAAACTCTAAGATTAAAAGGCACCTAAAATTAAAACTCACCTAAGATTAAAAGGCACCTAAGATTAAAACTCACCTAAGATTAAAACGCACTTAAGATTAAACGCACCTAAGATTAAACACACTTAAGATTAAAACTCTAAGATTAAAAGGCACCTAAGATTAAAACGCACCTAAGATTAAAACGCATCTAAGATTAAAACTCTTAAGATTAAAAGGCACCTAAGGGTAAAACTCACTTAATATTAAAACGCAGCTAAGATTAAACGCACTTAATATTAAAACGCACCTAAGATTAAAACACACCTAAGATTAAAACTTTAAGATTAACAGACACATAAGATTAAAACTCACTTAAGATTAAAACGCACCTAAGATTAAACACACTAATATTAAACGCACTTAAGATTAAAACGCAAAATTAATATGCGCTTAAGATTAAAACGCACTTGAGATTGAAACGGACTTAAATCTAAAAGTGCTTAAAGATAAAGGAGTTAAAGCTAAAACAGGCTTAAAGCTAAAACAGCAAACATTTTTTAAACTGTATACCAGTTTGTGAATACATTCAGTCAGGGGGGCCCCCCCCTCGTTAATGGTGATCAACAAAATACAATAGAAAATATAAAGCATAATAAATAAAATTTCACTTCCAAACAAGCCAGACGGTAGGTGGTACGCCAGCGAAGCATCTGTGGTTATTCAGCAGGTTTTGGTCCAGCGACACATCTGCTGAACCAAATTACAGCTTGATGATGTCACATTCTTCGTTGATAGAAAACCCGACACCTAGAAAAATAAATAATGTAATTAGTTCAAAAAACCTGCAATGATAGATACATAATTCGAATACATGAATATGTTTTTTTTTCTGTCCACTATGCCCCCCCCCCCCCCCCCCCATCACATCACAACCTCTTCACAACTCCCCTTAATACCCCACACGATAAAAAATAAAAACCATTACTACCTTGAAAAAACTTCATAAAAATAAAAATTTGTTAAGTCTGTAGGTATTGGAGCGCACGTACATACATATGGAAAATAAATACACTTTTAAAAAGAACTAAGTACTTAACATGTCCTTACTGCAGGGGTAGGCAGAGAGGATAGATCGCCCCACAACTCTTATCTTAGCGCACACTTATTGCTTCACTTACATTCATACATCGCACAGCGAATTGATTAGAAAAAGCTAGCTAGACAAAATTCATAGAAAGATTGTTGCTTTAAAAAGATGCATGTAGATGATAATTCCAAAAAATCACAATGGCTCTTTGATGCTTAGGGCCACTTGTTTCACAGAATTTGAAGAATTCATCAAGTTTCTGTGTTAGTTCTTAAGTTCTGTTAAACTTTTATTCATGTTCTGTTATTATGTAATTATGGGCCAGTTGCTTCACAGAATTGGAATACTTACAGAATTTCAAAATTAAGTTTGAAATTTGACGAATTGTTCAAAATCTGTGAAACAAATGGCCCTTAGATTAGGCTCGCCTAAAAATGCATGCCAATTTCAGAGAAATATTGTAAAATTTAACTAGATACTAATTTAAAACAAATATGTACCTAGCTAAGGATAATTATAAGCAAATTTTCGATCAATTATTTACTAGAATGGTAGATACTTTCATATCGCCCTGGTGAAAGACAACCATTCAAATATGAAACATTGATTGTAAAGGCTTTAACCCTTTTGGACCATGTATATATTTTGCACCATGATTATTTTAGTGGATGACCCGAAGTTGATCCCCTGACAGTTTATTCCCTGAAAGTTTATTCCCTGAAAGTTTATTCCCTGAAAGTTTATTCCCTGTCAGACTTTTTTGATTGTCTGAATTTTTCACACCATCAGTTCCAATATTGAAAATAAGACATTCAAAGCAAATCCGAGTTGTACAAATGAAATCGAGTTACAGACAGACAATATAGACTTAATTATTGATCGTCTGAATTTTTCACACCATCAGTTCCAATATTGAAAATAAGACATCAAAGCAAATCCGAGTTGTACAAATGAAATCGAGTTACAGACAGACAATATAGACTTAATTATTGATCGTCTGAATTTTTCACACCATCAGTTCCAATATTGAAAATAAGACATCAAAGCAAATCCGAGTTGTAGAAATTAAATCGAGTTACAGACAGACAGTAAGTAGAGTTAATTATTGATCGTCTGAATTTTTCACACCATCAGTTCCAATATTGAAAATGAGACAAATTCAAAGCAAATCCGAGTTGTAGAAATAAAATTGAGTTAAAGACAGACAGCGAGTAGACTTAATTGTCTGAATTTTTCAGACAATCAGTTTCAATCTTGAAAATGACACTTAAATACAATAGAATATATATATTCAATGAGTATAGCTTAGAAATATTTCAGATGCTTTAATTAAAAACTGTGTTTAGAACATATAATTCCTCTGAAATAATCGAGTATTTTTTTTATTAGCCCAACATTTTTTTACTATTAGGCCTATAAAACTGCTAGTTCAAAATAAAGTTATGGTTTTATTGTATAAAGTATAAATTAAATTCTTTAGAAAATGATCATAAAACATTAAAACCCTTGTGACCAGCTTTGCAAAAAAAAAAAGGTTGTTCTTGAATTAATCAAAACAGGCGGCTGGTGTTAAACAGGAATTTAAGTGTTATTGCTAGCGGCCTGATTCAGAGTTTCATACGATGTGGTGCATCACCTTAAGATGATACCCGGGTGGTGGAGAAATTTGAAAAATAGATTTTACTAAATTGTTGCTGTCACTGTTGCTCTTACTCCGCCGGATATTGAGCGAAAGGGTCAATGCACCTCGGGCTACTAATAACTAACTAAAATCGAGGTTTTGTATTCCCCAATTTTCTCCTCCAAAAGTGGACTGATTTTCAATTTTTTTTTTACCAACTACATAAGAAAAAACTATTTTATGTCTGTACGGTTTGCTTTTTTAAAAAAAACATTGTCTAGTTTGTATACTGAACATCTTTTGACGGCGTTTAAACCAGTCAATTTTATTGATTTTTGGAAGGTCATAACTTCTATAAAAAGTAACTTATAAAAAAAAACAAAAAGTACCGACATGCTAGTAGTTGATATCTATTTTATGTAAAACTAATATTTTTTCTAAGGTTAAAATCCAGAGAGATAAATAGGGAATACGTTTGTATGGAAAAATCACCGCTGGGTATCACCTTAATACACTAAAGTACTCATGGTGCGATCTGAATATATGTATATTTCCGATTTTTTTCTCACTTTCTATAAGCCAATAAAAATTGTCAGTTTTCATTTACGTATTAAAAAAAAAACACCAATTTTTTTTAAATAACTCTATTAATTGCTGTCAAGCACCAAATCACTACCAGATTTAATTCGGGTCTGACAGGTGACTAGATCTGAGTCGCCAGGTACCTACTTTTAAAACTCCTGTTTCCCCATCTCCTTCCTCTCCCCCCTACCTTTAACATTACGACATACCACATACCTAGCCAATTAGGGTACGAAAACAATTATTGAGGATTACAAAGTTCCACTGGCTCTGAACGGTTGGGACTCTTGTGCGGTATTCACATTTATAAAAATACAGTGCTCTGGATATTTTTTCTCTTTCACCAATACACAGTGATATTTTAATAGCATCTATATTTGCAAACTACCACAAATAAAATATGGCGCATTTATAATAAAGCTTGTCCTTCCCTTATTATAAAATTACCTAAAAACTGATAAAACAGAAGGAGAAAATTATCTGTTCATATACATATCGTCGCTCGAGTGCTTAATTGTCCTAACTACCATTAGCAAGTATTACAGGAATAATTTAATTTCAATTAAAAATAGATAATGTGTTTAAGACCCATTGACCAGCGGCTGAGAATTAAAGTTCCAAAATGCTTGGAACTGTACAGAGAGGTTCCTATGAGAAAAATCAATTATTACCAGTATCAAATTTTTTAAACTAAAAATTTAATATCAATTTATTTCATTAAAAACTTGCTTTAATATATACCTACATTCAAGTAAGCAATAAAAATGCTCAAAACGCATGATACATTATTAAATATAGGTAAGTATTTTTTGATCATAGGTATTTATGATTATTCCCAATATCAATTTTTTAAAGTTAAACATTTAACATCTATTTATTTCATTCAAAACTTGCTTTAATATATACGACATATAAGTACATTCAAATAAGCAATAAAAATGCTTAAAACGCACGATGTAAATTATTAAATATAGTGTACTTCCTGTAAGTATTTTTTGATTATAAGTATTTATGACTTTTTAATAATGTCTAAACAAAATAAGTGTGTAAATTTTTTTTTTAAATATTGTAGTTTCTAAGAACTTAAATAAGTAGAAAAACTGAGGTATTTTCGTCACAAAACACGTTCTCAGATTTATTTTTGAATGATTTTAAATGAACTAAAATTAAAATTCTGAAAAGTGTCTATGTATTGATTTATTTTGACGTATGATTATATGATTTGAAATTTGTGTTGTATAATATCAACCAAGACTAACGGTATAACCTTAGTATATTAAAAAAAAACTTAGTTTTTCAAAATTTAAGAAGTGCGTTTACCAGATAAAATAACAATCTCTCAAAATCAGTTTATGTTTTTTTTGTAAAAAAGAGTCAATACGTCTAGAAGTAGATTTAAAAAGGACAAATATCTGGTATTGTCTGGTTATACCCTCTTAAGATGCAACTATTTCCGTAAAGGTGAAGGTCTCGTTAGTTTAAATAATTATTAGTAAAATGATTATCGATTTTGATAGTTTATTTTAAATTTTAAAATGGGGGTTGAACAAAAACAAAAATAGTCGTTTGGATAGTTAAGCACTTGGGCGACGATATGAGACGTGTCGAAACAAAGACGGCAATCTCCACCATTGGTTTAAAATGAGTTAGATGTGGCGATGGATATAGGAACAAAAATACTATTTACAGCTCCAAAGGATTTGGAGCATAAATTACAGTAACACATACGTTTTTTAATGTATTTAGTTTTGCAACAAAAACGCCAAACTCCATTAAAAATTGCAGGGTACGGAAGAAAAATGGTATTATTCCTTCGGGCCAATCAGAGGGACAGAACAAAAGCGGCAATCTCTATCTATTAATTGAAGATAACTAAATAATTTACCATTTAATCGATATATAGTATACGCAGAGTGTAACTTATGGAAACAATAACAAAAATTATGCTTTATTCTTCATAGCACGGCAAAAGAACTAAAAGACATTTTTTGGGTATTACTCAAAATAAATATAATTGGAGATTTCCATCTTTGTTTCAAGACGCCTCATATAATGTAAATAAAATTAATTTACCCAATTACGTTATCCACTGGAGCGACAGAGCAATTAAAATATTTTTTCTCGGATATACGGATATAAAGGAAATTTTTCCACCCACATTAAAAAAATCATATCTCCGAATTTAAATATTGAGACATACAAACTGATTATAGTTCTATGTAGCCAATGAATTCCCCTATCTTTTGTCTATTATCACATATTTGTAGGATTTATAAAAAAAATATAATTAAATCTTTAACATTAAAATATTTTAAAGAATCTAGAGAATATTTATTTTGTTATATTTTCAATGTACAATATATTATATAATCGAATTAATAAAAAAAAATATTTGAAAATTTGCCACATTTTGGCAACCAAGCAATCCGAGGTTTTGGAAATAGTGCCATAATGTGGCAAAAAGCGCTCGAGTGGTTTATGCTAAGATGCTTTTGAACAAATACAATAATAAAACACTCTTAAAACACAATCACTGCACCAGATGTATAAACCAATCGACACTACAATGTATCTTTTTTTACGTGAATATCGCAGAAGAATCCCAACTGCTCCCGTCTGGAGCCAGTGAGACGATAATATCCCATACTAAGGGTTTGTTGTGAGTTGCGAGGCTGAAGGTTGGGAGTTGGGAGGGGATTTATTTGCACATGCCTTGTTTTGAACCCGCGACATTCGGATTGGTAATCGAGAGCCTTACCCCTCACCACAGAGGCAATAATCTAAACTGCTTACTATGACAGAACAAAGACAATTCCCTAAAATCTTCAACCTTCTCTATGATAACCTAAAAACCGAATCCAAACTCCATATTTTGAAAACACTAATGACATTACGGATTCTCACAACTGCAATGCATTTCAATCACAATACTCATACACTTTACAATCTAACCACCTAATAATCTCCCTGCATACATTTCCCACATTACATAAACAATTTAATGACAATATAATATATTAATGACAGAGTTACATTACATTCAGATAACTGGACTATCTGTGGTGGTCCTACCTTGAATCCTACGGGCATCATCTGGTAGGGCTGACAGGAGCATGTGGCACGGTTGGGGCCTGGTGACCATCACAGCCCCCCTGGCTGCCAATCATGGCACCCTCATGATAGGGCGAGGAGGCAAATCCTTTTTATCTGGAAAAATAATTATTCTTATTAGTCAATCATAAGGTTTATAGACAAGTGGTCCAAAATGTCCAACTCCAGAAACACAAAATTAATAATTTTTTTAAAATACACCTAACTTTAACACAGTCCTTTTATTAAATATAACAACTTGTCACTCATGGCCTGACTCAAGTATCTGATTCACACGATCGTGCCATGTCTTCCTCGGGCGGCCTCGACTTCTACCACTCACATGTGCATTGTACATGCCCAACCCATCTGAGTGTCCTTTCTTAATCTTTTCATCACGCTTACAGCTTTCATTCTTAAAAATAATTCAGCTCTATGTGGCCTACTCACAGGAGTGTACGCACCAGACGGAAAAACAAAAAATATTGTGTATCCAAAAGGACTTCAATAAACAGAATTAAAATACAAAAATTCTCCTTGAGTGGAGACATAAATGAACCAACAAGTGGAGAGCATGCCGGGTACTCGTTCTAGTTTTAGATAAAAAAAAACTTAAGATAAAATTTTATAACTCTGTTTCATTCAATGCATAAACTTTTAACACACAAATTATAGAAATAACACTTCGTTTCAAATTAATTAATACAAGAGACAACTATGTATGTCGGGAGAGCCGGAAAAACCATGCATTTAAATACTGATTAATTGGAAAAACTTTTATAAGGAGTGTTTGTCGCCATATTTAACTTATTATGGAACTTTCTCCGGAAGACAATGTGATGATAAAATAAATGACAAAATTTATCATCCAAGTGATGATAAAAAAACCAATCTAAAAAGATAAAATTTGGACAAAATGACATCTGAAGGCCATAATACGCTCATAGTGATTTATTTTTGGGGTATTATGCCGTGTTGCACTACCTTTTTTAGCCAATGTTTCGGACAGCGTTAATTACAAGAGTTAATTAGAAATGTTCAAGAAAACCCAGGAGGGTGGAGGGGAACTCGGGAGGACGGTGGGAACATCGGGATGGGGGAGGGAAACTCGGGAGGGGGATTCGGGGGACGGGGGAAGGGCAGAACAGGCAACCTGCCGAGCAGCGAGCATAAATAAAGCAAACCCTGCCGAGCTAGACCTTTACAAGGCATAAAAATACTTGCACTCATTCAATAAATATAAAATAAATAAATATGTGATAAGCGGTACCATATATTAACAAAAGGGAGACTTATATTTTTTTGTAACTAAAATTAGTAAAAACGAAAAAAAACACCTATACACATGTGGGTATTAGGCAATTGTATTAAAAACGTAATTAACATGTATTAGGCAATTGAATAAAAAACGTAATTGTGACCTAACTTTTTTGTCTTTTTACACACACGCACATCCACATGTATTAGGCAATTGAATTAAAAGCGTAATTGTGACCTCACGTTTTTGTCTTTTTATAATACACACACACCCCCATGTATTAGGCAATTGAATTAAAAGCGTAATTGTGACCTCACGTTTTTGTCTTTTTATAATACACACACACCCCCATGTATTAGGCAATTGAATTAAAAGCGTAATTGTGACCTCACGTTTTTGTCTTTTTATAATACACACACACCCCCATGTATTAGGCAATTGAATTAAAAGCGTAATTGTGACCTCACGTTTTTGTCTTTTTATAATATACACACACACCCCCATGTATTAGGCAATTGAATTAAAAGCGTAATTGTGACCTCACGTTTTTGTCTTTTTATAATACACACACACCCCCATGTATTAGGCAATTGAATTAAAAGCGTAATTGTGACCTCACGTTTTTGTCTTTTTATAATACACACACACACCCCCATGTATTAGGCAATTGAATTAAAAGCGTAATTGTGACCTCACGTTTTTGTCTTTTTATAATACACACACACCCCCATGTATTAGGCAATTGAATTAAAAGCGTAATTGTGACCTCACGTTTTTGTCTTTTTATAATACACACACACCCCCATGTATTAGGCAATTGAATTAAAAGCGTAATTGTGACCTCACGTTTTTGTCTTTTTATAATATACACACACACCCCCATGTATTAGGCAATTGAATTAAAAGCGTAATTGTGACCTCACGTTTTTGTCTTTTTATAATACACACACACACCCCCATGTATTAGGCAATTGAATTAAAAGCGTAATTGTGACCTCACGTTTTTGTCTTTTTATAATACACACACACCCCCATGTATTAGGCAATTGAATTAAAAGCGTAATTGTGACCTCACGTTTTTGTCTTTTTATAATACACACACACCCCCATGTATTAGGCAATTGAATTAAAAGCGTAATTGTGACCTCACGTTTTTGTCTTTTTATAATATACACACACACCCCCATGTATTAGGCAATTGAATTAAAAGCGTAATTGTGACCTCACGTTTTTGTCTTTTTATAATACACACACACCCCCATGTATTAGGCAATTGAATTAAAAGCGTAATTGTGACCTCACGTTTTTGTCTTTTTATAATACACACACACACCCCCATGTATTAGGCAATTGAATTAAAAGCGTAATTGTGACCTCACGTTTTTGTCTTTTTATAATACACACACACCCCCATGTATTAGGCAATTGAATTAAAAACGTAATTGGGACCTCACTTTTTGTTTTTTTATACACACACGAATTAAAAACGTAATGGTGACCTCACGTTTTTTGTCTTTTTATACATACACACACACCCACATGTATTGGGCAATTGAATAAAAAACGTAATTGTGACCTATCTTTTTTGTATTTTTACGCACGCGCACATCCACATGTATTAGGCAATTGAATAAAAAACGTAATTGTGACCTATCTTTTTTGTATTTTTACGCACACGCACATCCACATGTATTAGGCAATTGAATTAAAAACGTAATTGCGACCTCACGTTTTTGTCTTTTTATACATACACACACACCCCCCATGTATTAGGCAATCGAATTAAAAACGTAATTATGACCTCACGTTTTTGTCTTTTTATACATACACACCCACACCCACATGTATTGGGCAATTGAATGAAAACCTAATTGTGACCTATCTTTTTTGTATTTTTACGCACACGCACACCCACATGTATTAGGCAATTGCATAAATGAACCAATCTAGGCAATTGATTTAAAAACGTAATTGTCACCTCACTTTTTTGTCATTTTATAGACAAACATATTTTTTTAGGAAATTCTATTAAAAAGGTAACTGTGACCTCACTGTTTTGTCATCTCATATAAAACTAATTAATAAAAACTTCACAAGTTTGCTAATTTTTTCTCTTCATTTCATTTTTGGAACACATTTTAATTATTCTATGGCTAAAAAGCCCTATTCACCATACGATTTGCAAAACTACTTTGCATGACAGTATGCTAGGTTTCTGCAAATTGAATCGTGAATAAGCAAAACCGCCAGCCGAATTATTGTTATTCCCTTTGTCGGGCCGTCGTAATAATAATAATTCGGTTGGCGGTTCGACATGCCGACATGCAAGCAGTTTGCAAATCGGATGGTGAGTAGGTCCTACAACTTCTAGATGAATAAAAAAACGTGTTTTCTCTTTCGAACTTGTACATACAAAAGGGCAAAACTCTTCTATTAATAGGTTATCAGTTCTTAGTTTGGGTAAACTAAGTAATTCACGCGCATTTAGATTGAGACGAAACATCGCAAATGTTAAATTCATACAAATATCTATTCACACGTATATCAAATGTCTAATCCGGACGGGGGCTACTTTATTTATTTTTGCTTTAATCTATAAAATGAATATTTTCATGATTTTGGAGGCAACTTGGACAATTATTTGCGAGTAAATGTAAAAATAAAAAAAAATAAAAAAAATAACATTTTTTTTATAGAACTACGATGTAATATAAAATTAATAATATTTATTTTTAGGAAGGAATTTTAATGGGTGTAAATTTAAATTTCAAATTACCTAATTACATCGGAAAGAAAACTTGTCCAAAATTTCTACCCAAAGAAGAGCATTTTTAACGATTTTTTATTTTACACCGAGAATATGGCAGGATTATTTTAATAATTATAAATAACTCACAATAAAATTCCAAAGTTGCTTCCAGAATGAAGCAAAACTGATTTCGTTAATTACCTATACCTATATGTCGTCATTTAAAACAAAAATATGTAAAGTAGCACCTGTCCTGACTACACTTTTTTCTTAAGTAAATACTGTTATTGTTTTTATTTCTTGCTAGAGCAATCCCGATGAGTTACAAAACTCATTTTAGGACAGGAGGAACTTACAATTCACATGATATATCTTTAGATTACAAAAATAATTCTTCAGTTTGGTTGGGTATTTTGCCCTCAATTTAGTATGAAACCGGCTGAAATTTAAAAACCACGTTTCAGGGATATAGAAATCCATGTTTTACAGGGATGGTCCGATGCTCTGTAGGGAACCAAAAGGGAATTCAATACTTCGTTTGTGTGAAAGCACTATGAAACCATACAGGATAAAAATAACACGTTTGTCGTTAATCGAGAATATAAATAAGAAAATAATGGTACCTAACTAAAAAATCTGTAATGCTTTATTAAAAGCAGTTTTATTATTTTCCCTCGAACATAAATATTTTTTTTTGAAATTTCAATTTTTTCAAATAAAATATAATAATAATTATGAGAGAATAATTATTTTTTAAAGCAAATTTTCATATTTGTATCAGGGCACCCCAGGCCTCTCCTATATAATATTTGTTGTTAATTTACCAAAAAAAAAAAAAAAACAAATTTAAAACTAAACTGAAAATGAGGCAGCGTGAACCTACCAGCAACAGATACAGCAGCAGATCACCAGATAGACAACGACAAGATGTGGTGAAATAATTACGTAATTAATTAATGTAATTGTGAAATTATAGCGCAATAAATTAATATCGTTGCGAAATTATTTCACAATATTAATGCTCACGATGCGCTAAATGTTTTAATTTACTATATTCATTAAATGTTCCACGAGGCGCCGCTTTCAGGCACAGATTATGAAAATTACACTTTATTGTAGTTCATGCATATTTATATTGAAACAAAACTTCGCAAATGTCAAATTTATATAGAAGTGATTTTTTTTCTCCATATTTTACCATCTATCCAAACGTAATTACTTGTTTCTTATGACGGGTTGTTTCAAAATATTTTAATAATTATTCATCAAATTTTTGCAGATTATTTTCACGTTGCAAGTTCTATTTAACTTATTTTATTATATCTTATAGGCCACCACTGGCTTCATAAAATAGAAATTATCACAGATCTTGAATAGAACTTACACAAAACGTAAAAACTAACTTCAAATATTTGAAGAATTGTTAAAAAAAAATTAAACAACCATTCTTAAAGTAGTTAAGTTGAAACGTTGCGCATTTTTCCAAAATATGTGTGCCTGTTAAAAGTATGGCGGCTTATGGATTATTTACCACAGACGACAAAAAACCCTAAAAACCCAGAATCGACGTTAGCGAAGAAGGCTTGTACACAAATATGCGATTACGACCCCGCTGTACTGGACGGACCTACGAATTTGCCCTAACAAATACTATAAACTCTAAAATAACGTGGCAATCTTAACGACGTAAGTGAAGAAGGCGTGTACACAAATTTACGACCCGCGGCCTGGCGTGATAGACGGATGTACGGTCGAATTCACCCTAGCAGGCCTGGGAATTTGATCTTTCCGCGGGGTTCATTTCAATTAATTCCGATGAATGTATTAGTAAAATCTCAGATGTTTCTAAACGAATCCCTCCGAAAATTATTAATTCATCGTCTACAAAAATAAAATCTGGTGCTCAGCGCTAAATTTATAATTGAAAAAACGGGTTATAAAATTTTCTAACCTTTTTTATGTAAAATATTTTTATGGTAAGGTACGGTTTTTATTAACATTAAAATTAAATAATATTATATTATAATTAAATAATATTATATTATAATTATATCCGTGGGTAGCGGTTTGAAAAAAAGAAGTCATTATGGTTACGAATTAATCGGAATTAATTAAAACGTCAGCCTTGAGCAAACTCCCATTGTTGGGGTATTGTGCCGCCACTTAGTTTCCTATTACAAAATCAAATTTTTGTAGAAAATCACCGAAAACCACAAAATTATTTCTAACAGTACTATTAATTAATAATGGTTATAAAATCAGCATAATTTTAGTAATGTACATGAATTATTCAACGACATAGTTTAAAAAAATGTTTTAAGTATTTGTAGTTATTAGCCGATTGCACGAATTAATCACAAAGTTTATAAAAAAACATAAACTTACCCGCGCTCCAGGGGGCAGGCTTGTCCATCTTCACCCGGCGGGAGGCGAGCAGCGACTGTGAGCGTGTCAAGGCCAAGTCAACGGTGGCTCGCGGAAACGTAGCCCACCCCACCTAACCACTCCAACTAGCGATGAGTAGTGAGTGAGCATGTAGTGAGTAGGTTTCGCAGTGCTCATTGCTACCAATTGCTTCGTTGTTTATTTATGGCTTCATTGGCTAAGTTCAGGGGGGGCCGATTCCGACCAAAATGTTGGTCATAATTCCTAATTGGTTTGTGACGTCACTATAATATTATCAGATAACCAATCTTTGGCATCTGGCATCTATGGCATCGGGCATCTATGGTAATTAATGTCAAATGTGTCAAATCACAAAACATGTCAAATTCAAATTAAATACACATTGTGGTGGTTGTCCTAACCTCCGAACGCCGACGTAAACATTTGTAAAAATGCTTCAAATATATCATTGCTGTGTCGATACGATTCGACATAATTTACTGACCTCCTACCTACGTAAGGAGAGTCCGGCAGCAGCAATTCATTCGCTAAAAATGAAGTAAGCGTTCGTTTGATAATCATTGTTTGCTACCTTTTGTTATGAATAATATGATCAGTGCTCTGAAATACTGTGTTTTTCAAGGCAAGAGGAAGTCATTTTCAACTCTCTTTGGGCTAATCTGAACTCTGATAATCAATACTAGAATATCAGTGATACCTCCACTCTGATTGGATGTAGATGGAAACGGTTAATACGCACTTTTTTTTAAAACACTATTGACTCGCCTTAATTACATTAAAAGACAACTATTTGCATTGGGGGCAGTGGAAAATATTTCATTTTAAATTTCAATTACCTAAAATTAAAATTAGCTTTTTTTTTTTTTAATGTTAAAAAAATAACATTCCGCCTAATTAGTACCTACCTATTACGCATGCATTGTGATTAAAATTTATTAGCTTGCATTTTTTCTTACCCCAAAATTTTAATTTTTTATGACTATTTCTGTGATGATATAGCGCCTGCTCGTGTCAAGGCAAGAAAAACATCCCAGTTTTAAAGTATTTTAGCGGCTACGCTAGGTTTGTGTAACATGGTTTGTGATACAAAAGAAAGTGCCCCCTTTACAGCGCCTGCTCACGTCAAGGCAAGAAAAACATCCCAGTTTTCAAGTAAGTAGTTTAGCGGCTACGCTAGGTTTGTGTAACAAGGTTTGTGATACAAAAGAAAGTGCCCCCTTTACAGCGCCTGCTCACGTCAAGGCAAGAAAAACATCCCAGTTTTCAAGTAAGTAGTTTAGCGGCTACGCTAGGTTTGTGTAACATGGTTTGTGATACAAAAGAAAGTGCCCCCTTTACAGCGCCTGCTTTGCTATCTGCTTTGAAATGCCAACGTTCACTAAAATGGTGCCAAAGTGATGTTATCTGAAATTAGGAACTGTTTAAAGTATTCATCATTACCAGAGAAGAACCCTTCGTCATACGATACATGAAATTTTGATATATTCTTTAAAATAAGTACTCTGTGAACAGTTTTATGAAAATAAAATGGACTAGGCAAAGATAAATTGATAGTTTCCCCAATTACAAAAGGATTGAAATCTTTAGAGCACATGCGTCTCAGGTGGGAATGCTGTCCGTGTGCAAATGGAAGATGCTCCGAGGAACTAGCTTATGTCCCTTCAACACCGTTGCATAATTGGGAAACACGCCAAATGCACGTGCAACATTTGTACCGGTTGACATTCATGTCGCATGAGAATGGGTCCTTTCTACGGCACGTTCTTGGGTTCGGAACGAACGATTTTTCGTTCGTACCTATTTGCGGCTGTGGAACGATCTTTTTTATATGAATACCACATTCCCAACTGCTCCCGTCTGGAGCAAGGCATCCCCAATTGGATATGTTGTGAGGCTGAAGGTAGTGGGAAGGTTAAGGAGATGGGGAAGAGGGAAGTGTGGGAGTACCTGGGTATTCAGATCTGGTCACCGAAGACGGCTACATTTCAAATACGTTTCAATTCTGAATGGTGGTTTTACACCAGGGCCATACTGAGAGTATCTTCCACTCCGGAACATGCCGCAAATGTTGTATATATTATAGGTATATTATTTTTAATTTATTAAATCTAAAATAACACAAATAAATCAAATAAATGTTCAAATAAATTAGGGCACGCCGGGTCGAACCCGCGACCTTCAGATGGGAGTCCAGAACCTTACTACTGGACGATTTGCCGGCTTCTGTGTTTCTTCCCTTCTACAACATGAATCACTTCAAGACCCATATTCACACCTTCTCCTCTAAAAACCATTCACGCACACCCCAGAGATGACATAGGCTGTGAGGGAAAACCATTTTCCTCCGGGCCTTCTGTGTGAAGTGAAAGTAAAAAAATAATTTTAAAACATTTTTTAATTGTGAATACCGCCAAACAGTCCCAATTACTCCCAACCGTCTTGAGCCAGTGAGGCTACATGGGGTATGTTGTGAGGCTGAAGGTAGTGATGAGGGGAAGGAGATGGGGAAGAGGAAGCTGGGGAATTACCTGGCCATTCTGATCTGAATGGCCAGGAAAAAACACGGCTAAAGACATTTCAAGCAACATTTTAATTCTGAATGATGGTCTTACACCGGGGCAATATTGATAGTGTCTTCCACTCCCGAAAGTGCCGCAAATATACTTGTATATTATTTGCACACGCAACATTTGCACACAGAATTTTCACATGAGAACGGGTCGTTCCTACAACTAATTCATGAACGATGTCAGTGTTCTACACTGTCTGTGTTCTACTTCTCAGTGGAAGATGCTCCGAGGATCTAGCATCTGTGATCCTTTCGGTATCGTTGTATAATTGGGAAATATGCCAAACATTTGTACACACCTCGACAACGGGACATTTCTACGGTTCGTTCTTAAGTTCAACAGCTCGGCTGTGGGACTATTTGCCGGCTTCCGTGTTTCCTCTCTTCTACAACAAGATCTCTTCACAACCCATGTTCACTCCTTCCTCTTCTCGAAAACCCTTCACACAGCATCCCCAGAAATGACGTAGGGTCTATGGGAAAAATAATTTCCTCAAGGCCTTATGTGTGGAGTTAATTTATAACACAAATAAAATAAAAACATTTCTTTTTATGTTAATAGAACCGTTGTGGGGACTGAAGGTAGTAGGGAGGGTAAGGAGATGGGAAAGTACCTAGCTATTCAGATCTGATCACCTAACACGGCTAAAGTCAATTCCTATAACTTTTCAATTCTGAATGGTAGTATTACACCGGGGCGATACTGAGAGTATCCTCCACTCTGGAACATGCCGCAAATATACTACACATTATTTTTTACGTTTAAATTAATTTGTGAAAATAACACAAATAAATCAAATAAAATTTACTCGTGCACGTTAGAATATGAACTCGCGCCCACCGTATTGCTAGTCAAGACACTAACCTCTCGACCACGGAGGCTGTCGAGTATTATATTTTTTCTTTAAAATACAGCCCAAATATTACAATAATTATTAATTAGTTATTTTTGTCCATTCTAATGCGCTAGTTAGGTCCAAAATAAATCCTTTAACATACTGTAGTTTTAAAAGGATTGCTTTTATAGAAGATAAGCCGATAATATTTCTCATTTCTTTTCCATATATTTTATTTTGAACAGAAAGGGACAAAAATAACATTATATTTACGTGTATAAATATCGTAAATAAACATATCATATTTCATGTTATCGCCAAGGAACTGCAGCTAACAAGTCCGGTATAGTAATTTTTAGCACCAAAGGTCGAAGAGCAGTACGCAATTGAATATTATTTTAGTTTGGTTGATTTACACTTTTCCATCTGAACTCAACTGTTATATGTCCCAATATTTTGGATGTTGAATCACAGTAGCTCACACGTGTTTGCATTATAATACCAGCGAAGAAACTGTAACGTACTTATAATTAAATTTGTAATTCATTTCCTCCATATTTCATAAAAAAATTATACAATTGATATCACACAACATCCAGACTGAAAATCCAATATATTTTTAAGAGCATAAATGATGTATTTAAGTATTCCCTGTATGAAAACTAATTTTGTTAATAAATCATTCCAAATTGAGAATTAATACAGATCAGGTCTCTCGTTGTACACTCTCGTTCACATCGGCCACCTGCAAGAACTACACTGTGATTAGAACGAATTTAAACCGTTAAATAATGATAATTTAATTGTTTTGCCTTTAATAATGAGCGGCTCTGGGATTTCTTCATTTTGCCACCGCCATCCTCCTCCTAGTCATCACCTGCTTTCCGAAAAGTCAGTTTTTTGTGACTGACAAGCAATTTAAAAAGAATTTAGAAAAATACTTAAAAATAAATTTGAATCTTCTACAAATTCTCCGAAACACCTCCCCCTTCAAATATCAAATGAATAGTTCTATGGTACTTTGTCATTTTTTTATGAAGAAACAAAAGAAAAATTAAAAAAAAAAACATCTATCTGGTTTAATCTGCATTTAGGAAGACCGCCATAAGCGGGCAAGCTGAGCAAACAACGCGCGCGGGCGGCACTCTCAAGGGGTAGCGAATACAGCGAAGTTCAAACGCATTCTCATTTTAACAAAGAGTTGCAAACTGTTTTTTTTTCAGTTGCCCGGTGAGCGGAAGCACATAGTTTGAGGAAAACAAAAGATGAAAGAATAATAATATCATGCCAAAAATATACATATGCTAAAACCCTAACTGATAAATATTTAAAAAAAAAATTTATAAAGAATTGATGGCTAATTAAAAAAAAATACAACAAAATAATAATATATGACTAAAACCAAATCTTTCTTATGGTAAAGATGAAAAACTCGTTTTCTTAGTAAGAGTGAGGGAGAGATAAGAAAATTATAATTTTTTTCCTTTAGAGGAAGTAGACATACGTACTCCGTACATTGTTTGTATTACAATTATTTAGAATGTAAGAAAGAGCTGCAGCTATTACATACATTTGTTGTCTTTTTGCACTGTTGCCGTGCCGTAACAGTGGTAATTATAAAAGTGCTTATTGAGGACTGCAACTCATTAACACAATGTTTTCATTGTTATATGTTTTGATATACGGCTGAAAGATGCCTACATCGAACCAATCCTGATTGAAAATAAATAAAATAACAAAATTATATAGGTATATTAAATTATTCAAATTCCGGCAAACCTGCCAACCTACCTAATATAGTAATTCTTAGATGCATGAAATTGTCTCTGGCCCTTCGTCATGTTAAGTCAGGTCAAGCGACCAAATGTTTTCAAAACATCAGAACAAAACAAAAACATTGGGTCGGGGCCACAACGTATTTTGTTTTCCATCAGAAAACAAAAACGTGTGACCCTGCCCCAATGTTTGATGTTTGCACAAACATTTAGTTCGAGGTTTGCGGTAATATCGCCACTGGAGAACCGACTTTATAGTATCAGGAATACCAATGTACCAAAATGTCAAAGAATATTGACAAATAATTTCGTACACTTTAATATATAATCAATATGGCGATCAACTTAAATGACAAGAAGCAAATTTTCATTTTTATGTAATTATAATTTAAATGAAGTATTTATTTTCCATAGCTCAGACTGATAACTGAATCCAAGAGTTTAAAAAAAAAAATTATAATAGCAACTATATTCGTACTAGCATGTCCAGCCATTCTATAAAATTACCAAATAATGTAAGTAATGCAATGTCACCATATTTCTAATTAGTTTATGCACTGGAACGACAGAGCAATTAAAATATTTTTTTTCTGATTGCTAAAGGAAATTTTTCCGCCCACTTTAAAAAAGTCATACCTCCGAATTTGAATATGCAGACATACAAACTGATTATAGTTATATGTAGCCAATCAATTCCCCTATCTTTTGTCTATTATCACATATTTGTAGGATTTATAAAAAAAATATAATTAAATCTTTAACCTTAAAACATTTTAAAGAATCTAGACAATATTTATTTTGTTAAATTTTGAATGTACAATATATTATATAATCATTTCTTCTTCAAACTTCGCAAAATCACTTTGTGGCATCATTTTGAATATATATATTTATTATATAATCGTTTTAATAAAAAAAATTATTTTGAAAATTTGCCACATTTTGGCAACAAATCATCCCGAGGTCTTGGAAATAGTGCCATAATGTGGAAAAAAGCGCTCGAGTGGTTAATAACGCTGTAATGAAATCATAAGATTTTAAAGATGGTTTGTTTCACAGAATTTGAACAATTCATGACATTTCAAAATGAATATTCAAGTTCTGTTAATATATAGTTCAGTTACAGTACCACAGTAAGTACAGTCACTTCAAATAAATGTATGTATACACCAGTGGCGGTCGGTGACTCTTTATGGAAGGGATGCTGGACAAGTAATATATGATATACCTACTATAAATAAATACACAAATCTATTGACTAGCCCACGGACAAGTTGCTATTACTGACAAGAACAGTGGCGTAGCTAGGTAACCAAGGACCCTGGGGCATATTAAAAAATGGGGCCCCACTATAAAAATAAATAAAAATATGAAATATACAAATACTTTAAAAATGCTAAGCTACTTAAACTCTTTTTTGTGCACTGCAGGGCAGGTAATAAAAATATTAAACAGTAACAACATAAATTACAATTAATACTTGGTGTAGGTTTGGCTAATAAACCAAAATAGAGAAGATTCAAGGGTTTAAAAAAAAAAAAAAAAGGTCGGGCCTACCAACTGACTAAATAACAATTATATTTACAATTTTTTCCTAGCTTTAGTTTTCGCAAAAGTATCAATGACTTCGTTTAAATCCAGGCTTGATGTGGTTTTGTTTTCAATTGCTATTAACGATAAATTTTGGAGTCGAGTTTGGCCCATCTTATTTATTTATTTATTATTTCAGAAGTGACAGGAATTGTAAAGAATAATAACATTGCTGTAAATACTTCCGTTAGGTCGCATTCTAGCACTCCATATTTGCTCATTATTTCCTTACATAATTGGTGAACAGTCCATGCTTGAGTTAGTTGAGGTAAAACTAGATGGTAAATATTAATAAATTGAAGTGAAAAACTAAGGCCCATTATATCTGAATATTTTCTTTGGAATTCGTCACACTTTTGTAATAAAGTTGCTTCATCAACATGTAATAAAAATGTTGGTGTTAGAAAATCGAATATATGACAGACTGCACTCATACCAATAAAACGTGTATCTAATTGAGATATTACTGTGTCTAGTACATTATTGAAAATCTCAATTTTAAATATTTTTTCTCGGTTTGGAAATCGGTGATCAGCAGCTAATTCATCAAAATGTTTTTTAACTTTTCTTTGCCCTTTTTCCCATAATTTTAGTTTTCTAATTTATTTAAACAATACAATATTAGATTGTGCTCGAGTAGGTAGGTACTCACTGTTCACTGACGACGTTAAAAGTAAAATAAAAGGAAAGAGAGACACTTGGGGAATGACGCACATATCACTATCCGTCAAATTGACAACACTGCCAACCTACAGAAAGAATTTAGGGGAATTCCATAGGCATAACTTTTGAATTTCTCTCAACTGAGTTGTCATGATTAAAGTGGGGTTTATTTATTTTTAAAATGGGAGAAATTTCCAAAAGTTCAGTTCCCTGAGCTTGAGGGCCCCGGGGCACTGCCCCGCGTAGCCCCTAGGTAGCTACGCCACTGCTTGTCATTTATAATATATTAAAATTACTACCCAAAGAAAATTGTGAAATTGTTATTATTTTTTTTACATGAAACGACAAAAAAGTGGGGTGACAATAATATTTATAATACACTAGCTGATACCCGGCGTGCTTTCACAAAGAAACGCATTATAATTTTTATATTTTAATTTTCATTATATTAAAACCAAGGATTAGGCAGATTTTTTTTAATAATTATAAATAACTCACAAAAAAATTCTAAATTTACCTCCAAAATGAACCAAAACGGATTTCTTTAATTACCTATACGTCATCATTTAAAAGCAAACAAAAAGTACCTATCTCCTGTCCGAGATAGACATACCTTTTTATTACAAAAATAAGTTTTCAGTTTGGTTGGGTATTGGGAAACCGGCCTCGCAGTCGATCCTCTTTAAGTTCCACTTATAATATTTTGTTATGGTTACTGATTAGAAGAAGATGAATTATCTAACAATCCAAGAAATGAACAACAATATTCTCAAGACTATGCTTTTTGCAGATGATGTAGTACTGATAGCAGATAATCATTGTGACTTACAAAATAGCCTGGAAAGGTGGAGAAAAATCCTAGAGGATAATGGCCTAAAAATTAGCAGGAAAAAGACTGAATATTTGTACTTGCCATTTGAAAACACAAATGCTGTAACTCCTTCGATGCAACTGGATGGAGTAACATTAGC
Source organism: Limnephilus auricula (assembly GCA_951813805.1). Taxonomy (NCBI): domain Eukaryota; kingdom Metazoa; phylum Arthropoda; class Insecta; order Trichoptera; family Limnephilidae; genus Limnephilus; species Limnephilus auricula. The sequence goes on from OX638408.1 coordinate 27,137,826, forward strand.
TAACTGTGACACATTTAAGTATCTCGGCTCACTCATCCACAAAGATGGAGGATGTGCAGCAGATGTTAACCACAGAATAGGTGTGGGATGGAGTAAATTTAGATCCGTAACAGGAATCCTGTGTGACACAAAAATGCCTATAAAACTAAAAGGAAAGGTATACCAGACTATTGTTAGACCCGCGATAATGTATGGCTCCGAATGCTGGACCATGTACAACTCCTACACCAGGCAACTTGAATCAGCAGAAATGCGAATGCTTAGATGGTCAGCAGGAGTGTCACTAAAAGATAAAATTAAAAGTTCACGCATTCGTGGTAGCCTGGGTGTCACAGACATAAACAATAAGCTAGAGGAACGACAGTTGAGATGGTATGGTCACATAAAACGGAGACCACCAGACCACACAGTGAAGCAGGCAATGTCTATGGAGCTTCATCGACAGTCATCCAGAGGAAGACCAAAGAACTCCTGGATGACTCAATGCTCAAAAATTCTAAGTAGAAACGGCCTGGAAGAGAGCGATACCCAGAACCGAAGAAGCTACAACCTGAGAACGAGGAGAGCCGACCCCAACAGCCTACCTAGGCAATGAGTTGGGACAGTGCAAGGAAGAAGAAGAAGACTGATTAGGAAGAAGTAGTTAGTAAAAGTTATAATAGTTCATAGTGTGAGTAAAAAATTATTAAAAATAAAATAATTAACAATACAGAAATAACAGTTTCAATTTAAGTAGGTACATTGTAAGATTAATTTGACTTTAAATTTAAACGATTTAAGGGTTCAGTGGAAAATGTCAATATCTTTTAGGCGTTGTTCTGAATGGGAGAGTATTTTAGTCAAGTAGCTAATATATTGGTAACTAAACGTGTCCAAACACCACCATTTTAGTAGAGTAGGCTAGTCAGCTCTTTAGTAGATTGAATCCATTTGCATGTTCGTAATAAGCATTAACTTTGTGGCTCGCCATAATTTACAATAAAATATATAAATTTGTTTTAGACCACTTTAAATTTTAATTACACTCTACCTTGTATGATTTTTCTTGTATTTACTTGCTTCTTCTTGTTTCTTCTAGGATAATCTCGTCTTTACTTGCTTCCTCTTGTCTCTTTTTACCTCTTCTTGGAAGTTCTTGTCTCTCATTGACTCTTCTCGGCTCTCTTGGTCTCTTCTTTTTGTCTCTTCTGCCTCTTCTTCGCTCTTCTTAACTTACCTTTGTTATTATTGCATCTTCCCTTGCTGCTTCTTGGATGTTCTTGTCTCTTATTGTCTCTGCTTGTCTTTTCTTGTCCCTGCTTATCTCTTCTTGGATCTTCTCGTCTCTTCTCGGCTCTTCTTGACTCTTCTTACCTCTTCTTGGATGTTATTGTCTCTTCTTGGCTCTTGTCTCTTCTGGCCTCATCTTGACTTACCTTTGTTTTTATTGCATCCTCTTTCAAAATCTTGCACATTGTTGGTTTGTCTCGGCTCTTTGTGCATTTTATTGTATTTTATTATTCCTTCTTGTTTCTTCTGGTCTCTTTAAGTCTCTTCTGGTCCCTTCTTATTTCTTCTACGCTCTCGTGTTAAGCTTGCAACTTTTGATTGGGAGTTTTGTCACTTTCTAGCTTCTCCTGAAATTTTCTTGCCAATTTTAGCTACGTTTTGACTCTATTTTTTCGACTATTTCAGTCTATCCTAGTATCTGCTTACTTCTTCTTGCTTATACTTGCCTCTTCTTTGTTCTTCTGGCTTCAACTTGCTTCTTTTCGTTTCTTCTTGGCTCGCTTAGTCTTTGCTTGCATCTCGTTGGTTCTCCTAGTCTCTGCGGGTGTCTTCTTGTGTCATCTTGTATTTAGGTGAAATTTCCTGTCTCTTCTTAAATCCTCTTGCTTCTTCTAGCCTCTTCTTGATATTTCTTGGTTCTTCTTACTCTCTTTGCTTCATCTTAGCTCTCCTTGGCTTTTTTTAGCTCTTCTTCTTTCTTCTTGCTTCTTCTTGAATATTCGAATCAGATAATTAAGGAGAGAACCAATAACACTCCATCGAAGTGTAAGGCCAGCTTTACACTTGTAAGTTTACGACTTCTGGCCAATGGGCACATCAATATGCCTATTGGCCAGAAGTCGTAAATTTACGAAAAAACTTACAAGCGTAAAGCTAGCCTAATATCCGACTAAATTACAACTTACAAATTACAAGATTTTTTTTTTAGATTAAGATAAAAGGTGTAATTTGTAACTTGTGTACGTCAAGATAAGTATATTCACTGGTAAACCGCAAACAAGCACGGCGCCAGCTGTGATCTTGACGTAACTAAACTATTTATTATACAATGGTGTAATGATTTACCGGCAAATGAAAAATTTGAAATGTGTTGTACCTAAATGTGAGATGCTTGTGGACTCCTCTCCACATGCGTAAACTATCCCAGACTATAAATCACATGCGTAAACTATTCCCTAGACTATCAGAGTTGGCTAAACGACTACCATACGTTATGTAGGAAAGAACCGCGCCGATACGGATACGAACTATTTGAATCTGGCGGTTTTGTACCACTGTCTCAGACACACAAATGTTTGTTATATATTTACAAATCATCTAAAAAGAAAACATAAAAAAAATATTAAACAAAATATGTATTGCTTATCTGTTTATCTTTTGAACATAGCTAGGTTGAAAAGGTCTCATAAATTTTCGGGCTGATGACGGTTGACACTTGAGCTGTTTACACAATCCAGCTGCATAGGTTCCTTTGTTTGTTAACTACACTTTCTTGTTTTTAATTGGTTTAAAAGTTTTAAACACTTGTAAATTGCGGCCAAACGGTAAAAACTAAACACATTTCGCGACGTGAGAAGGTACGCACTATGTAAAACGCATGTGTTAACTTTTCATGAATGTACTAACAATGAAAACCAATTAAAGGGTAAAAAAACACCGGAGCATTTAAAATGCGATTGGCTCACCCGGCACTCCTCTCTTCTCCTAGCAATGGTTTGTATTGGTTTAGTGATAAATTGAAGACTCGGCATAATTATTTCCCTCCATTAGTATTCTTCTGGGCAATGAGGAATAAATGAATATGGTAGTTAGTCCCAGAATTTGTGCACTGAAATAAATGTATGTATTATCTATTAGTTTCATCTCTTGTTATTATTACTTCCAGATAATCCGAATGCAATTGGGGAGTACACGGAGGCGCTGTGTGTGGTGGAAGAGGAAGACTACTTGATAGCCATCAGCCATCCACCTCCACAGCTGCTGCTGACATAATGAATATAGAAAACATCCGCTATAGTTTACTTGATAATCTAGAAAATGCATTTAAGTAAGGTGTTTAACAGAGCATATTATTTTCAACCTCTGGAGACGCTGTGTATGGTGGAAGAGGAAGGCTACATGGATAGCCATCTGCCACCCACCTCCAGAGCTGCTGCTGACATAATTTTTATCGGTGTCCACCACATCAGTTCTCAAAATATTGTAGAATTCCCGCACTTTCCCCACCACTAGGTTCTCCTCACAAAATACTAATTATTTTAAATTCTAAGAAATTCACCGCAGTTTGGGGTATTCTCCACGAGTTGGCTACCCTGGTCCATGGATAAACCGCCTAGATTGACAAATTCCAGGACCGCTTGCGACGGCTTTCCATCTAGCGGATATTTCGGAACTACTCAGAAAACGGCCCATTGACCCCAACCATACAATTCTTTTATATTATGTGGGTTTGGAGAAGAAAACACAAATCATAGACCCTTTACAAAGGTAATGCGTTTATTATAATCATAAAAATACATAATATTATTAAACTTTGCCATACATATTTACAAAAATTACATAGCCCGTGACATATTATTATTCTTTTTTTTAAATAAAACAAATACTTTGTATTTAACCGCGAATATTTATTATTTTATACATCGACCGGTTTGGCTTCAACCAAACTTCATCAGGATATAATAATAACTAAATACTAAGACAGAGTTGGTGGATATATATAGGTTAAAAGATAAAGTTAAACACCATCTTAGTATTTAATTATTATTATATCCTGATGAAGCTTGGTTGAAGCGAAACCGGTCGATGTATAAAATAATAAATATTCGCGGTTAAATACAAAGTGTTCGTTTTATTTAAAAATATAATGCCTAACCACAAAGTAATTGCTTTTTATGAAATTTTTTTTTTTTTTTTTTGGTTATATTCAATATTTTTCCAACAACAGACAAATAAGTTTCCATTGTGAATTATGAATTACCTACCTTTTTCCATACATTCATTATTTTAAACATCTCTAGCTAACTGTGAAAAACGAAATTTCGAAGATAAGGTTAAAATAGAAAAACTGTTTAATTTGAAATGTTACTTCACAAATAACCTCACTACATATTTACCTCAAAATCGAAATATTTTATGATACGGTTTTTATTTTGTAACAAATTTGGGGTAGGTACCTTTGCGCAGTCCTAATAGTTGAATGTGTTCCATTTGTAATATTTGAATGTGCACTAAACATAAGTAGCACATTTATTATTATTTGTTTTGACAGATGATTTTTTGGAGGGAAAACAGAATCAAATTATGATGTAAAGTAAAATATTACACAACAATTATTTAATCAATGTTAAGTTAATTTACACAAAGAGAAATAAAACATTGTCACTGCTTTGCGTAAAGATGAATTTTTAAAATTTATTATAAAAGAAGAAAATTTATTTACTTAGCTATGCAGCAAAAGTTAATTTTTGGCATGCAGCTTATTGCTTGCGGGATAAGAAAATATTTTACTGAAGAAAAAGCAATATGTACGACTAGTAAAATAATCATTTGGGTGACTTGAGGCTATCGTTTTCTACCATTGATTAAGTAATAATTATTTAACTATTTATTGAGATAAAGAAACGGACATTATCGTTCCAATTAAAGAATATAATGGCATGTTTGCAATGGGATTAAAAAACTTATGAAAGCTGCGGAGGGATTTTTTTTTTTTTTTTAATGTTTCTTTATTCTTTGAATAGTAAATATATAACAATTGTGGAATTTATGGCCGCCATACTAGGCACATGCCCGTGTTATGGTGGCCGATAATAATTGAAATCAGTTATTATGTAATTGTTGTAACGAGTTGAATTAAAACATTTATATTTCTAAAAAATACATATTAATTAACATTTATGATCAGGGAACATTTGTCAAAGTATTCCTAAATCAACAATATATTTATGAAGTTTGAAACAAAGCAAACTTTAAATATCTTTTGTGTTAGAAGTTAAACGGTGATTGGGAAACAAAACAACATTTATTGCTACATATTGGGACACAAAACAGAAAAAAAGTCACTGTAATACAAAAATAACGTATTAACAATCATAATAATTCATATTTAAATGACGGTTGTTTATTGTATTTTTGATAATAATAATTATTATATTTAAAAAAACTTGAATGCACCATATATAACATTTGTCCATTACAAATCAAATGAAGCCGTGTTTCAGGCACCATTATGCTTATTCCTTAACTAGCCCCGTGTTGCTCTACATCTTGTCAATGGACATAAGGAGACTGGTTTGTCTATGGAATTCTGAACGGAACCACGAGGTCTTCACGATGTTCCACCCGCAGTTCTGACATTGCCGACGCTGCCTTTTTGACAACATTTGAAATCTAAAAATAGAAGTAATAATAATTAATGTCACAGGTGAAGAAAAACCAGAACATCTATCAATAATGCAAAAAAATTTTAAAGTTCAACACAAGACTGTTCAGTTAACCATTTAGTGCGGGGGCAGTAAATATATACAGAGGGCGAAGTGCTGCAAATATACTAAATATCTGGGGTTAATGCTACGAGTGCCTATGTCAGTTTTAATTATTTGATTTAGGTATTAGAAAGTACTCTAAAACCTTTGTTATTTGAATGCTCTGAATATCTGTCAGCTTCTCAAGATTGATGAAATTGTGGCCTATCTCATGAAGAAGTCAAAATTTTGATTCAGCATTTTATGTGCCAAGAAATCGATAGACAATCTTCATCCCCAGGCAATTCAGAAATTTGACATAAGCACTTCTAAAACTGTTTTAATATTTAGTGTGTATGCAGTATACCCGCTGCTTTCTTTAATTGGACCCTTGCCCAGTTTTTGGAGTGGCCGATTAGTGAGAGAGAGCTATATATGTATATATTACTTTTAATGAATAAATAATAGTGTATAATAAACAATTTGTTTTTATCTTTACATTTCTTCATGGATATAATACATTAAGGGGACTTTTTCTAACAATATCACACTTTGAGACAATATTAGGGAAGATATAAAAAAAATACAAAATTTAACCTTGAATTTCATACTTTGGTATACAAAAATATAAAAAATTGTAACAAGACATAATAAAAGATTTCATTTAATCTTCAGAAGTTATAGCTATTTTATACGTAATTTCGCATGCGAATCTGAAAAAATCTGACGTTTTTAGAGGGGGTTGATAAAAAACCAACCGCATACATCGTGTTAAGATAGATTTGCATTCAATAGAGATTTGAAGAAAGAAGAAATGAATTTGATAAATGAATGTACAAAAGTGATAATTGAATGAAAGGTGATTCCAATGACCCCCAGATGAAATGACAATTCTTCTACCAATGATGTATATATATGTATGCAATGAAAAAAAAACCTAACATTTTAATTTAAATGCAATATTACCGCCGTTTACACAACGCAAATGTGTAATTGTAATCAATAATAATAATAGCTAATTATAACTCTGTCACATCTCGCGTACTGCACGACATTTATTATTATTAGCGATTGTCATTATCAGCTCTGTTATAATATGTATGTTAGCGACAGGCAATCAATTGAATATATTCATAAGCATTTGTTGATTTTATTGTTTAGTTAAATGAGTTAAATAATTGGAATATTTGGCAGAGAATAAAAAATATATACATTAATTCCATCTTGTTTATATTTGAATGCTGATAGTAGAATCTTGTTTTCCCACAGATTTGTGTTACATAGTTAAATAAAAGTAACCTATACAATGCTGATCTTTTTAACACAATCTATCCCTATCACGCATCATGTTTTGATACAATGCACGTGTTTTAGTGAAACTTCACGAATCAAATAATGCGACATTCTAGTGTGGGTATAATCACCGATAGACTACATATCATGGGGTAATTTTTTTATATGAATGATGCCGCACGAGAATCCCAATTGCTCCCATTTGGAGCCAAAGAGACTATGGCAGGCTGAAGGTAGTGGGAAGGGGAAGGAGATGGAGAAGAGGAAGGTGGGGAAGTACCTGGCTATTCAGATCTGGTCACCAAACACGACTAAAGCCATTTCAAGCAACGTTTTCATTCTTAATGGTGGTTCTACACCAGGGGGCCACCTCGGAACAGGCTCAGCCTAGTGAGGTGGCATATACCTAAAAGAATGTACATAACATGTATTTTTTGGTTAATAAATAATAAAAAAATAAAAAAAATAAAAAAATATGTACACGGTTGACATTTGTCACATGAGAACGGGTCGTTTCTACGACTCATTCTTGTGTTCAACAGCTCGGCTGTGGAACGATTTGCCGTCCTCTGTGTTTCTCCTTCCTACAACATGGGTCTCTATAAGACCCATGTTCACTCCTTCCTCTCCTTAAAAAGACCCTCCACACAGCAACTTCAAAGATGACATAGGCCCTGAGGGAAATTATTTTCATCAATGTCTCCTGTGTGGAGTTAATGTAAAAAAAAGGGCGAAACTGAGAGTATCTTCCACTCTGGAATGTGCCTCCAATATACTATATATTATTTTTAATTAATTAATTGTGAAATAACACAAATAGCGGACGCTGGGTTCGATCACGCGACCTTCGGATTGGGAGTCGAGAGCCTTTCCCCTCAACCACGCCGGCTGTCAAAGCAATTCTACAAATTTGAATGCTACAACTAGTTGCCTAATTGCTAGTCTAGTTGCCTAATTGAAAAATGGAAAAACACTTGTGATATCTAGAGTTACCTAATTATAGAAGTAAACGACACCATTTTTGGAGATACCCACAAATAATTTATAATGAGATAATTCTAATGAGTTACGACTTTTCTGTTTGTAGCATTCATAGACAAGGAAATGGAATTATGCTTTTAGTGTGTAACTCAAAAATGCTGATCTCGGAGTTATCTACTTGTAGTAATTACCCCACGATATATGTCAGGCTCTTCGATATAATAAACTATAGATTAGCCCTCCCATACCTTATTTAAATCCAAAAGTAACACCACCCATGAGTAATTTCATAATAAAAACCACACATTGAATTCCGTTGCATCTCTTGCGTGACGTAGTTGTTTTGCTAAGAAGAAATATTTATTTTTTACAAATGTTACTTTTCTCGATACGTTGCCTAGAATCTATATGTTACGTATATATATATATATATATACGTAACATATAGATTTATACTGTATATATATATATATAGTACAATCTCACTAATCCGGCACTTCACTAAACCGGTACGTCCAATAATCCGGCACCCTCCACCAGCGCCTTTTTTTTTTTAGTTTCAATAACAAAGTTTTTACATTATGTAGGTATAAAGTATAATATAAGTATACATTTTTTGTCTTTTTTCACAGTCCTCCTCACTAGGGTTTCCTGTTCTGAGGCGGCTTGTAGTTTTATTAAACTTTTGTATTTAGTAATAATGATATGTGCTCCATCGCCGCGTCGCCGTCTAGCAGTCTAACCTCAACACTTATCTCGTATGCACGTGCGTACGTATTTGCCTGTTGTTTTGAAGTAAGAATAATGTGTCATTTTAAAGAAGTCAAAAGCAGACCTCAATGAAGGAATATTTTAAAACTATGTAATTTTGATTTATGTTACAGTTACAATAAAACCTGTCAAACAAGAACACAAATATGTACATACATTATATTCTCTTTATGAAATGCTTTGTTTTATTTATTAAGATTTTTTTCTCTATATAATCCAGTAATCCGAACATTCCAATAATCCGACACCCTCTGGTTTTTAATAGTGCCGGATTAGTGAGATTGTACTGTATATATAAAAATTCATATAACTGATTAAATTGTTAATTATAATGTCCGTAACAGTCCATACCTAAAATATTTCTAACAGTCCCATTTTGTGTTTTACAAATGAACTTCACAAAGTTAGTCATTCCGTTGCCGCGAACTTGCTCGACCAACAAAAGGTACAAACCAACGCTTTGTGCGATCTTTCGACTGTGAGATAGCGCACTTTCTTTTTGATAAACGTTTTTGTAAAGCCATATTTAGTTGGTCGAGGGTCAGGCTAAAACATTACTCACCAATTCTTTATCCATAGTTGAAATAGGTTCCTCCTGCAGTATGGTAGATTTATCCAAGTTGTTGATGTCCCTCAGCAGCTTGGGTCGGGGCACGGGGGCCCCTCCAGCGGCCGCCGGCGCCCCCGTGGTGCCCCCGAGGCGCGCCTGGTAGAGCTTCACGCGCTCGTTGTACTCGTGGGCCTCCAGGGCGTGGGAGCCCAATGCGCCAACATCGATTACATTGCTGGAAATACAGACATAAAAATTTATATTAAAATTGTATGTTAACTCAACCGTTTTGCACATTGTCTTGTCTGTAAAGTAGTTTTTGTTTCAAGATCTGGTCACCAAACACGGCTAAAGCCATTTTACTATAGGCGACCGTTTTAATGTAAATATATTATTTCAAATGTGAAATCGTCATGTTTATTTGGACTTTCTTCTTATTCGAATTTTTTCAATATTTTGGTACCTACCTGTCCGAGAAAATTTTTTTTAAAAAGAAATATCATTGAAGTATTTTATTTAATCATTGCATTTGACATTTTGCGACGTGCTTTTTCGATATGATACGATTGTACCAGCCCAGCCAGGAGCAATCCTGTCCCGGTAAGACCGGTACACCAGGGGGCACTGATTTGTTAGGACTAGGAACACGTGCTCTGAGGATAGGAAGGAAGTTGGAGTTTAATCGACCGGTATACATGGCAAACTAATAAGCCAATATGGGATTTTAGGATGGGCAGGAATACAGGAATGGATTATGATTTTCTTTTTTTTCCTTTTCTTAAGGTGAGTGAAGGGGTTTATTAATGCGGGTCTTGAAGAGGATTATAAGGAGGAAAAACAAATACCGGTAGATTGTTCCACAAGTGAGAATGGCTTTGAGAATTGGCTTCATGAAGCCAACATCAATTGGAAATGTATGTTTCGTTCGTGTCTGTCGAATTTCTTGTATGTGCACCGGTGCACAAGGGATCAATGCTGCTAGCTCCTTCCAGCAGGCTCCATTGAAATATATGTAGAACGCAGGATGTATACATTCTCTTTATGCATTAGAGACAGACAATATAATGACTGTATAATCGTGAAGACTCACGTGGCGGTTTCTTGCAATATTCTACTGAGGGCGGACTGTTCGTCAGGTTTCCGTGGTGGTATGGCCGAGCGTGCGGGCCGCAACGGGGCTGGCTCGCTTCTCACGGGGTCCTCCAGCAGATGTGTTCGCTCGTTCACACTGCCCTCCTGCAAACACACACACCAATGGTATTATATTTATTCAACTATCTCTCAGCTAATGGTACCCAAATGTGGGTAGCCGTATGTAGGTGATTTTTATGAATTTATTTTGAACTTCGCGCAATCGGTTAATGTGATTGTTGCTAGCCTTATTAAGTTCTGTCGAACACCAAAAGATACCACTAAAGTTTGTCACGTTGAATATTCTAGGTAATGTTTTGTATTGTGTAGTGCATGTAGACGTAAATTTTAACAGTTTTCTAAAAATTTAACTTATGTTTACATGCCAAAAATTACATTTTTTTTTAATGTTTACATGCCAAAAATTGCATTTTATAAAAATGTTTACATGCTAAAAATTGCTTTTTTTAAAAATGTTTACATGCCAAAAATTGCATGTTTTAAAAATGTTTACATGGCAAAAATTGCATTTTTAAAAATGTTTACATGGCAAAAATTGCATTTTTAAAAATATATGTGACTATGGACATTTCCAGTAGACCAAAGACAACATATATATGGTAATATTCAATAATGCCCCAAATAAATACAAGTTGGGGCAATTTCGGTAATTAACATATAGAATCCACGCATTTATAAATTCTAAAAATATGAGATTAATAGTGAAATGTAGGTGGACTTATTACTCTAGTGCACCGTCTGATTAATTTTTTCATAACTAGCTTTTTGCAAAATGTATTTTTTTTTTACATTAGCTCCTCACAGGAGGCCCTGTGGGAAAAAATCCCTCAGGGGCTATGTCATCTTTGAAGATGCTGTGTGGAGGGTTTTTTAAAGGAAAGGAAGGAGAGGGAAGTCCTGGGAAGGAAAAAGGTTTTAGGGGTTGGGTAGGAATCTGGGGATAAATATGTCCAGCAGTGATGGACGTGTGAAGCCATTCCTCCCACTGCGGTGCAAGGCGATGGCTCGAGAGGGTCCGGCTGGAGAGATCAAAAGGTCTTCCTCATCCAGTCTCTCCCGATCCGGCCTGCCAGGCAGATGGTCGGCAGATGCATCCGTCCCCAAGTCCCGGACAAACTTAACCCCATAAACCCGGGCACGCTTGCTAAGTCACCAAACGTAGCGAACCACTTGAGGTGACCTGTGGCAGAGGTGTTGGTCGTCTAATAAATGGTTCCCGGGGCGGCGGCACCAATACTCACCACCCAAATGAATGTTTTTGTAAATGAGAAAAATGATTTCTCTAAGATTCACTTTGGGGATGCTTTTACGGAAGGAAGGAGAGGAAGTTCTGGGAAGGAAAAAGGTATGAGGGGTGGGAAGGAATCCAAGGGTCAGTGTGTCCAGGAGTGACGGATGTATGAATCCATTCCTCCCGCTGCGGTGCAAGACAATGGATCGAGAGAGACCAGTACAATATAGCTTTGTATTAGTGATCGACGAATGGATGCAATACTTTAGCTATAAATTGTTATAATGGTTTGTCTTATCCTCATGGATAGCAAATTTTATTTTTTTAAATTCCTCGGCTGGCTAGATCCTCCATCACGACCCAAACAACATTTTCCGCTCAATGTCGAGATAGTAGAAGATTTTCAAATATTGTCAGGTTATTCGTAACTTGGGAATACTTGTCTTTCTTTTAAAACCAAATAAAAAAAATTAAAATTATCACCAGAGACGCTTACTGAAGAAATGATAAGGCGACTTGAGGCATTCGAGATGTGGATCTACAGAAGAATACTCAAAATAAGCTTGATGGACAGAGTTACGAATGAAGATGTTATGGTTCGGATGAATAAAGAAAAAGAAGTTATTAAAACAAAAAAAATCTGAAAACTTCAATATCTAGGACACGTGATGAGACATCCGGAGAAGTACGAGATCTTGCATCTCATAATGCAGGGAAAAATTGCCAGAAGACGGGGCCCTGGAAGACGGAGGACATTGTGGCTGAAAAACTTGAGACAGTGGTTTGACCAGTCTACTGTAGAGCTGTTTCGGGCCGCATAACAAAGTCTGCATAGCCAACATGATAGCCAACGTCCGTTGAACGGACAGGGCACGAGAAGAAGAATTTTAATCAGTTAATTTAAGAAAAAAATATATTATGTTCCCACCTTTCTATATTTTATAAATCCTATCTAAAGATTGTCTTCCAAAATATTCAATCCAGAATTCAACAAGTTTTCAGACTTTAGACACGAGAGTTTGATAAAATTTCGGTAAAAATGTACAAGCCCGCCTCACGGACAATAGGTAATATTTCTTGTCGAAGTTCGATACACGGATAATATGCAGCGTTCCTTTTTTAATGAATAGACAATCAAATATGACATTTGCTGAAAGTACCAACCATATAAAATAAATTCTTGTCAACGGATGTAGGTACTGTACCTACCTACTTTCTGATTGAGCTAATTAATACAATATAATCGTAAAATTAAACACTTAAGCTACGCTAGGTTAATTAAACACTTACACCACGCTAGGTTTGTGTAACATGGTTTGTGATACAAAAGAAAGTGTCCCGTTTATAGCACCTGCTCGCATCAAGGCAAGAAAAGCATCCCAGTTGTCAAGCAGTTTAGCGGCTACGCTAGGTTTGTGTAACATGGTTTGTGATACAAAAGTGAATGTATTATTTATTAAGAATCGATTTTTGCAGAATGGCAATCTCTTTTAATATTCTAGCTATTGGTACTGTGGAAAATGTGAAGGATTGATTGTCTATGAAAATATAAATAGAATAAGGCGAAGAGCTCGTACATTAATTTAAACAAAATTAAAATGTTAAACGCATAATTTTTGCATGTTTTTTCGTCTCCCCCGATATAAAAACTCACCTTTCTGAATAATAAAGCTAAATCTAACTGTTTGAGTAAAAAATATTCCGTATTAACTGTGAGGTAATAATAAAATTATTTAAGATTTTACCATATGCAGTCAACTTCAAAGATTCTTTGAAAGCTATATTTCTCTTCAAATTATTAATAATCATGCACAGAGCTATTGCAGACTAAAATAGGACAAATGGTTTAACATTCACACATAATATAATAATATGAAAAATTATGTTTTCGTTGTATTGCAATGTAGTATTTAGACAAAGAAAATTATATACCTACTTCAGGATTATTTTACCAAGCTAAGTACAATAACAATTATTGTAGGTAGCTCAAAAATTCAATGAAACATAATCATAAATTCCAATGACATTATATGTGTGTATGTACACTTACACATACGTAGATGCATGGTAGAAATCTTAAAGTGGTAAGCCAAAGACAAGGCAATTGCATTGTATTTCATTTCTCTGTTTTAGTACTAAACTGCCGCGCGTCAAGTAAGGTCGTGTCCTACTAGTAAAGCGTCAAAATGCTCTTGTGTGTGATGAGAAAATGTATCCATTACACGGCGAACACTAGTAAATGCCGTGGAATAACATTGCATTCGTAAATATATGTAAATTATTTATTATTATATAAAATACAATTATTTCTTGAAGATTTTTAGCGCCATTGGAGAAAGTGATATAGCAAACATAGCAACAATTAAGTATAAGAAGGACGACCTAGGATGGTATGAGCACTCGGTATTCGTCTTAGTGAAAGCGAGTAAGTGTATGTTGGCATCTCAATCACACCCGTGATGTAGAATGTAGTATTCGGTGCAAATAAAACGCCACCCGGTTCTAAATCTGTGTCAATCTTTGAATGTCTATCTTTATAATACATGAATAATTTTTGAATTAAGAAGTTACTGAAAACATAAGATTGTTTCTTTCTTGCCACATTACATCTTAAGTTAGTGAGACAATGGCGAGTCTGTAATATGTATTACATATATAACATCATTGGTAAATTCAATAAAAACTGGTTTTCAAATAAATTATTTGTTCTGTAGTATGAAAATGAGTTAAATGATCACAATAATAATAATTGGATAATTTGTAGAGAGCCGTTTCTGTGAGAAATCACCTCAAGGGTTATCGTTTAAATTTAAATTATCGTTTCAAATTCTGACATTTGGCGGTTTGACTCAAATAATATACGAGAGTCATTAAAAAATGTCTTACACTTTAGGAATTTTAAGGGCAACCGATTGGGAGGACTTTGGACCCAATTCTATTTTTGAGACAAAGTTTATTATTCATGAATACTGATATAACTAGTTATTATATGTTTACTTAGTTCCCAAAAAATAAAAACAACTTAACCGTCAGGCGACATAGCAAAAACAAACATTAGTTTATATCGCCAAAGACAATATTCGTGACAGTGACTCTCAATCGAGAATTTGAATCTGTGCTCCTAGCTAGATGTGACCGTATCTTTTTCTGATTTTTCTACTCAATTTTGTCTTCAGAAGATTAAATATTACAATTTAGTTAAAATAAAAATAAACATTAGTACACTTTATTGCACAAAATATAAACGAATAATATTAATAATCAAATTGTGTCACCATTTATTGCACATTTGCAGGTTTATTATTAGACCGTTAAATTTGATGGAAAAATAACAATACGCCTTCCGATGATGTTTAGATACACAATAAATGCAACGCAAATATGCAACCAATGATAATCGAATAGAATTTGATCAAATATAAACAATATATATATATAATTGATATGTAAAAACAAGCGACGGGGTAAAAGCTTTAATTACAAAAACCTGATAAAGTAAACAAAAATGTTGCCTTCGTATTCACAATAGAAAATAATATACATACCTGTGCGTTCGCCTCTTCTTTACAGAGACTGTAGCAACATCCCATTTTGATCAATTATATTTTTAATATATGTCATGGGATTGATAAATGGTCACGGATAGTATTTTAAGCACTATTTCAATACTAGGTGATCCTAACCAAATGGACAAATCGGCAAGCGAATGACATTAGTCACCAGCTGACGGCCATTACAATAACAAAGTCGTCGAAAAAATATTTTTATGGCGACATTTTCTTGAGTAGGAACTATTCTTGAAAAATGTTTTCTGTAGGGAAAATTAATATTTTGAAATTCAAATAAATATTATAGAAGGTGACCGGTTTACTCAGTGGGAACTTTTAGCAATACGAATTTTCGTAATGTTGGTCTAAGAATACGGCCGTAGAGATTTTCATAATTCATCATGGTAATAAATAAGAACGATTGTGATTAAAACCGAGAATTGTAATTTTAAGAATATTAATATTTAACATACTTTGCCCTCGACGTAAGTGCATTTTATAATATTTAAAATATGAAATTACATAATAAAAAGTACAGAGTGTCCGGGGATAAAGTGCATTGACTTCGGGAGATGATTTTACATGATGGTAGGAGTAAAAAAGATAAATAACTTTTTCCGAAATTCCAACATTTCTTTTCCCATACAAAAAGACGTACCTATTAAAAATCCTTTGTGTAAGGTACAAACTTGCCCGATAAATTTACTGTGACTCATCCGGGTCTGACTTTGGTGGTTGTGATTGTTACGTATCGTAACAGCGGAAAATAATAGTGTTGGCTGTACCCGCCGGAGTAATTTTATCTTTTTACCAAAAAGTACCCCTAAAGTTGGAATTTCGAAAAAGTTATTTATCTTTTTTTACTTATATTATCATATAGAATCACCTCCCGAAGTTAATGCACTTTATCCCCGGACATCCTGTATATCCTGAGGTATTTTGTTCTGAATCGTTAACGAGATAAGTTATGTGCTGATGAATTATCATGTGAGGAAGTATCGTTTATGACTAAGTTTTTTATGGAAACTCAGATGGTGAGATCCCGTATTACGACCAGGCATGGAACCATGCAAACTGGTATATCGTCGTTGCACGCACAAAATATCCTATGTGGATTTAAGAACATTAAGGCGCTCCGCCCACTGAGGCAACTGAAAACCAACTAAAACCGGCTTTTTCTCTGTCTTGATTGGTCAAAAAGCTTGTTTAACCATAGACGAACTACGAGACAGCTGACAGCTAGCAACTAGCAACGGCAGCCCAGGGCAATGAGCAGTGACAGTCGCAAGATGGTCGCAAGTCACCGCTTGCGTTACCATTGACAACGGGGTTTTGTGTGATTGTGTATGTGCGGGCCATCACATTGTCATACAAAGACAGTTGGCAGTTGAGAGTTTTCAGTTGCCTGAGTGGGCGGAGGCGCTAAGGGATAATAAAAAAAACTGTTTAAAAAATTAGGGACCACTGCTTTTATTTTTAATATATTTTTTTAAATTGTAGAGTTACAATACAATAATAGTAGTAATAATAATAGTACAATAAAAATAGTTAAACAATTGTAAATAATTGTTAACTAGTTAATTAATTAATTAATTGTTAATTGTTAAATAGTTGTAGAAACCTTACACCTTTCAATTTATACGACGAGAATGCCAACATTTTTATAAATTCCAACCAAGAATTATTAGATTATAAATTATTAATAAGAATTATTAATAAGAATTATTAATTAATTATTAGGGCTATGCTATCATATATTTTCAACCAATATTAATTTAATCTAAGTTTACCTTATTTGTACTATAAAATTTGTTTGTACTTGTATCTCTTGCTCATATCTCGTATGTCATTTCACAATCAAATGCCACAATCAATTGTCATTCTCTTTTTTGTTTTTAATTATTCCTAATATATGCTTTTGGTTTTTAATGTGAAATGTAAATATTGTTTATGGTATGTTTATACCGTTGAAATTAAATTAAAAAAAGATTCCTGGTCATGAACATTCATGCCATACCTATTGACGGTAGGTGAGGGGGGGGGGGGGAATGGAAGGGTAGGTTAATGTGAGTTATGATGCGATGAATTATCATGTGAGGAAGTATCGAGTTTGAATAAATTTACTATGGGAATTCAGACGCTGCGATCTCATAGTCCGATTAGACATGGAACCCCCATTGACATACCTACTGGTCATTCCCATTGAAAAACTACTTAAAAGTAGTTTATTGTGACCTTTTCTCTGTTTTTGTATTATTTTTATTTGACATGTGTGATGTATTATTTTTTTAATGTTTCTTTAAATAAAATTTAAAAAATACATAATATCTCCTCACGCGTTCGTAGTCTTCTGTTATTCCTGACTTGATTATTTACTGCCTCCATAGTTGAGTGGTTATGATGCTTGAACACGAATCCGGAGGTCACGGATTCAAAGCTAACAAGGAGGATTCTTCGTGATGATCTTTGTTCTACCGGTATTTCAATGGAAGATGCTCCGAGGAACTAGCGTCATTGATCCCCTCGGCACCGGTGCATAGTCGGGAAACACGCCGAACGCTCGCCCAACATATGTACACGGTTGACATTTGTCACGTGAGAACTGGTCGTTTTTACGACTCATTCTTGAGTTCAATAGCTCGGCTGTGGAACGATTTGCCGGCCTCTGTGTTTCCTCCTTCCTGCTACATGGGTCTCTTCCCCCAAGACCCATTTTCATTCCTTCCTCTCCTCAAAAAGACCCTCCACGCAGCATCTTCAAAGATGACATAGGCCTCGAGGGAAATTATTTTCCTCAGGGCCTCCTGTATGGAGTTAATTGTACCTGCTTATATCCTTCATATTCAGTTTATTATGTTTTGTATTTACAACGACACACTGTACACTTATTATTATACTCCTGAACAACTTACCCATAATAATGTTTACATGTAAAAAAAACCTTACGAAATATATTTTTTAATTTAAGTTTTTATTCCAGCAGGACTGGGAGGATAGTGCAATCCCAGTCTGCCATATTACGATTACATAGACAACTATAATACCGAGTAAATTAAAAATTCTGAAAGAAAAGAAGAAATAAAATTAGATTTAATAGTATTAGAAAGGTACCTAATTAAAACAAAAATGGAAATAAAATTCATCACATAAATAAGTAAAATTAATATTTTTACCATTTTATTTATTGGAACTTTTATCCGTAACTTTGGTTTAGAAAAGTTGTACATTTTACTTATTTTGTGGTTAACTTTTAGATATAAGCAAAAATCGTGGAGTTTTCTCTTTCTAGTGCCGTTTATATCATATTTCTCACTATAAACGATTTCTGAGAGACCTATATGAGTTGTTCCGAAAAGCAAAAACATTAGCCTTATTGGATCAAGTGCTTAAACAAATTAGCCTGACAATTATTATAAGCAATAATTATTAGCCTGAAACACTCATCCATATTGAAAAAACTTCCCGAGTAAAGATACATGCCGCCGACGGGACACCAACCCGCGACCCTCGGTTGTCGGTCAGGAGCTCTATCCACTAAGCTACGGCATCTGCTACCCGCCAAATGATTCAATATATACTAGTGTTTCATTCAACAATTACCGCTTATTACATTTTTTTTCTGTTTAGAGCTCCTGACCGGCAATCAGAGGGGCGCGGGTTCGTGTCCCATCGGCGGCATGTAATTTTCTCGGAATGTTTTTTCAATATGGATGAGTGTTTCGGGCTAATAATTATTGCTTAGAATAATTGTTACCCTTTGTGCTGTGTTTGACAAAATCTGGTCTTAAACATTAGTTTATCAATTTAAAATAATCAAATTAGCCTGAGTTTAAACACAGTGTTCAAAGGAGATATGTAAAAATCGGTAGTATTGGCGAGGATATGAGGATAATTTTCAAAATTGAAACTCTGGAGAAAATACAGGGCATTGAAGGGGACTCACCACTTTCCCAACGGCTGTGTGAGGAAACTGATTATTTAACCTCCTTAGCCGCACACGTCAGTACTCTAATTTTTTTTTTGTAAAAAGGAAGCTACCTTTTTTTAAACGGTTCTAAACCCTCCAATGTCCCTTCGCATATTCTTTTAATTATTTATTAAACAAAGGCGATCCGCTCACTGAGAAAACTGAAAACTGTCAACTAGCACACTACACACTCACTTAAAAACCCGTTGTCAATGGTAACGCAAGCGGTGACTCGCGACTTGCACTGCTGATTGCCGTGGCCGGCCGTTGCTAGTTGCCAGCTGTCAGCTGATTGTTCTTCGTCTACACTCGCGAGCAAAAGTATCAAATCACTTTGCTTTTTTTCATGTGCACACAATATTTTTGTTAGTCGGGTTTATCTAAATTATTTAATAAATGTAATTATATTTCTTGGAATATTAGCTTTATAAAAAGCCATGAAACATGAAAATCGGCCAAGGATTTTTCAGATTATGGGGAATTTCCCGGTTTGTGAGCCTTTACGCGTTACGACGTGCATGAGTTGCACTACCCTTAACCTCTATATAACGGAGATAGATAGGGGGTTTCTTATCAGTCACTTATCAGAAGTCGACCGGTACACATCTCCGCATATTGTGAAGAAAACCTGGAAAAAATGGAAGCCACTGAAGCTAAAGTCGCCGTAGTCATCCAGCTCCTGCAAGTAGGGCGTAGTCAACGTTCAGCCGAGGTGAATCTGAGCCAATCTACAGTTTGTTAACTTTACCAGAGGTTCCAGCAAACTGGAGCTTTTACTTCACGACCAAGAAACGGCCGCAGAAGGTGCACATCAGAGAGGGACGACCGCTTCATTGTCTCAACACCTCTCCGAGATCGTCACCAGATAGGAATTACCATCCAGCAGCGTCTGCGTGAGGTGCGAGGAGTGGCTGCCAGTGAGTGGACAGTGAGAAGAAGACTCGAGGCAGCGAAATTGACACCCAGGAGGCCTGCGACGGGGCCCAGGTTACCGGTGCGGCACCGTACAACCCGAAGAGCATTTGCAGAAATTCCTAAGAATTGGACCCTTGCGCAATGGATCCCAATTCTCTTCTCGGACGAGTGCAGAATGTTCTGAATGGCTGTGACCGAAGGGGAAGAGTCTACAGGAGATCAGAAGAACGATATGCTTAGTGCTGCTTCTCCGAAAGAGTCGCCTACGGAGGTAGCTCTGTTATGTTTTGGTGCGGCATCTCATACGACGCGCAGACTGAGCTGGTTTTCGTGCCTGGCGGTGGTCGTGGCGGTAGATTGACTGCTGCCAGGTACATAACGGAGATTCTGGAATATCATGTCGTCCCTTATGCTGGTATTTTTGATGAGGGGTTCGTGCTAATGCAGGATAATGCCCCTTGTCATACCGCAAGGGTCACCGCTGCCTACCTCCGCGAAGTGGGCATCGAGACCATGGACTGGCCAGCGATGAGTCCGGACCTCAACCCCATTGAACACATGCGGGACTACCTGAAGAGAAAGATTCGGGCTCGGGATCCTGCCCCGGCCACTGTTTACGAGATGAAGATAGCTTTGCTGGAGGAGTGGGACGCTTTTCCTCAAGACTACCTTAGAAAATTAATTAGGTCGATGAAAACTCACTTAAACTGTGTCAACAGGGCTAGGGGTGGCAATACCCGATACTAATTTAATTATAATAAATCGTATTGTATGTTAAATAAGACTTTTATTCCAACTTTGCCTTGTTAATTTTTAGAGCATTTTCAGGCTACTTCCGTTATTCGTTTTTTTTTCAGCATTTGGACCTTGAATATTATTAAATTAGTACATTTTCCAATGCGCTACATTATTAGCTTTAATTTGGTATCATAATTTTTAGATTCGCGTGGGAAATTACAAAGATATTGGATGCACATGAAAAAATGCAAAGTGATTCGATACTTTTGCTGCGAGTGTATGGTTAAACAAGCTTTTTGACCAATCAAGACATAGAAACCAGCCGGTTTTAGTTTGGTTTCAGTTGCCTCGTCAGCGGAGTGCCAAATTCATAAATAATTTAGCCACCTGTACACTCGTATAATACACAAAAAGAAAGAAAAATGTATGCACACTTACATTTGTACTAGGTATATTATGTTATATTCTTTATTATACCTCTGACAAGTGCCCTAGCTTTTCCAAGTGACTAGCGACTACTGTGGTAGCTAGGACACTCGTTTTTTTTTAAAGAGAGAATCGCCAGTAGCTCTATACTCTCTAAATTACCGATAAAAACCCGATAAAAAGTACAAAGATAAGTTTAGTAAGATGTACAACTATGTTTTAAGTAAGTTAGTCAGTTAGTTAGTTGTTAGTTTGTTAGTAACCCCCATGCAAGTTAGTTTAAAACAGTATTGTAGATCTTATTAAACACTCATCTGAATTAAAAATAAAAACGAACCACTTTGAGTGGTCGCCCGCCGGAAACTTAAAACTATCTTAAAAATTAACCTGAAAACACAATGTTTTGGTCTCTGGTCCGGATCTCTGGCATTAGGGAACCACTTGCCCGCCAGAAACTTAAAACTAACTTAAAAATAAACCTGAAAACATAATGTTTTGGTCTCTGGTCCGGACCACTGGCTTTAGGAACTTGCCCGCCAGAAACTTAAAACTAACTTAAAAATAAACCTGAAAACATAATGTTTTGGTCTCTGGTCCGGACCACTGGCTTTAGGAACTTGCCCGCCAGAAACTTAAAACTAACTTAAAATTAAACCTGAAAACACAATGCAAGTTAAATTGGTGCAGGTTCAAAAGAAAAAGATCAAACCACGAAGCAGTTTTGTAGAGGGTCTAGTCATCCAGCTCTGTAGTCTGACCAGTCATCCAGCTCTGCAGTCATTCAACTGGTACTTTAGGCCCACAGCATTACTCCACGACGCATCCTGAAAAACAAAATCCAACGTTAAATCTTGAAAGCAAAAAAAGCAGACATACGTACGTACATTGTTTGTCTCACTATTATTTAGTGTGTTAGAGAGAGTCGAATAATTGTTGTGATAATTATCACAATAATGATGCAGCTCTTTCTTATACATTAAATAATGGTGAGACAAAAGATGAGACATACAGTGTACATATGTCGGTTTCCCCCAAAGTACTACTTTTTACTTTGGAGGAAATAGACATACGTTCATTGTGTGTCTCATCTTCTGTCTCACCATTATTTAATGTATAAGAAAGAGCTGCAGCATTATTGTGATAAGGAAAATACGTTTATTCCCTTTTGTATCGTGTCGCCGTTCCTTAAACGTGAAAATATTGAAAGCGCGCACTGAAGACTGCAACCCATTAACACAATATTTTTATTGCTATATCGCTTGCTGAGGGTTGGTTTGTACTATGTCCACAAAAACTCGTATTGAGAAAACGAGACTTGAAGTTTAAAAAAAATCTACTTTTGTTTCCTTTACTTTAAACTAATTGTTATAATTAATAATATAAAATACAAGGGTTGATCTACACCTATAAGTAAAAGAACAAAATAATTGATTGAATTTGTATTTGAATACAAGCATAATCAAGAACGTAAAAGGGCACTTTTATTCCCGTTGACAAACTGATATAAATCAGTTTAACGGGACTTAATGTTGAAATATGTAAAAAAATAATGTTAAATAAAAAAAAAATTTAAAAAAAAAATTAACAAAATAGTAAAAAATGAATGTTGGTTTTTACCACGACCATATTTAATGTTGGTTTATACTAAGTACATTCATACTCCAGGCGAACAAAACCAAACCAACAGTAATTTGATCCTATAGCACATCAAACAATAATAATTTAAGATTCACATACATAAGGTTTAAAAAAATAATAAAATAAAAAATATGAAAAATTCTTCTTTAGAAAATAGAAAATTTAGTATTGTCGTATGAATAAATAAAATGTATGGAGTAATCAAACATTAGTAATTTTTACAAATACGCACATAAGGTTTTAATAAATAATAGTAAAAAAATAGTATTGGCTAATGGACATGGTGCACTCCAACCCTCATTTTTTTGTAATTACTATGGAGATAGAACAAAAAGTGATGTTCAAAATATAAGTTCCCGCTGAAAATTTGTTTTTTTTTTTGTATTGTAATAGTAGATAAAATATGATTAATAGTACTGCATTCACAGTTAAAAAAAAAATTGAACATAGTACAAACCAACCCTCAGCAAGCGATATGTTTAAGCATACGGCTAAAAGTTGCCTACATCAAACCAATTCTCCAATTGGAAATCAATAAAACATGTATCGTTATTGCCGGGATATGTGGATTTTAAAACATTAAGAGATAAAAAAAACTGCTTAAAACATTAGAGACCTATGTTTTTACTTTTTATTAATTGTAGATTTACATTTGACACCTTGTTTATTATAAAAACTGTTTACTGCACTAATGATATTTTGTGTAGCAAACGTAGGAACGGCTGCGCGGCGTTTTTCATACGAATATTAAGTTTGAATTTGAGGCCAAAATACCCGACAAAACTTGAAAATAATTTTTTTAATCAATAGGTGGTAGAGCATTTTTCTTTTAAATTTTTAAATATTGGGCATTAAAAATTCAATTTCGAATGATTTTTGGAGTCAACTTTGGCATATTTTCGCAAGTTAATTATTAATTACTGAGTTAATATGTAAATTATCCTAATTCAATGTTTACACGAGACTTCATATTTCATACATGGAAACTATACTCTATTGGTACGGTGATTTAATATATCAACTTTATGTAAATGACACAATTATGTAACATGTATTATATAAATAAATAAATAACTCGTTTTGGCAAAAAAACTCACATGGGATATTTTTAACCTATCAAATATGTGTAGATTTACGGCAATAATAATTATTATTATTTGCACCAAATTGTCTTTGGCCCATCGTTTTGTTAAGTCGGTTCTCCAGAAACCAAATGTCTACAAAACATCAAACCAAAACATTTGATCGGGGCCACAACTAACCTGAACAGTGATGGGGGGTCGTAGCAAATGTTAATTATTGCGTTTTAAATATAGTGTCCAAAGTGCTTTAAATATAGTGTCCTAAATTTCAATATAATCAATATGGCGGTCAACCTAAAACGACGAGTAGTAAATTTTCAAATTTAGGCAATTATTATTTAAATTAAGTATTTCCCGTAGGCCCCACTGACGAAAGAAGTGTGTGTTTTTTCAAAAAGATATTACAATATCATCTATAATCGTACAAGCATACCTAACGATTCTGAAAAATGATCGAATAATGTGATGTAATGCTAACTAAAGTGTTACTGTAAGTGGTGACCGGTCTACTCAGTGAAAACTTTTCAAGTGTATGAATATTGAGTACAACCTTTTCATCGGATGTTAATTCCTCACATGATAATTCATCATGTCTCGAAGCGTCGAAAATTGATAATTGGGGTTTTTAACCTTAGGTTAGGTTAGGTGAGGGGGGGGGGGGGGGGGGAGCGGGATGGAAGGGTAGGTTAATGTGAGTTATGATGTGGTGAATTATCATGTGAGGAAGTACCGTGTCTGAATAAATTTACTATGGGAATGCAGTCGCTGAGATTTCGTAGTCCGATTAGTCATGGAACTACTGTAAGTATTTATAATTTGTTTTAATATAGCGATTTGTGAAATCAAAATGATTAAGAACGGGTTGGTTAGAACAATGCATCACATTTGAAAGTTAATATTCAAGTTCTGTTTGTATATATTAGACGTGTTGTACCATAGTGACAACAGTCACCTCATATAAATGTATGTACATAAATACACCTCATACAAACGGTGACCGGACAACTCGGAATCATGTAACTTCAACACCTCCTTTGAAAATAAATATATTTAAAAGTTTTAAAATGCTTGCAACTCTACAGGGAGGTTCCAATGAGAAAGATCGATTATTTCACGTTTCAAATTTTGAAAATTAATAATTAATTGTTTTTGTGTTTAATTCGTAGAACTACATTTAATTTTTTTGAAATTTAATTTAAATTAAATTTAATAATGTTTATTATTAAGTTCTGCAAGTGTTATAGTTTTTATTATTGTGACAGCTGTTTCGGCTTATAAGGCCATTTTCAAACTGAGGTGTTTCATAATTAGACGACGATATATATACGATTTAAAATGTCAATTTGAAAGTGAGTAAATTGATTTATTGTGGGTTAAACCGAATTCTTGGGAAAGTAATAGATTCTACCCAATGGGTATTTTGAAATTTCTAAATGTGTTCTTAATTGTTTACTAATGACGTTACTGCTATGAATATTGTTTAGGTTTTGTGAAAATACTTAGGAGATGTAAATATATTATTTTTCTTACTTTATTAATTAATGTTAAATTAGGGTCGTTCGAGCGTTTATTAATTTCTAATTGTTTGACGTGACTGAAATTTTAACAAATTCAGCCACGTCAGTGGCTTAGGGCCGGAGAAAAACACATTTTAAAAGTGTTCGAACCTAAGTCAAACATTATACCAATGAAAAGTATGGGATTTTCCAAAATGCAACTTTTCGCAAATTTTCTTATTGATTCCTATGCAGGCCACTTTTCAGTGTAGATACAAAATTTCAGTCAAGTAGGTGGCTTAGGGCGGGGGAAAAACACATTTTAAAAGTGTTCGAACCTAAGTAAAACAATATGCTCACTAAATGTATGAAATTTTCCAAAATGCAACTTTTTGCAAATTTTCTTATTAATTCCTATGCAGGCCACTTTTCAGTGTAGATACAAAATTTCAGTCAAGTAGGTGGCTTAGGGCGGGGGAAAAACACATTTTAAAAGTGTTCGAACCTAAGTAAAACAATATGCTCACTAAATGTATGAAATTTTCCAAAATGCAACTTTTTGCAAATTTTCTTATTGATTCCTATGCAGGCCACTTTTCAGTGTAGATACAAAATTTCAGTCAAGTAGGTGGCTTAGGGCGGGGGAAAAACACATTTTAAAAGTGTTCGAACCTAAGTAAAACAATATGCTCACTAAATGTATGAAATTTTCCAAAATGCAACTTTTTGCAAATTTTCTTATTGATTCCTATGCAGGCCACTTTTCAGTGTAGATACAAAATTTCAGTCAAGTAGGTGGCTTAGGGCGGGGGAAAAACACATTTTAAAAGTGTTCGAACCTAAGTAAAACAATATGCTCATGAAAAGTATGAAATTTTCCAAAATGCAACTTTTTGCAAATTTTCTTTCTGATTCCTATGCAGGCCACTATTTTCAGTGTAGGTACAAAATTTCAATCACGTTGGTGGCTTAGGGCCGGAGGAAAACACATTTTAAAAGTGTTCGAACCCAAGTCAAACATTATACCAATGAAAAGTATGGGATTTTCAAAATGCAACTTTTCGCAAATTTTCTTATTGATTCCTATGCAAGCAACTATTTTCAGGGTAGATACAAAATTTCAATCACGTTGGTGGCTTAGGGCCGGAGAAAAACACAATTTAAAAGTGTTCGAACCCAAGTCAAACATTATACCAATGAAAAGTATGGGATTTTCAAAATGCAACTTTTCGCAAATTTTCTTATTGATTCCTATGCAAGCAACTATTTTCAGGGTAGATACAAAATTTCAATCACGTTGGTGGCTTAGGGCCGGAGAAAAACACAATTTAAAAGTGTTCGAACCCAAGTCAAACATTATACCAATGAAAAGTATGGGATTTTCAAAATGCAACTTTTCGCAAATTTTCTTATTGATTCCTATGCAGGCAACTATTTTCAGGGTAGATACAAAATTTCAGTCACGTTGGTGGCTTAGGGCCGGAGAAAACACATTTTAAAAGTGTTCTGTCCATGAAAAGTACGATATTTTCCCAAATGCAACTTTTTGCAAACTTTCTTTTTGATTCCCGTGCAGGCCACTGTTCTTATTTTACATACAAAATTTCTGGCACATCAGCGGCATAGGGCCGGAGAAAACTACATTTTAAAATTGTTCGAGCCCAAGTCTTGCATTATGCCCATGAAAAGTATGATATTTTCCCAAATGCAACTTTTTGCCAATTTTCTTTCTGGTTCCTATGCAGGCAACTATGGTCAGTGTAGATACAAATTTCAGTCACGTTGGTGGCTGGAGAAAAATACATTTTAAAAGTGTTCGAACCTAAGTAAAACAATGTGCTCACGAAATGTATGAAATTTTCAAAATGCAACTTTTTGCAAATTTTCATTCTGATTCCTATGCAGGCCACTATTTTTAGTGTAGATCAAAATTTTCATTACCATCGGTGGCATAGGGCCGGAGAAAAACCCATTTTAAAAGTGTTCGAACCTAAGTCAAACATTATGTTCATAAAATGTATGAAATTTTCCAAAATGCAACTTTGTGCAAATTTTCTTATTGATTCCTATGCAGGCC
The DNA here is from genome assembly GCA_951813805.1 of Limnephilus auricula. Lineage (NCBI taxonomy): Eukaryota > Metazoa > Arthropoda > Insecta > Trichoptera > Limnephilidae > Limnephilus > Limnephilus auricula. The sequence goes on from OX638408.1 coordinate 27,165,426, forward strand.
ACTTTTCAGTGTAGATACAAAATTTCAGTCAAGTAGGTGGCTTAGGGCGGGGGAAAAACACATTTTAAAAGTGTTCGAACCTAAGTAAAACAATATGCTCACTAAATGTATGAAATTTTCCAAAATGCAACTTTTTGCAAATTTTCTTATTGATTCCTATGCAGGCCACTTTTCAGTGTAGATACAAAATTTCAGTCAAGTAGGTGGCTTAGGGCGGGGGAAAAACACATTTTAAAAGTGTTCGAACCTAAGTAAAACAATATGCTCATGAAAAGTATGAAATTTTCCAAAATGCAACTTTTTGCAAATTTTCTTTCTGATTCCTATGCAGGCCACTATTTTCAGTGTAGGTACAAAATTTCAATCACGTTGGTGGCTTAGGGCCGGAGGAAAACACATTTTAAAAGTGTTCGAACCCAAGTCAAACATTATACCAATGAAAAGTATGGGATTTTCAAAATGCAACTTTTCGCAAATTTTCTTATTGATTCCTATGCAAGCAACTATTTTCAGGGTAGATACAAAATTTCAATCACGTTGGTGGCTTAGGGCCGGAGAAAAACACAATTTAAAAGTGTTCGAACCCAAGTCAAACATTATACCAATGAAAAGTATGGGATTTTCAAAATGCAACTTTTCGCAAATTTTCTTATTGATTCCTATGCAAGCAACTATTTTCAGGGTAGATACAAAATTTCAATCACGTTGGTGGCTTAGGGCCGGAGAAAAACACAATTTAAAAGTGTTCGAACCCAAGTCAAACATTATACCAATGAAAAGTATGGGATTTTCAAAATGCAACTTTTCGCAAATTTTCTTATTGATTCCTATGCAGGCAACTATTTTCAGGGTAGATACAAAATTTCAGTCACGTTGGTGGCTTAGGGCCGGAGAAAACACATTTTAAAAGTGTTCTGTCCATGAAAAGTACGATATTTTCCCAAATGCAACTTTTTGCAAACTTTCTTTTTGATTCCCGTGCAGGCCACTGTTCTTATTTTACATACAAAATTTCTGGCACATCAGCGGCATAGGGCCGGAGAAAACTACATTTTAAAATTGTTCGAGCCCAAGTCTTGCATTATGCCCATGAAAAGTATGATATTTTCCCAAATGCAACTTTTTGCCAATTTTCTTTCTGGTTCCTATGCAGGCAACTATGGTCAGTGTAGATACAAATTTCAGTCACGTTGGTGGCTGGAGAAAAATACATTTTAAAAGTGTTCGAACCTAAGTAAAACAATGTGCTCACGAAATGTATGAAATTTTCAAAATGCAACTTTTTGCAAATTTTCATTCTGATTCCTATGCAGGCCACTATTTTTAGTGTAAATCAAAATTTTCATTACCATCGGTGGCATAGGGCCGGAGAAAAACACATTTTAAAAGTGTTCGAGCCCAAGTCAAACATTATGCCAATGAAAAGATGAAAATACATTTTGAAATTTTCCAAAATGCAACTTTTTGCAAATTTTCTTCAATTCCCGTGCAGGCCACTATTTTCAGTGTAGATACAAAATTTCAATCACGTTGGTGGCTTAGGGCCGGAGGTAAACACATTTTAAAAGTTTTTTCGTTGTTTGTTTTTGGGGTGTTATGCCGTGTTGTGCTACCTCCTTCTTTAGCCGACGTTTCGGACAGCGTTGCAGTGTCCATCATCAGGGCAGATCCGTCGATGTGAATTTGTAGTGTTAAGTGTGTGCTTATTTAGTTGGAAGCGATACCGTGCCGTTAGCCTTATTTCAGAAGAAAGTGAACTAAGCGCAGTATTTACGTTAGCCTGGGGCCCGTCCACGGAGAAATGTAACGAAATTTCCAAACGAAAGTAGTGTCATCTTGTGGCGAATTCTAGAAATAGAAAAAAAACCAATCTGAAGCGAATGTAGCCAATATCAAGGTATAAACAAATGGTTTTATACTTTTGTATTGAATTATTATATGTTATTAAAGTATACTTAGACATGTTTTTTTGCGATTAGCTTTGGTGTAGCCGTCAATTACCGGATACCAAGAGCTGTTGAGCTTAGCTCCGTCGTCTCTATTAATATTAATTGGATTTTTGTAGATTTCAATTGCCTCCGTAATCAGGCGTGATCTATAAGTGTTAGGTCTTCCCAGGACCTCAGGAACAAATCCAAAATAATGGCCGGTTTCAATTAAGTGCTCGGCGATTGCCGATTTATCAGGATGGCCAAGTTTACAAGCACGAAAGTGTTCTGCTATCCTCTTGGAAATCGTTCGCTCTGTTTGGCCTACATAAACCTTGTCACATCCGGAACAGCTGAGTTTATACACTCCGTCTGCTTCCAGAGGAAACTTAGTTTTTGCAGACCTCAGTAGGTCTTGGATTTTGGTTGTGGTTAAGAAGACAGTCTTGATGCTTTCTTTTCTCAACATCCTGGCAATTCTGTCTGTCACATTGTGAACGAAAGGAAGGAAAGCACAGCCTTTTGACTCTTGTTCAACTCTGACTTCCTAAAAGTGTTCGAACCCAAGTCAAACATTATACCAATGAAAAGTATGGGATTTTCAAAATGCAACTTTTCGCAAATTTTCTTATTGATTCCTATGCAGGCAACTATTTTCAGGGTAGATACAAAATTTCAGTCACGTTGGTGGCTTAGAGCCGGAGAAAACACATTTTAAAAGTGTTCTGTCCATGAAAAGTACGATATTTTCCCAAATGCAACTTTTTGCAAACTTTCTTTTTGATTCCCGTGCAGGCCACTGTTCTTATTTTACATACAAAATTTATGAAATTTTCCAAAATGCAACTTTTTGCAAATTTTCATTCTGATTCCTATGCAGGCCACTATGTTTAGTGTAGATCAAAATTTTCATTTCCATCGGTGGCATAGGGCCGGAGAAAAACCCATTTTAAAAGTGTTCGAACCTAAGTCAAACATTATGTTCATGAAAAGTATGACATTTTCCAAAAGGCAACTTTTTGCAAATTTTCATTCTGATTCCTATGCAGGCCACTATTTTTAGTGTAGATGAAAATTTTCATTATCATCGGTGGCATAGGGCCGGAGAAAAACCCATTTTAAAAGTGTTAGAGCCCAAGTCAAACATTATGACAATGAAAAGATAAAAATACATTTTGAAATTTTCCAAAATGCAACTTTTTGAAAATTTTCTTTTTGATTCCCGTGCAGGCCACTATTCTTATTTTACATACAAAATTTCCGGCACATCGGCGGCATAGGACCGGAGAAAACTACATTTTAAAATTGTTTGACCCAAGTCTTGCATTATGCGCATGAAAAGTACGATATTTTCCCAAATGCAACTTTTTGCAAACTTTTTTTTTGATTCCCGTGCAAGCCACTATTCTTATTTTACATACAAAATTTCTGGCACATCGGCGGCATAGGGCCGGAGAAAACTACATTTTAAAATTGTTCGAGCCCAAGTCTTGCATTATGCCCATGAAAAGTATGATATTTTCCCAAATGCAACTTTTTGCAAATTTTATTTCTGGTTCCTATGCAGGCAACTATGGTCAGTGTAGATACAAATTTCAGTCACGTTGGTGGCTTAGGGCCGGAGAAAAACACATTTTAAAAGTGGTCGAACCTAAGTAAAACAATATGCTCACTAAATGTATGAAATTTTCCAAAATGCAACTTTTTGCAAATATTCATTCTGATTCCTATGCAGGCCACTATTTTTAGTGTAGATCAAAATTTTCATTACCATCGGTGGCATAGGGCCGGAGAAAAACCCATTTTAAAAGTGTTCGAACCTAAGTCAAACATTATGTTCATAAAATGTATGAAATTTTCCAAAATGCAACTTTGTGCAAATTTTCTTATTGATTCCTATGCAGGCGACTATTTTCAGTGTAGATACAAAATTTTAGTCACGTTGGTGGCTTAGGGCCGGAGAAAAACACATTTTAAAAGTGTTCGAACCTAAGTAAAACAATGTGCTCACGAAATGTATGAAATTTTCAAAAAGGAAACTTTTTGCAAATTTTCATTCTGATTCCTATGCAGGCCACTATTTTTAGTATAGATCAAAATTTTCATTACCATCGGTGGCATAGGGCCGGAGAAAAATCCATTTTAAAAGTGTTCGAGCCCAAGTCAAACAATATGACAATGAAAAGATAAAAATACATTTTGAAATTTTCCAAAATGCAACTTTTTGAAAATTTTCTTTTTGATTCCCGTGCAAGCCACTATTCTTATTTTACATACAAAATTTCCGGCACATCGGCGGCATACGACCGGAGAAAACTACATTTTAAAATTGTTTGACCCAAGTCTTGCATTATGCCCATGAAAAGTACGATATTTTCCCAAATGCAACTTTTTGCAAATTTTCTTTCTGGTTCCTATGCAGGCAACTATGGTCAGTGTAGATACAAATTTCAGTCACGTTGGTGGATTAGGGCCGGAGAAAAACACATTTTAAAAGTGTTTGAACCCAAGCAAATGAAAAGTACGGGATTTTCCAAAATGCAACTTCTCGCAAATTTTCTTATTGATTCCTATGCAGGCCACTTTTCAGTGTAGATACAAAATTTCAGTCACGTTGGTGGCTTAGGGCCGGCGAAAAACACATTTTAAAAGTGTTCGAACCTAAGTAAAACAATATGCTTACGAAATGTATGAAGTTTTAAAAAATGCAACTTTTTGCAAATTTTCATTCTGATTCCTATGCAGGCCACTATTTTCAGTGTAGGTACAAAATTTCAATCACGTTGGTGGCTTAGGGCCGGAGGAAAACACATTTTAAAAGTGTTCGAACCCAAGTCAAACATTATACCAATGAAAAGTATGGGATTTTCAAAATGCAACTTTTCACTAGGCAGGCCACTATTCTTAGCGTACATACAAAATTTCCGGCACATCAGCGGCATAGGGCCGGAGAAAACTACATTTTTAAATTGTTCGACCCAAGTCTTGCATTATGCCCATGAAAAGTACGATATTTTCCCAAATGCAACTTTTTGCAAATTTTCTTTTTGATTCCCGTGCAGGACACTCTTCTAAGCGTACAGACAAAATTTCCGGCACATCGGTGTCATAAGCCGGAGAAAAAAACATTTTAAAATTGTTCGAGCCCAAGTCTTGCATTATGCCCATGAAAAGTATGATATTTTCCAAATGCAACTTTTTGCAAATTTTCTTTTTGATTCCCGTGCAGGCCACTCTTCTAAGCGTACATACAAAATTTCCGGCACATCGGTGTCATAGGGCCGGAGAAAAAAACATTTTAAAATTGTTCGAGCCCAAGTCTTGCATTATGCCCATGAAAAGTATGATATTTTCCCAAATGCAACTTTTTGCAAATTTTCTTTTTGATTCCGTGCAGGCCACTATTCTTAGCGTACATACAAAATTTCCGGCACATCAGCGGCGTAGGGCCGGAGAAAACTACATTTTAAAATTGTTCGACCCAAGTCTTGCATTATGCCCATGAAAAGTACGATATTTTCCCAAATGCAACTTTTTGCAAATTTTCTTTTTGATTCCCGTGCAGGACACTCTTCTAAGCGTACAGACAAAATTTCCGGCACATCGGTGTCATAGGGCCGGAGAAAAAAACATTTTAAAATTGTTCGAGCCCAAGTCTTGCATTATGCCCATGAAAAGTATGATATTTTCCCAAATGCAACTTTTTGCAAATTTTCTTTTTGATTCCCGTGCAGGCTACTATTCTTATTGTACATACAAAATTTCCGGCACATCGGTGTCATAGGGCCGGAGAAAAAAACATTTTAAAATTGTTCGAGCCCAAGTCTTGCATTATGCCCATGAAAAGTATGATATTTTCCCAAATGCAACTTTTTGCAAATTTTTTCTTTTTGATTCCCGTGCAGGACACTCTTCTAAGCGTACATACAAAATTTCCGGCACATCGGTGTCATAAGCCGGAGAAAAAAACATTTTAAAATTGTTCGAGCCCAAGTCTTGCATTATGCCCATGAAAAGTATGATATTTTCCAAATGCAACTTTTTGCAAATTTTCTTTTTGATTCCCGTGCAGGCTACTATTCTTATTGTACATACAAAATTTCCGGCTCATCGGTGTCATAGGGCCGGAGAAAAAAACATTTTAAAATTGTTCGAGCCCAAGTCTTGCATTATGACCATGAAAAGTACGATTGATTCCCGTGCAGGCCACTATTCTTAGCGTACATACAAAATTTCCGGCTCATCGGTGTCATAGGGCCGGAGAAAAAAACATTTTAAAATTGTTCGAGCCCAAGTCTTGCATTATGCCTATGAAAAGTATGATATTTTCCAAATGCAACTTTTTGCAAATTTTCTTTTTGATTCCCGTGCAGGCCACTATTCTAAGCGTACAGACAAAATTTCCGGCACATCGGTGTCATAGGGCCGGAGAAAAAAACATTTTAAAATTGTTCGAGCCCAAGTCTTGCATTATGCCCATGAAAAGTATGATATTTTCCCAAATGCAACTTTTTGCAAATTTTCTTTTTGATTCCGTGCAGGCCACTATTCTTAGCGTACATACAAAATTTCCGGCACATCAGCGGCGTAGGGCCGGAGAAAACTACATTTTAAAATTGTTCGACCCAAGTCTTGCATTATGCCCATGAAAAGTACGATATTTTCCCAAATGCAACTTTTTGCAAATTTTATTTTTGATTCCCGTGCAGGACACTCTTCTAAGCGTACAGACAAAATTTCCGGCACATCGGTGTAATAGGGCCCGAGAAAAAAACATTTTAAAATTGTTCGAGCCCAAGTCTTGCATTATGCCCATGAAAAGTATGATATTTTCCAAATGCAAATTTTTGCAAATTTTCTTTTTGATTCCCGTGCAGGCCACTCTTCTAAGCGTACATACAAAATTTCCGGCACATCGGTGTCATAGGGCCGGAGAAAAAAACATTTTAAAATTGTTCGAGCCCAAGTCTTGCATTATGCCCATGAAAAGTATGATATTTTCCCAAATGCAACTTTTTGCAAATTTTCTTTTTGATTCCCGTGCAGGCCACTATTCTTAGCGTACATACAAAATTTCCGGCACATCGGTGTCATAGGGCCGGAGAAAAAAACATTTTAAAATTGTTCGAGCCCAAGTCTTGCATTACGCCCATGAAAAGTATGATATTTTCCCAAATGGAACTTTTTGCAAATTTTCTTTTTGATTCCCGTGCAGGACATTCTTCTAAGGTACATACAAAATTTCCGGCTCATCGGTGTCATAGGGCCGGAGAAAAAAACATTTTAAAATTGTTCGAGCCCAAGTCTTGCATTATGCCCATGAAAAGTACGATTGATTCCCGTGCAGGCCACTATTCTTAGCGTACATACAAAATTTCCGGCACATCGGTGTCATAGGGCCGGAGAAAAAAACATTTTAAAATTGTTCGAGCCCAAGTCTTGCATTACGCCCATGAAAAGTATGATATTTTCCCAAATGGAACTTTTTGCAAATTTTCTTTTTGATTCCCGTGCAGGACATTCTTCTAAGGTACATACAAAATTTCCGGCACATCGGTGTCAAAGGGCCGGAGAAAAAAACATTTTAAAATTGTTCGAGCCCAAGTCTTGCATTATGCCCATGAAAAGTATGATATTTTCCCAAATGCAACTTTTTGCAAATTTTCTTTTTGATTCCCGTGCAGGCTACTATTCTTATTGTACATACAAAATTTCCGGCACATCGGTGGCATAGGGCCGGAGAAAAACCCATTTTAAAAGTGTTCGAACCTAAGTCAAACATTATGTTCATGAAATGTATGAAATTTTCCAAAATGCAACTTTGTGCAAATTTTCTTATTGATTCCTATGCAAGCCACTATTTTCAGTGTAGATACAAAATTTTTGTCACGTTGGTGGCTTAGGGTCGGAGAAAAACACATTTTAAAAGTGTTCGAACCTAAGTCAAACATTATGTTCATGAAAAGTATGACATTTTCCAAAAGGCAACTTTTTGCAAATTTTCATTCTGATTCCTATGCAGGCAACTATTTTTAGTGTAGATGAAAATTTTCATTATCATCGGTGGCATAGGGCCGGAGAAAAACCCATTTTAAAAGTGTTAGAGCCCAAGTCAAACATTATGACAATGAAAAGATAAAAATACATTTTGAAATTTTCCAAAATGCAACTTTTTGAAAATTTTCTTTTTGATTCCCGTGCAGGCCACTATTCTTATTTTACATACAAAATTTCCGGCACATCGGCGGCATAGGACCGGAGAAAACTACATTTTAAAATTGTTTGACCCAAGTCTTGCATTATGCGCATGAAAAGTACGATATTTTCCCAAATGCAACTTTTTGCAAACTTTTTTTTTGATTCCCGTGCAAGCCACTATTCTTATTTTACATACAAAATTTCTGGCACATCGGCGGCATAGGGCCGGAGAAAACTACATTTTAAAATTGTTCGAGCCCAAGTCTTGCATTATGCCCATGAAAAGTATGATATTTTCCCAAATGCAACTTTTTGCAAATTTTATTTCTGGTTCCTATGCAGGCAACTATGGTCAGTGTAGATACAAATTTCAGTCACGTTGGTGGCTTAGGGCCGGAGAAAAACACATTTTAAAAGTGGTCGAACCTAAGTAAAACAATATGCTCACTAAATGTATGAAATTTTCCAAAATGCAACTTTTTGCAAATATTCATTCTGATTCCTATGCAGGCCACTATTTTTTAGTGTAGATCAAAATTTTCATTACCATCGGTGGCATAGGGCCGGAGAAAAACCCATTTTAAAAGTGTTCGAACCTAAGTCAAACATTATGTTCATAAAATGTATGAAATTTTCCAAAATGCAACTTTGTGCAAATTTTCTTATTGATTCCTATGCAGGCCACTATTTTCAGTGTAGATACAAAATTTTAGTCACGTTGGTGGCTTAGGGCCGGAGAAAAACACATTTTAAAAGTGTTCGAACCTAAGTAAAACAATGTGCTCACGAAATGTATGAAATTTTCAAAAAGGAAACTTTTTGCAAATTTTCATTCTGATTCCTATGCAGGCCACTATTTTTAGTATAGATCAAAATTTTCATTACCATCGGTGGCATAGGGCCGGAGAAAAATCCATTTTAAAAGTGTTCGAGCCCAAGTCAAACAATATGACAATGAAAAGATAAAAATACATTTTGAAATTTTCCAAAATGCAACTTTTTGAAAATTTTCTTTTTGATTCCCGTGCAAGCCACTATTCTTATTTTACATACAAAATTTCCGGCACATCGGCGGCATACGACCGGAGAAAACTACATTTTAAAATTGTTTGACCCAAGTCTTGCATTATGCCCATGAAAAGTACGATATTTTCCCAAATGCAACTTTTTGCAAATTTTCTTTCTGGTTCCTATGCAGGCAACTATGGTCAGTGTAGATACAAATTTCAGTCACGTTGGTGGATTAGGGCCGGAGAAAAACACATTTTAAAAGTGTTTGAACCCAAGCAAATGAAAAGTACGGGATTTTCCAAAATGCAACTTCTCGCAAATTTTCTTATTGATTCCTATGCAGGCCACTTTTCAGTGTAGATACAAAATTTCAGTCACGTTGGTGGCTTAGGGCCGGCGAAAAACACATTTTAAAAGTGTTCGAACCTAAGTAAAACAATATGCTTACGAAATGTATGAAGTTTTAAAAAATGCAACTTTTTGCAAATTTTCATTCTGATTCCTATGCAGGCCACTATTTTCAGTGTAGGTACAAAATTTCAATCACGTTGGTGGCTTAGGGCCGGAGGAAAACACATTTTAAAAGTGTTCGAACCCAAGTCAAACATTATACCAATGAAAAGTATGGGATTTTCAAAATGCAACTTTTCACTAGGCAGGCCACTATTCTTAGCGTACATACAAAATTTCCGGCACATCAGCGGCATAGGGCCGGAGAAAACTACATTTTTAAATTGTTCGACCCAAGTCTTGCATTATGCCCATGAAAAGTACGATATTTTCCCAAATGCAACTTTTTGCAAATTTTCTTTTTGATTTCCGTGCAGGCTACTATTCTTATTGTACATACAAAATTTCCGGCACATCGGTGTCATAGGGCCGGAGAAAAAAACATTTTAAAATTGTTCGAGCCCAATTCTTGCATTATGCCCATGAAAAGTATGATATTTTCCCAAATGCAACTGTTTGCAAATTTTTTCTTTTTGATTCCCGTGCAGGACACTCTTCTAAGCGTACATACAAAATTTCCGGCACATCGGTGTCATAGGGCCGGAGAAAAAAACATTTTAAAATTGTTCGAGCCCAAGTCTTGCATTATGCCCATGAAAAGTATGATATTTTCCAAATGCAACTTTTTGCAAATTTTCTTTTTGATTCCCGTGCAGGCCACTCTTCTAAGCGTATATACAAAATTTCCGGCACATCGGTGTCATAGGGCCGGAGAAAAAAACATTTTAAAATTGTTCGAGCCCAAGTCTTGCATTATGCCCATGAAAAGTACGATATTTTCCCAAATGCAACTTTTTGCAAATTTTCTTTTTGATTCCCGTGCAGACCACTCTTCTAAGCGTACATACAAAATTTCCGGTACATCGGTGTCATAGGGCCGGAGAAAAAAACATTTTAAAATTGTTCGAGCCCAAGTCTTGCATTATGCCCATGAAAAGTATGATATTTTCCAAATGCAACTTTTTGCAAATTTTCTTTTTGATTCCCGTGCAGGCCACTCTTCTTAGCGTACATACAAAATTTCCGGCACATCGGTGTCATAGGGCCGGAGAAAAAAACATTTTAAAATTGTTCGAGCCCAAGTCTTGCATTATGCCCATGAAAAGTATGATATTTTCCCAAATGCAACTTTTTGCAAATTTTCTTTTTGATTCCCGTGCAGGCTACTATTCTTATTGTACATACAAAATTTCCGGCACATCGGTGTCATAGGGCCGGAGAAAACTACATTTTAAAATTGTTCGAGCCCAAGTCTTGCATTATGCCCATGAAAAGTACGATTGATTCCCGTGCAGGCCACTATTCTAAGCGTACAGACAAAATTTCCGGCACATCGGTGTCATATGGCCGGAGAAAAAAACATTTTAAAATTGTTCGAGCCCAAGTCTTGCATTATGCCCATGAAAAGTATGATATTTTCCCAAATGCAACTTTTTGCAAATTTTCTTTTTGATTCCCGTGCAGGCTACTATTCTTATTGTACATACAAAATTTCCGGCACATCGGTGTCATAGGGCCGGAGAAAACTACATTTTAAAATTGTTCGAGCCCAAGTCTTGCATTACGCCCATGAAAAGTATGATATTTTCCCAAATGGAACTTTTTGCAAATTTTCTTTTTGATTCCCGTGCAGGACATTCTTCTAAGGTACATACAAAATTTCCGGCACATCGGTGTCAAAGGGCCGGAGAAAAAAACATTTTAAAATTGTTCGAGCCCAAGTCTTGCATTATGCCCATGAAAAGTATGATATTTTCCCAAATGCAACTTTTTGCAAATTTTCTTTTTGATTCCCGTGCAGGCTACTATTCTTATTGTACATACAAAATTTCCGGCACATCGGTGTCATAGGGCCGGAGAAAAAAACATTTTAAAATTGTTCGAGCCCAAGTCTTGCATTATGCCCATGAAAAGTATGATATTTTCCAAATGCAACTTTTTGCAAATTTTCTTTTTGATTCCCGTGCAGGCCACTCTTCTAAGCGTATATACAAAATTTCCGGCACATCGGTGTCATAGGGCCGGAGAAAAAAACATTTTAAAATTGTTCGAGCCCAAGTCTTGCATTATGCCCATGAAAAGTACGATATTTTCCCAAATGCAACTTTTTGCAAATTTTCTTTTTGATTCCCGTGCAGACCACTCTTCTAAGCGTACATACAAAATTTCCGGTACATCGGTGTCATAGGGCCCGAGAAAAAAACATTTTAAAATTGTTCGAGCCCAAGTCTTGCATTATGCCCATGAAAAGTATGATATTTTCCAAATGCAACTTTTTGCAAATTTTCTTTTTGATTCCCGTGCAGGCCACTCTTCTAAGCGTACATACAAAATTACCGGCACATCGGTGTCATAGGGCCGGAGAAAAAAACATTTTAAAATTGTTCGAGCCCAAGTCTTGCATTATGCCCATGAAAAGTATGATATTTTTCAAATGCAACGTTTTGCAAATTTTCTTTTTGATTCCCGTGCAGGCCACTATTCTTAGCGTACATACAAAATTTCCGGCACATCGGTGTCATAGGGCCGGAGAAAAAAACATTTTAAAATTGTTCGAGCCCAAGTCTTGCATTATGCCCATGAAAAGTATGATATTTTCCAAATGCAACTTTTTGCAAATTTTCTTTTTGATTCCCGTGCAGGCCACTCTTCTTAGCGTACATACAAAATTTCCGGCACATCGGTGTCATAGGGCCGGAGAAAAAAACATTTTAAAATTGTTCGAGCCCAAGTCTTGCATTATGCCCATGAAAAGTATGATATTTTCCCAAATGCAACTTTTTGCAAATTTTCTTTTTGATTCCCGTGCAGGCTACTATTCTTATTGTACATACAAAATTTCCGGCACATCGGTGTCATAGGGCCGGAGAAAACTACATTTTAAAATTGTTCGAGCCCAAGTCTTGCATTATGCCCATGAAAAGTACGATTGATTCCCGTGCAGGCCACTATTCTAAGCGTACAGACAAAATTTCCGGCACATCGGTGTCATAGGGCCGGAGAAAAAAACATTTTAAAATTGTTCGAGCCCAAGTCTTGCATTATGCCCATGAAAAGTATGATATTTTCCCAAATGCAACTTTTTGCAAATTTTCTTTTTGATTCCCGTGCAGGACATTCTTCTAAGGTACATACAAAATTTCCGGCACATCGGTGTCAAAGGGCCGGAGAAAAAAACATTTTAAAATTGTTCGAGCCCAAGTCTTGCATTATGCCCATGAAAAGTATGATATTTTCCCAAATGCAACTTTTTGCAAATTTTCTTTTTGAATCCCGTGCAGGCTACTATTCTTATTGTACATACAAAATTTCCGGCACATCGGTGTCATAGGGCCGGAGAAAACTACATTTTAAAATTGTTCGAGCCCAAGTCTTGCATTATGCCCATGAAAAGTACGATTGATTCCCGTGCAGGCCACTATTCTAAGCGTACAGACAAAATTTCCGGCACATCGGTGTCATAGGGCCGGAGAAAAAAACATTTTAAAATTGTTCGAGCCCAAGTCTTGCATTATGCCCATGAAAAGTATGATATTTTCCAAATGCAACTTTTTGCAAATTTTCTTTTTGATTCCCGTGCAGGCCACTCTTCTAAGCGTACATACAAAATTTCCGGCACATCGGTGTCATAGGGCCGGAGAAAAAAACATTTTAAAATTGTTCGAGCCCAAGTCTTGCATTATGCCCATGAAAAGTATGATATTTTTCAAATGCAACTTTTTGCAAATTTTCTTTTTGATTCCCGTGCAGGCCACTATTCTTAGCGTACATACAAAATTTCCGGCACATCGGTGTCATAGGGCCGGAGAAAACTACATTTTAAAATTGTTCGAGCCCAAGTCTTGCATTATGCCCATGAAAAGTATGATATTTTTCAAATGCAACGTTTTGCAAATTTTCTTTTTGATTCCCGTGCAGGCCACTATTCTTAGCGTACATACAAAATTTCCGGCACATCGGTGTCATAGGGCCGGAGAAAAAAACATTTTAAAATTGTTCGAGCCCAAGTCTTGCATTATGCCCATGAAAAGTATGATATTTTCCAAATGCAACTTTTTGCAAATTTTCTTTTTGATTCCCGTGCAGGCCACTCTTCTTAGCGTACATACAAAATTTCCGGCACATCGGTGTCATAGGGCCGGAGAAAAAAACATTTTAAAATTGTTCGAGCCCAAGTCTTGCATTATGCCCATGAAAAGTATGATATTTTCCCAAATGCAACTTTTTGCAAATTTTCTTTTTGATTCCCGTGCAGGCTACTATTCTTATTGTACATACAAAATTTCCGGCACATCGGTGTCATAGGGCCGGAGAAAACTACATTTTAAAATTGTTCGAGCCCAAGTCTTGCATTATGCCCATGAAAAGTACGATTGATTCCCGTGCAGGCCACTATTCTAAGCGTACAGACAAAATTTCCGGCACATCGGTGTCATAGGGCCGGAGAAAAAAACATTTTAAAATTGTTCGAGCCCAAGTCTTGCATTATGCCCATGAAAAGTATGATATTTTCCCAAATGCAACTTTTTGCAAATTTTCTTTTTGATTCCCGTGCAGGACATTCTTCTAAGGTACATACAAAATTTCCGGCACATCGGTGTCAAAGGGCCGGAGAAAAAAACATTTTAAAATTGTTCGAGCCCAAGTCTTGCATTATGCCCATGAAAAGTATGATATTTTCCCAAATGCAACTTTTTGCAAATTTTCTTTTTGAATCCCGTGCAGGCTACTATTCTTATTGTACATACAAAATTTCCGGCACATCGGTGTCATAGGGCCGGAGAAAACTACATTTTAAAATTGTTCGAGCCCAAGTCTTGCATTATGCCCATGAAAAGTACGATTGATTCCCGTGCAGGCCACTATTCTAAGCGTACAGACAAAATTTCCGGCACATCGGTGTCATAGGGCCGGAGAAAAAAACATTTTAAAATTGTTCGAGCCCAAGTCTTGCATTATGCCCATGAAAAGTATGATATTTTCCAAATGCAACTTTTTGCAAATTTTCTTTTTGATTCCCGTGCAGGCCACTCTTCTAAGCGTACATACAAAATTTCCGGCACATCGGTGTCATAGGGCCGGAGAAAAAAACATTTTAAAATTGTTCGAGCCCAAGTCTTGCATTATGCCCATGAAAAGTATGATATTTTTCAAATGCAACTTTTTGCAAATTTTCTTTTTGATTCCCGTGCAGGCCACTATTCTTAGCGTACATACAAAATTTCCGGCACATCGGTGTCATAGGGCCGGAGAAAACTACATTTTAAAATTGTTCGAGCCCAAGTCTTGCATTATGCCCATGAAAAGTACGATTGATTCCCGTGCAGGCCACTATTCTAAGCGTACATACAAAATTTCCGGCACATCGGTGTCATAGGGCCGGAGAAAAAAACATTTTAAAATTGTTCGAGCCCAAGTCTTGCATTATGCCCATGAAAAGTATGATATTTTTCAAATGCAACTTTTTGCAAATTTTCTTTTTGATTCCCGTGCAGGCCACTATTCTTAGCGTACAAACAAAATTTCCGGCACATCAGCGGCATAGGGCCGGAGAAAACTACATCTTAAAATTGTTCGACCCAAGTATTGCATTATGCCCATGAAAAGTATGATATTTTCCAAATGCAACTTTTTGCAAATTTTCTTTTTGATTCCCGTGCAGGCCACTCTTCTAAGCGTACATAAAAATTTCCGGCACATCGGTGTCATAGGGCCGGAGAAAAAAACATTTTAAAATTGTTCGAGCCCAAGTCTTGCATTATGCCCATGAAAAGTATGATATTTTCCCAAATGCAACTTTTTGCAAATTTTCTTTTTGATTCCCGTGCAGGCTACTATTCTTATTGTACATACAAAATTTCCGGCACATCGGTGTCATAGGGCCGGAGAAAACTACATTTTAAAATTGTTCGAGCCCAAGTCTTGCATTATGCCCATGAAAAGTACGATTGATTCCCGTGCAGGCCACTATTCTAAGCGTACAGACAAAATTTCCGGCACATCGGTGTCATAGGGCCGGAGAAAAAAACATTTTAAAATTGTTCGAGCCCAAGTCTTGCATTATGCCCATGAAAAGTATGATATTTTCCCAAATGCAACTTTTTGCAAATTTTCTTTTTGATTCCCGTGCAGGACATTCTTCTAAGGTACATACAAAATTTCCGGCACATCGGTGTCAAAGGGCCGGAGAAAAAAACATTTTAAAATTGTTCGAGCCCAAGTCTTGCATTATGCCCATGAAAAGTATGATATTTTCCCAAATGCAACTTTTTGCAAATTTTCTTTTTGAATCCCGTGCAGGCTACTATTCTTATTGTACATACAAAATTTCCGGCACATCGGTGTCATAGGGCCGGAGAAAACTACATTTTAAAATTGTTCGAGCCCAAGTCTTGCATTATGCCCATGAAAAGTACGATTGATTCCCGTGCAGGCCACTATTCTAAGCGTACAGACAAAATTTCCGGCACATCGGTGTCATAGGGCCGGAGAAAAAAACATTTTAAAATTGTTCGAGCCCAAGTCTTGCATTATGCCCATGAAAAGTATGATATTTTCCAAATGCAACTTTTTGCAAATTTTCTTTTTGATTCCCGTGCAGGCCACTCTTCTAAGCGTACATACAAAATTTCCGGCACATCGGTGTCATAGGGCCGGAGAAAAAAACATTTTAAAATTGTTCGAGCCCAAGTCTTGCATTATGCCCATGAAAAGTATGATATTTTTCAAATGCAACTTTTTGCAAATTTTCTTTTTGATTCCCGTGCAGGCCACTATTCTTAGCGTACATACAAAATTTCCGGCACATCGGTGTCATAGGGCCGGAGAAAACTACATTTTAAAATTGTTCGAGCCCAAGTCTTGCATTATGCCCATGAAAAGTATGATATTTTTCAAATGCAACGTTTTGCAAATTTTCTTTTTGATTCCCGTGCAGGCCACTATTCTTAGCGTACATACAAAATTTCCGGCACATCGGTGTCATAGGGCCGGAGAAAAAAACATTTTAAAATTGTTCGAGCCCAAGTCTTGCATTATGCCCATGAAAAGTATGATATTTTCCAAATGCAACTTTTTGCAAATTTTCTTTTTGATTCCCGTGCAGGCCACTCTTCTTAGCGTACATACAAAATTTCCGGCACATCGGTGTCATAGGGCCGGAGAAAAAAACATTTTAAAATTGTTCGAGCCCAAGTCTTGCATTATGCCCATGAAAAGTATGATATTTTCCCAAATGCAACTTTTTGCAAATTTTCTTTTTGATTCCCGTGCAGGCTACTATTCTTATTGTACATACAAAATTTCCGGCACATCGGTGTCATAGGGCCGGAGAAAACTACATTTTAAAATTGTTCGAGCCCAAGTCTTGCATTATGCCCATGAAAAGTACGATTGATTCCCGTGCAGGCCACTATTCTAAGCGTACAGACAAAATTTCCGGCACATCGGTGTCATAGGGCCGGAGAAAAAAACATTTTAAAATTGTTCGAGCCCAAGTCTTGCATTATGCCCATGAAAAGTATGATATTTTCCCAAATGCAACTTTTTGCAAATTTTCTTTTTGATTCCCGTGCAGGACATTCTTCTAAGGTACATACAAAATTTCCGGCACATCGGTGTCAAAGGGCCGGAGAAAAAAACATTTTAAAATTGTTCGAGCCCAAGTCTTGCATTATGCCCATGAAAAGTATGATATTTTCCCAAATGCAACTTTTTGCAAATTTTCTTTTTGAATCCCGTGCAGGCTACTATTCTTATTGTACATACAAAATTTCCGGCACATCGGTGTCATAGGGCCGGAGAAAACTACATTTTAAAATTGTTCGAGCCCAAGTCTTGCATTATGCCCATGAAAAGTACGATTGATTCCCGTGCAGGCCACTATTCTAAGCGTACAGACAAAATTTCCGGCACATCGGTGTCATAGGGCCGGAGAAAAAAACATTTTAAAATTGTTCGAGCCCAAGTCTTGCATTATGCCCATGAAAAGTATGATATTTTCCAAATGCAACTTTTTGCAAATTTTCTTTTTGATTCCCGTGCAGGCCACTCTTCTAAGCGTACATACAAAATTTCCGGCACATCGGTGTCATAGGGCCGGAGAAAAAAACATTTTAAAATTGTTCGAGCCCAAGTCTTGCATTATGCCCATGAAAAGTATGATATTTTTCAAATGCAACTTTTTGCAAATTTTCTTTTTGATTCCCGTGCAGGCCACTATTCTTAGCGTACATACAAAATTTCCGGCACATCGGTGTCATAGGGCCGGAGAAAACTACATTTTAAAATTGTTCGAGCCCAAGTCTTGCATTATGCCCATGAAAAGTACGATTGATTCCCGTGCAGGCCACTATTCTAAGCGTACATACAAAATTTCCGGCACATCGGTGTCATAGGGCCGGAGAAAAAAACATTTTAAAATTGTTCGAGCCCAAGTCTTGCATTATGCCCATGAAAAGTATGATATTTTTCAAATGCAACTTTTTGCAAATTTTCTTTTTGATTCCCGTGCAGGCCACTATTCTTAGCGTACAAACAAAATTTCCGGCACATCAGCGGCATAGGGCCGGAGAAAACTACATCTTAAAATTGTTCGACCCAAGTATTGCATTATGCCCATGAAAAGTATGATATTTTCCAAATGCAACTTTTTGCAAATTTTCTTTTTGATTCCCGTGCAGGCCACTCTTCTAAGCGTACATAAAAATTTCCGGCACATCGGTGTCATAGGGCCGGAGAAAAAAACATTTTAAAATTGTTCGAGCCCAAGTCTTGCATTATGCCCATGAAAAGTATGATATTTTTCAAATGCAACGTTTTGCAAATTTTCTTTTTGATTCCCGTGCAGGCCACTCTTCTAAGCGTACATACAAAATTTCCGGCACATCGGTGTTATAGGGCCGGAGAAAAAAACATTTTAAAATTGTTCGAGCCCAAGTCTTGCATTATGCCCATGAAAAGTATGATATTTTTCAAATGCAACTTTTTGCAAATTTTCTTTTTGATTCCCGTGCAGGCCACTATTCTTAGCGTACAAACAAAATTTCCGGCACATCAGCGGCATAGGGCCGGAGAAAACTACATTTTAAAATTGTTCGACCCAAGTATTGCATTATGCCCATGAAAAGTATGATATTTTCCAAATGCAACGTTTTGCAAATTTTCTTTTTGATTCCCGTGCAGGCCACTATTCTTAGCGTACAAACAAAATTTCCGGCACATAAGCGGCATAGGGCCGGAGAAAACTACATCTTAAAATTGTTCGACCCAAGTATTGCATTATGCCCATGAAAAGTATGATATTTTCCAAATGCAACTTTTTGCAAATTTTCTTTTTGATTCCCGTGCAGGCCACTCTTCTAAGCGTACATAAAAATTTCCGGCACATCGGTGTCATAGGGCCGGAGAAAAAAACATTTTAAAATTGTTCGAGCCCAAGTCTTGCATTATGCCCATGAAAAGTATGATATTTTTCAAATGCAACTTTTTGCAAATTTTCTTTTTGATTCCCGTGCAGGCCACTATTCTTAGCGTACAAACAAAATTTCCGGCACATCAGCGGCATAGGGCCGGAGAAAACTACATCTTAAAATTGTTCGACCCAAGTATTGCATTATGCCCATGAAAAGTATGATATTTTTCAAATGCAACGTTTTGCAAATTTTCTTTTTGATTCCCGTGCAGGCCACTCTTCTTAGCGTACATACAAAATTTCCGGCACATCGGTGTTATAGGGCCGGAGAAAAAAACATTTTAAAATTGTTCGAGCCCAAGTCTTGCATTATGCCCATGAAAAGTATGATATTTTTCAAATGCAACTTTTTGCAAATTTTCTTTATGATTCCCGTGCAGGCCACTATTCTTAGCGTACAAACAAAATTTCCGGCACATCAGCGGCATAGGGCCGGAGAAAACTACATTTTAAAATTGTTCGACCCAAGTATTGCATTATGCCCATGAAAAGTATGATATTTTCCAAATGCAACTTTTTGCAAATTTTCTTTTTGATTCCCGTGCAGGCCACTCTTCTTAGCGTACATACAAAATTTCCGGCACATCGGTGTCATAGGGCCGGAGAAAAAAACATTTTAAAATTGTTCGAGCCCAAGTCTTGCATTATGCCCATGAAAAGTATGATATTTTCAAATGCAACTTTTTGCAAATTTTCTTTTTGATTCCCGTGCAGGCCACTATTCTTAGCCTACAAACAAAATTTCCGGCACATCAGCGGCATAGGGCCGGAGAAAACTACATTTTAAAATTGTTCGACCCAAGTATTGCATTATGCCCATGAAAAGTATGATATTTTCCAAATGCAACGTTTTGCAAATTTTCTTTTTGATTCCCGTGCAGGCCACTATTCTTAGCGTACATACAAAATTTCCGGCACATCAGCGGCATAGGGCCGGAAAAAACTACATTTTAAAATTGTTCGAGCCCAAGTCTTGCATTATGCCCATGAAAAGTATGATATTTTCCCAAATGCAACTTTTTGCAAATTTTCGTTTTGATTCCCGTGCAGGCTACTATTCTTATTGTACATACAAAATTTCCGGCACATCGGTGTCATAGGGCCGGAGAAAACTACATTTTAAAATTGTTCGAGCCCAAGTCTTGCATTACGCCCATGAAAAGTATGATATTTTCCCAAATGGAACTTTTTGCAAATTTTCTTTTTGATTCCCGTGCAGGACATTCTTCTAAGGTACATACAAAATTTCCGGCACATCGGTGTCAAAGGGCCGGAGAAAAAAACATTTTAAAATTGTTCGAGCCCAAGTCTTGCATTATGCCCATGAAAAGTATGATATTTTCCCAAATGCAACTTTTTGCAAATTTTCTTTTTGATTCCCGTGCAGGCTACTATTCTTATTGTACATACAAAATTTCCGGCACATCGGTGTCATAGGGCCGGAGAAAAAAACATTTTAAAATTGTTCGAGCCCAAGTCTTGCATTATGCCCATGAAAAGTATGATATTTTCCAAATGCAACTTTTTGCAAATTTTCTTTTTGATTCCCGTGCAGGCCACTCTTCTAAGCGTATATACAAAATTTCCGGCACATCGGTGTCATAGGGCCGGAGAAAAAAACATTTTAAAATTGTTCGAGCCCAAGTCTTGCATTATGCCCATGAAAAGTACGATATTTTCCCAAATGCAACTTTTTGCAAATTTTCTTTTTGATTCCCGTGCAGACCACTCTTCTAAGCGTACATACAAAATTTCCGGTACATCGGTGTCATAGGGCCCGAGAAAAAAACATTTTAAAATTGTTCGAGCCCAAGTCTTGCATTATGCCCATGAAAAGTATGATATTTTCCAAATGCAACTTTTTGCAAATTTTCTTTTTGATTCCCGTGCAGGCCACTCTTCTAAGCGTACATACAAAATTACCGGCACATCGGTGTCATAGGGCCGGAGAAAAAAACATTTTAAAATTGTTCGAGCCCAAGTCTTGCATTATGCCCATGAAAAGTATGATATTTTTCAAATGCAACGTTTTGCAAATTTTCTTTTTGATTCCCGTGCAGGCCACTATTCTTAGCGTACATACAAAATTTCCGGCACATCGGTGTCATAGGGCCGGAGAAAAAAACATTTTAAAATTGTTCGAGCCCAAGTCTTGCATTATGCCCATGAAAAGTATGATATTTTCCAAATGCAACTTTTTGCAAATTTTCTTTTTGATTCCCGTGCAGGCCACTCTTCTTAGCGTACATACAAAATTTCCGGCACATCGGTGTCATAGGGCCGGAGAAAAAAACATTTTAAAATTGTTCGAGCCCAAGTCTTGCATTATGCCCATGAAAAGTATGATATTTTCCCAAATGCAACTTTTTGCAAATTTTCTTTTTGATTCCCGTGCAGGCTACTATTCTTATTGTACATACAAAATTTCCGGCACATCGGTGTCATAGGGCCGGAGAAAACTACATTTTAAAATTGTTCGAGCCCAAGTCTTGCATTATGCCCATGAAAAGTACGATTGATTCCCGTGCAGGCCACTATTCTAAGCGTACAGACAAAATTTCCGGCACATCGGTGTCATAGGGCCGGAGAAAAAAACATTTTAAAATTGTTCGAGCCCAAGTCTTGCATTATGCCCGTGAAAAGTATGATATTTTCCCAAATGCAACTTTTTGCAAATTTTCTTTTTGATTCCCGTGCAGGACATTCTTCTAAGGTACATACAAAATTTCCGGCACATCGGTGTCAAAGGGCCGGAGAAAAAAACATTTTAAAATTGTTCGAGCCCAAGTCTTGCATTATGCCCATGAAAAGTATGATATTTTCCCAAATGCAACTTTTTGCAAATTTTCTTTTTGAATCCCGTGCAGGCTACTATTCTTATTGTACATACAAAATTTCCGGCACATCGGTGTCATAGGGCCGGAGAAAACTACATTTTAAAATTGTTCGAGCCCAAGTCTTGCATTATGCCCATGAAAAGTACGATTGATTCCCGTGCAGGCCACTATTCTAAGCGTACAGACAAAATTTCCGGCACATCGGTGTCATAGGGCCGGAGAAAAAAACATTTTAAAATTGTTCGAGCCCAAGTCTTGCATTATGCCCATGAAAAGTATGATATTTTCCAAATGCAACTTTTTGCAAATTTTCTTTTTGATTCCCGTGCAGGCCACTCTTCTTAGCGTACATACAAAATTTCCGGCACATCGGTGTCATAGGGCCGGAGAAAAAAACATTTTAAAATTGTTCGAGCCCAAGTCTTGCATTATGCCCATGAAAAGTATGATATTTTCCCAAATGCAACTTTTTGCAAATTTTCTTTTTGATTCCCGTGCAGGCTACTATTCTTATTGTACATACAAAATTTCCGGCACATCGGTGTCATAGGGCCGGAGAAAACTACATTTTAAAATTGTTCGAGCCCAAGTCTTGCATTATGCCCATGAAAAGTACGATTGATTCCCGTGCAGGCCACTATTCTAAGCGTACAGACAAAATTTCCGGCACATCGGTGTCATAGGGCCGGAGAAAAAAACATTTTAAAATTGTTCGAGCCCAAGTCTTGCATTATGCCCATGAAAAGTATGATATTTTCAAATGCAACTTTTTGCAAATTTTCTTTTTGATTCCCGTGCAGGCCACTCTTCTAAGCGTACATACAAAATTTCCGGCACATCGGTGTCATAGGGCCGGAGAAAAAAACATTTTAAAATTGTTCGAGCCCAAGTCTTGCATTATGCCCATGAAAAGTATGATATTTTTCAAATGCAACTTTTTGCAAATTTTCTTTTTGATTCCCGTGCAGGCCACTATTCTTAGCGTACATACAAAATTTCCGGCACATCGGTGTCATAGGGCCGGAGAAAACTACATTTTAAAATTGTTCGAGCCCAAGTCTTGCATTATGCCCATGAAAAGTACGATTGATTCCCGTGCAGGCCACTATTCTAAGCGTACATACAAAATTTCCGGCACATCGGTGTCATAGGGCCGGAGAAAAAAACATTTTAAAATTGTTCGAGCCCAAGTCTTGCATTATGCCCATGAAAAGTATGATATTTTTCAAATGCAACTTTTTGCTAATTTTCTTTTTGATTCCCGTGCAGGCCACTATTCTTAGCGTACAAACAAAATTTCCGGCACATCAGCGGCATAGGGCCGGAGAAAACTACATCTTAAAATTGTTCGACCCAAGTATTGCATTATGCCCATGAAAAGTATGATATTTTCCAAATGCAACTTTTTGCAAATTTTCTTTTTGATTCCCGTGCAGGCCACTCTTCTAAGCGTACATAAAAATTTCCGGCACATCGGTGTCATAGGGCCGGAGAAAAAAACATTTTAAAATTGTTCGAGCCCAAGTCTTGCATTATGCCCATGAAAAGTATGATATTTTTCAAATGCAACGTTTTGCAAATTTTCTTTTTGATTCCCGTGCAGGCCACTCTTCTAAGCGTACATACAAAATTTCCGGCACATCGGTGTTATAGGGCCGGAGAAAAAAACATTTTAAAATTGTTCGAGCCCAAGTCTTGCATTATGCCCATGAAAAGTATGATATTTTTCAAATGCAACTTTTTGCAAATTTTCTTTTTGATTCCCGTGCAGGCCACTATTGTTAGCGTACAA
Source organism: Limnephilus auricula (assembly GCA_951813805.1). Classification (NCBI taxonomy): domain Eukaryota; kingdom Metazoa; phylum Arthropoda; class Insecta; order Trichoptera; family Limnephilidae; genus Limnephilus; species Limnephilus auricula. Next base: position 27,189,174 of record OX638408.1, read on the forward strand.
ACAAAATTTCCGGCACATCAGCGGCATAGGGCCGGAGAAAACTACATTTTAAAATTGTTCGACCCAAGTATTGCATTATGCCCATGAAAAGTATGATATTTTCCAAATGCAACGTTTTGCAAATTTTCTTTTTGATTCCCGTGCAGGCCACTATTCTTAGCGTACAAACAAAATTTCCGGCACATAAGCGGCATAGGGCCAGAGAAAACTACATCTTAAAATTGTTCGACCCAAGTATTGCATTATGCCCATGAAAAGTATGATATTTTCCAAATGCAACTTTTTGCAAATTTTCTTTTTGATTCCCGTGCAGGCCACTCTTCTAAGCGTACATAAAAATTTCCGGCACATCGGTGTCATAGGGCCGGAGAAAACTACATTTTAAAATTGTTCGACCCAAGTATGGCATTATGCCCATGAAAAGTATGATATTTTTCAAATGCAACTTTTTGCAAATTTTCTTTTTGATTCCCGTGCAGGCCACTCTTCTAAGCGTACATACAAAATTTCCGGCACATCGGTGTCATAGGGCCGGAGAAAAAAACATTTTAAAATTGTTCGAGCCCAAGTCTTGCATTATGCCCATGAAAAGTATGATATTTTCAAATGCAACTTTTTGCAAATTTTCTTTTTGATTCCCGTGCAGGCCACTATTCTTAGCCTACAAACAAAATTTCCGGCACATCAGCGGCATAGGGCCGGAGAAAACTACATTTTAAAATTGTTCGAGCCCAAGTCTTGCATTATGCCCATGAAAAGTATGATATTTTTCAAATGCAACTTTTTGCAAATTTTCTTTTTGATTCCCGTGCAGGCCACTATTCTTAGCGTACAAACAAAATTTCCGGCACATCAGCGGCATAGGGCCGGAGAAAACTACATCTTAAAATTGTTCGACCCAAGTATTGCATTATGCCCATGAAAAGTATGATATTTTTCAAATGCAACGTTTTGCAAATTTTCTTTTTGATTCCCGTGCAGGCCACTCTTCTTAGCGTACATACAAAATTTCCGGCACATCGGTGTTATAGGGCCGGAGAAAAAAACATTTTAAAATTGTTCGAGCCCAAGTCTTGCATTATGCCCATGAAAAGTATGATATTTTTCAAATGCAACTTTTTGCAAATTTTCTTTATGATTCCCGTGCAGGCCACTATTCTTAGCGTACAAACAAAATTTCCGGCACATCAGCGGCATAGGGCCGGAGAAAACTACATTTTAAAATTGTTCGACCCAAGTATTGCATTATGCCCATGAAAAGTATGATATTTTCCAAATGCAACTTTTTGCAAATTTTCTTTTTGATTCCCGTGCAGGCCACTCTTCTTAGCGTACATTCAAAATTTCCGGCACATCGGTGTCATAGGGCCGGAGAAAAAAACATTTTAAAATTGTTCGAGCCCAAGTCTTGCATTATGCCCATGAAAAGTATGATATTTTCAAATGCAACTTTTTGCAAATTTTCTTTTTGATTCCCGTGCAGGCCACTATTCTTAGCCTACAAACAAAATTTCCGGCACATCAGCGGCATAGGGCCGGAGAAAACTACATTTTAAAATTGTTCGACCCAAGTATTGCATTATGCCCATGAAAAGTATGATATTTTCCAAATGCAACGTTTTGCAAATTTTCTTTTTGATTCCCGTGCAGGCCACTATTCTTAGCGTACATACAAAATTTCCGGCACATCAGCGGCATAGGGCCGGAGAAAACTACATTTTAAAATTGTTCGAGCCCAAGTCTTGCATTATGCCCATGAAAAGTATGATATTTTCCCAAATGCAACTTTTTGCAAATTTTCGTTTTGATTCCCGTGCAGGCCACTCTTCTAAGCGTACAAACAAAATTTCCGGCACATCAGCGGCATAGGGCCGGAGAAAACTACATTTTAAAATTGTTCGACCCAAGTATGGCATTATGCCCATGAAAAGTATGATATTTTTCAAATGCAACTTTTTGCAAATTTTCTTTTTGATTCCCGTGCAGGCCACTATTCTTAGCGTACAAACAAAATTTCCGGCACATCAGCGGCATAGGGCCGGAGAAAACTACATTTTAAAATTGTTCGACCCAAGTATGGCATTATGCCCATGAAAAGTATGATATTTTTCAAATGCAACTTTTTGCAAATTTTCTTTTTGATTCCCGTGCAGGCCACTCTTCTAAGAGTACATACAAAATTTCCGGCACATCGGTGTCATAGGGCCGGAGAAAAAAACATTTTAAAATTGTTCGAGCCCAAGTCTTGCATTATGCCCATGAAAAGTATGATATTTTCAAATGCAACTTTTTGCAAATTTTCTTTTTGATTCCCGTGCAGGCCACTATTCTTAGCCTACAAACAAAATTTCCGGCACATCAGCGGCATAGGGCCGGAGAAAACTACATTTTAAAATTGTTCGAGCCCAAGTCTTGCATTATGCCCATGAAAAGTATGATATTTTTCAAATGCAACTTTTTGCAAATTTTCTTTTTGATTCCCGTGCAGGCCACTATTCTTAGCGTACAAACAAAATTTCCGGCACATCAGCGGCATAGGGCCGGAGAAAACTACATCTTAAAATTGTTCGACCCAAGTATTGCATTATGCCCATGAAAAGTATGATATTTTTCAAATGCAACGTTTTGCAAATTTTCTTTTTGATTCCCGTGCAGGCCACTCTTCTTAGCGTACATACAAAATTTCCGGCACATCGGTGTTATAGGGCCGGAGAAAAAAACATTTTAAAATTGTTCGAGCCCAAGTCTTGCATTATGCCCATGAAAAGTATGATATTTTTCAAATGCAACTTTTTGCAAATTTTCTTTATGATTCCCGTGCAGGCCACTATTCTTAGCGTACAAACAAAATTTCCGGCACATCAGCGGCATAGGGCCGGAGAAAACTACATTTTAAAATTGTTCGACCCAAGTATTGCATTATGCCCATGAAAAGTATGATATTTTCCAAATGCAACTTTTTGCAAATTTTCTTTATGATTCCCGTGCAGGCCACTATTCTTAGCGTACAAACAAAATTTCCGGCACATCAGCGGCATAGGGCCGGAGAAAACTACATTTTAAAATTGTTCGACCCAAGTATTGCATTATGCCCATGAAAAGTATGATATTTTTCAAATGCAACTTTTTGCAAATTTTCTTTATGATTCCCGTGCAGGCCACTATTCTTAGCGTACAAACAAAATTTCCGGCACATCAGCGGCATAGGGCCGGAGAAAAAAACATTTTAAAATTGTTCGAGCCCAAGTCTTGCATTATGCCCATGAAAAGTATGATATTTTCAAATGCAACTTTTTGCAAATTTTCTTTTTGATTCCCGTGCAGGCCACTATTCTTAGCCTACAAACAAAATTTCCGGCACATCAGCGGCATAGGGCCGGAGAAAACTACATTTTAAAATTGTTCGACCCAAGTATTGCATTATGCCCATGAAAAGTATGATATTTTCCAAATGCAACGTTTTGCAAATTTTCTTTTTGATTCCCGTGCAGGCCACTATTCTTAGCGTACAAACAAAATTTCCGGCACATCAGCGGCATAGGGCCGGAGAAAACTACATTTTAAAATTGTTCGACCCAAGTATGGCATTATGCCCATGAAAAGTATGATATTTTTCAAATGCAACTTTTTGCAAATTTTCTATTTGATTCCCGTGCAGGCCACTCTTCTAAGCGTACATACAAAATTTCCGGCACATCGGTGTCATAGGGCCGGAGAAAAAAACATTTTAAAATTGTTCGAGCCCAAGTCTTGCATTATGCCCATGAAAAGTACGATATTTTCCCAAATGCAACTTTTTGCAAATTTTCGTTTTGATTCCCGTGCAGGCCACTCTTCTAAGCGTACATACAAAATTTCCGGCACATCGGTGTCATAGGGCCGGAGAAAAAAACATTTTAAAATTGTTCGAGCCCAAGTCTTGCATTATGCCCATGAAAAGTATGATATTTTTCAAATGCAACTTTTTGCAAATTTTCTTTTTGATTCCCGTGCAGGCCACTATTCTTAGCGTACATACAAAATTTCCGGCACATCAGCGGCATAGGGTCGGAGAAAACTACATTTTAAAATTGTTCGAGCCCAAGTCTTGCATTATGCCCATGAAAAGTACGATATTTTCCCAAATGCAACTTTTTGCAAATTTTCGTTTTGATTCCCGTGCAGGCCACTCTTCTAAGCGTACATACAAAATTTCCGGCACATCGGTGTCATAGGGCCGGAGAAAAAAACATTTTAAAATTGTTCGAGCCCAAGTCTTGCATTATGCCCATGAAAAGTACGATATTTTCCCAAATGCAACTTTTTGCAAATTTTCGTTTTGATTCCCGTGCAGGCCACTCTTCTAAGCGTACATACAAAATTTCCGGCACATCGGTGTCATAGGGCCGGAGAAAAAAACATTTTAAAATTGTTCGAGCCCAAGTCTTGCATTATGCCCATGAAAAGTATGATATTTTTCAAATGCAACTTTTTGCAAATTTTCTTTTTGATTCCCGTGCAGGCCACTATTCTTAGCGTACATACAAAATTTCCGGCACATCAGCGGCATAGGGCCGGAGAAAACTACATTTTAAAATTGTTCGACCCAAGTATTGCATTATGCCCATGAAAAGTATGATATTTTCCAAATGCAACGTTTTGCAAATTTTCTTTTTGATTCCCGTGCAGGCCACTATTCTTAGCGTACAAACAAAATTTCCGGCACATCAGCGGCATAGGGCCGGAGAAAACTACATTTTAAAATTGTTCGACCCAAGTATTGCATTATGCCCATGAAAAGTATGATATTTTCCAAATGCAACTTTTTGCAAATTTTCTTTATGATTCCCGTGCAGGCCACTATTCTTAGCGTACAAACAAAATTTCCGGCACATCAGCGGCATAGGGCCGGAGAAAAAAACATTTTAAAATTGTTCGAGCCCAAGTCTTGCATTATGCCCATGAAAAGTATGATATTTTCAAATGCAACTTTTTGCAAATTTTCTTTTTGATTCCCGTGCAGGCCACTATTCTTAGCCTACAAACAAAATTTCCGGCACATCAGCGGCATAGGGCCGGAGAAAACTACATTTTAAAATTGTTCGACCCAAGTATTGCATTATGCCCATGAAAAGTATGATATTTTCCAAATGCAACGTTTTGCAAATTTTCTTTTTGATTCCCGTGCAGGCCACTATTCTTAGCGTACAAACAAAATTTCCGGCACATCAGCGGCATAGGGCCGGAGAAAACTACATTTTAAAATTGTTCGACCCAAGTATGGCATTATGCCCATGAAAAGTATGATATTTTTCAAATGCAACTTTTTGCAAATTTTCTTTTTGATTCCCGTGCAGGCCACTCTTCTAAGCGTACATACAAAATTTCCGGCACATCGGTGTCATAGGGCCGGAGAAAAAAACATTTTAAAATTGTTCGAGCCCAAGTCTTGCATTATGCCCATGAAAAGTACGATATTTTCCCAAATGCAACTTTTTGCAAATTTTCGTTTTGATTCCCGTGCAGGCCACTCTTCTAAGCGTACATACAAAATTTCCGGCACATCGGTGTCATAGGGCCGGAGAAAAAAACATTTTAAAATTGTTCGAGCCCAAGTCTTGCATTATGCCCATGAAAAGTATGATATTTTTCAAATGCAACTTTTTGCAAATTTTCTTTTTGATTCCCGTGCAGGCCACTATTCTTAGCGTACATACAAAATTTCCGGCACATCAGCGGCATAGGGTCGGAGAAAACTACATTTTAAAATTGTTCGAGCCCAAGTCTTGCATTATGCCCATGAAAAGTACGATATTTTCCCAAATGCAACTTTTTGCAAATTTTCGTTTTGATTCCCGTGCAGGCCACTCTTCTAAGCGTACATACAAAATTTCCGGCACATCGGTGTCATAGGGCCGGAGAAAAAAACATTTTAAAATTGTTCGAGCCCAAGTCTTGCATTATGCCCATGAAAAGTACGATATTTTCCCAAATGCAACTTTTTGCAAATTTTCGTTTTGATTCCCGTGCAGGCCACTCTTCTAAGCGTACATACAAAATTTCCGGCACATCGGTGTCATAGGGCCGGAGAAAAAAACATTTTAAAATTGTTCGAGCCCAAGTCTTGCATTATGCCCATGAAAAGTATGATATTTTTCAAATGCAACTTTTTGCAAATTTTCTTTTTGATTCCCGTGCAGGCCACTATTCTTAGCGTACATACAAAATTTCCGGCACATCAGCGGCATAGGGCCGGAGAAAACTACATTTTAAAATTGTTCGACCCAAGTATGGCATTATGCCCATGAAAAGTATGATATTTTCCAAATGCAACTTTTTGCAAATTTTCTTTTTGATTCCCGTGCAGGCCACTCTTCTAAGCGTACATACAAAATTTCCGGCACATCGGTGTCATAGGGCCGGAGAAAAAAACATTTTAAAATTGTTCGAGCCCAAGTCTTGCATTATGCCCATGAAAAGTATGATATTTTCCAAATGCAACTTTTTGCAAATTTTCTTTTTGATTCCCGTGCAGGCCACTCTTCTAAGCGTATATACAAAATTTCCGGCACATCGGTGTCATAGGGCCGGAGAAAAAAACATTTTAAAATTGTTCGAGCCAAGTCTTGCATTATGCCCATGAAAAGTACGATATTTTCCCAAATGCAACTTTTTGCAAATTTTCTTTTTGATTCCCGTGCAGGCCACTCTTCTAAGCGTACATACAAAATTTCCGGCACATCGGTGTCATAGGGCCGGAGAAAAAAACATTTTAAAATTGTTCGAGCCCAAGTCTTGCATAATGCCCATGAAAAGTATGATATTTTCCCAAATGCAACTTTTTGCAAATTTTCGTTTTGATTCCCGTGCAGGCCACTCTTCTAAGCGTACATACAAAATTTCCGGCACATCGGTGTCATAGGGCCGGAGAAAAAAACATTTTAAAATTGTTCGAGCCCAAGTCTTGCATTATGCCCATGAAAAGTATGATATTTTTCAAATGCAACTTTTTGCAAATTTTCTTTTTGATTCCCGTGCAGGCCACTATTCTTAGCGTACATACAAAATTTCCGGCACATCAGCGGCATAGGGCCGGAGAAAACTACATTTTAAAATTGTTCGAGCCCAAGTCTTGCATTATGCCCATGAAAAGTACGATATTTTCCCAAATGCAACTTTTTGCAAATTTTCGTTTTGATTCCCGTGCAGGCCACTCTTCTAAGCGTACATACAAAATTTCCGGCACATCGGTGTCATAGGGCCGGAGAAAAAAACATTTTAAAATTGTTCGAGCCCAAGTCTTGCATTATGCCCATGAAAAGTATGATATTTTTCAAATGCAACTTTTTGCAAATTTTCTTTATGATTCCCGTGCAGGCCACTATTCTTAGCGTACAAACAAAATTTCCGGCACATCAGCGGCATAGGGCCGGAGAAAACTACATTTTAAAATTGTTCGACCCAAGTATTGCATTATGCCCATGAAAAGTATGATATTTTTCAAATGCAACGTTTTGCAAATTTTCTTTTTGATTCCCGTGCAGGCCACTATTCTTAGCGTACATACAAAATTTCCGGCACATCAGCGGCATAGGGCCGGAGAAAACTACATTTTAAAATTGTTCGACCCAAGTATTGCATTATGCCCATGAAAAGTATGATATTTTCCAAATGCAACGTTTTGCAAATTTTCTTTTTGATTCCCGTGCAGGCCACTATTCTTAGCGTACATACAAAATTTCCGGCACATCAGCGGCATAGGGCCGGAGAAAAAAACATTTTAAAATTGTTCGAGCCCAAGTCTTGCATTATGCCCATGAAAAGTATGATATTTTTCAAATGCAACGTTTTGCAAATTTTCGTTTTGATTCCCGTGCAGGCCACTCTTCTAAGCGTACATACAAAATTTCCGGCACATCGGTGTCATAGGGCCGGAGAAAAAAACATTTTAAAATTGTTCGAGCCCAAGTCTTGCATTATGCCCATGAAAAGTATGATATTTTTCAAATGCAACTTTTTGCAAATTTTCTTTTTGATTCCCGTGCAGGCCACTATTCTTAGCGTACAAACAAAATTTCCGGCACATCAGCGGCATAGGGCCGGAGAAAACTACATCTTAAAATTGTTCGACCCAAGTATTGCATTATGCCCATGAAAAGTATGATATTTTCCAAATGCAACTTTTTGCAAATTTTCTTTTTGATTCCCGTGCAGGCCACTCTTCTAAGCGTACATAAAAATTTCCGGCACATCGGTGTCATAGGGCCGGAGAAAAAAACATTTTAAAATTGTTCGAGCCCAAGTCTTGCATTATGCCCATGAAAAGTATGATATTTTTCAAATGCAACGTTTTGCAAATTTTCTTTTTGATTCCCGTGCAGGCCACTATTCTTAGCGTACATACAAAATTTCCGGCACATCAGCGGCGTAGGGCCGGAGAAAACTACATTTTAAAATTGTTCGACCCAAGTATTGCATTATGCCCATGAAAAGTATGATATTTTCCAAATGCAACGTTTTGCAAATTTTCTTTTTGATTCCCGTGCAGGCCACTATTCTTAGCGTACATACAAAATTTCCGGCACATCAGCGGCATAGGGCCGGAGAAAACTACATTTTAAAATTGTTCGAGCCCAAGTCTTGCATTATGCCCATGAAAAGTACGATATTTTCGCAAATGCAACTTTTTGCAAATTTTCTTTTTGATTCCCGTGCAGGCCACTCTTCTAAGCGTACATACAAAATTTCCGGCACATCGGTGTTATAGGGCCGGAGAAAAAAACATTTAAAAATTGTTCGAGCCCAAGTCTTGCATTATGCCCATGAAAAGTATGATATTTTTCAAATGCAACTTTTTGCAAATTTTCTTTTTGATTCCCGTGCAGGCCACTATTCTTAGCGTACAAACAAAATTTCCGGCACATCAGCGGCATAGGGCCGGAGAAAACTACATTTTAAAATTGTTCGACCCAAGTATTGCATTATGCCCATGAAAAGTATGATATTTTCCAAATGCAACTTTTTGCAAATTTTCTTTTTGATTCCCGTGCAGGCCACTCTTCTAAGCGTACATACAAAATTTCCGGCACATCGGTGTCATAGGGCCGGAGAAAAAAACATTTTAAAATTGTTCGAGCCCAAGTCTTGCATTATGCCCATGAAAAGTATGATATTTTTCAAATGCAACGTTTTGCAAATTTTCTTTTTGATTCCCGTGCAGGCCACTCTTCTTAGCGTACATACAAAATTTCCGGCACATCGTACATACAAACATTCCGGCCGGAGAAAAAAACATTATAAAATTGTTCGAGCCCAAGTCTTGCATTATGCCCATGAAAAGTATGATATTTTCCCAAATGGAACTTTTTGCAAATTTTCTTTTTGATTCCCGTGCATGACATTCTTCTAAGGTACATACAAAATTTCCGGCACATCGGTGTCAGAGGGGCGGAGAAAAAAACATTTTAAAATTGTTCGAGCCCAAGTCTTGCATTATGCCCATGAAAAGTATGATATTTTCCCAAATGCAACTTTTTGCAACTTTTCTTTTTGATTCCCGTGCAGGCCACTCTTCTAAGCGTACATACAAAATTTCCGGCACATCGGTGTCATAGGGCCGGAGAAAAAAACATTTTAAAATTGTTCGAGCCCAAGTCTTGCATTATGCCCATGAAAAGTATGATATTTTTCAAATGCAACGTTTTGCAAATTTTCTTTTTGATTCCCGTGCAGGCCACTATTCTTAGCGTACATACAAAATTTCCGGCACATCAGCGGCATAGGGCCGGAGAAAACTACATTTTAAAATTGTTCGTCCCAAGTCTTGCATTATGCCCATGAAAAGTACGATATTTTCCCAAATGCAACTTTTTGCAAATTTTCTTTTTGATTCCCGTGCAGGCCACTCTTCTTAGCGTACATACAAAATTTCCGGCACATCGGTGTTATAGGGCCGGAGAAAAAAACATTTTAAAATTGTTCGAGCCCAAGTCTTGCATTATGCCCATGAAAAGTATGATATTTTTCAAATGCAACTTTTTGCAAATTTTCTTTTTGATTCCCGTGCAGGCCACTATTCTTAGCGTACAAACAAAATTTCCGGCACATCAGCGGCATAGGGCCGGAGAAAAAAACATTTAAAAATTGTTCGAGCCCAAGTCTTGCATTATGCCCATGAAAAGTATGATATTTTCCAAATGCAACTTTTTGCAAATTTTCTTTTTGATTCCCGTGCAGGCCACTCTTCTAAGCGTACATACAAAATTTCCGGCACATCGGTGTCATAGGGCCGGAGAAAAAAACATTTTAAAATTGTTCGAGCCCAAGTCTTGCATTATGCCCATGAAAAGTATGATATTTTTCAAATGCAACGTTTTGCAAATTTTCTTTTTGATTCCCGTGCAGGCCACTCTTCTTAGCGTACATACAAAATTTCCGGCACATCGTACATACAAACATTCCGGCCGGAGAAAAAAACATTATAAAATTGTTCGAGCCCAAGTCTTGCATTATGCCCATGAAAAGTATGATATTTTCCCAAATGGAACTTTTTGCAAATTTTCTTTTTGATTCCCGTGCAGGACATTCTTCTAAGGTACATACAAAATTTCCGGCACATCGGTGTCAGAGGGGCGGAGAAAAAAACATTTTAAAATTGTTCGAGCCCAAGTCTTGCATTATGCCCATGAAAAGTATGATATTTTCCCAAATGCAACTTTTTGCAACTTTTCTTTTTGATTCCCGTGCAGGCCACTCTTCTAAGCGTACATACAAAATTTCCGGCACATCGGTGTCATAGGGCCGGAGAAAAAAACATTTTAAAATTGTTCGAGCCCAAGTCTTGCATTATGCCCATGAAAAGTATGATATTTTTCAAATGCAACGTTTTGCAAATTTTCTTTTTGATTCCCGTGCAGGCCACTATTCTTAGCGTACATACAAAATTTCCGGCACATCAGCGGCATAGGGCCGGAGAAAACTACATTTTAAAATTGTTCGACCCAAGTCTTGCATTATGCCCATGAAAAGTACGATATTTTCCCAAATGCAACTTTTTGCAAATTTTCTTTTTGATTCCCGTGCAGGCCACTCTTCTTAGCGTACATACAAAATTTCCGGCACATCGTACATACAAACATTCCGGCCGGAGAAAAAAACATTATAAAATAGTTCGAGCCCAAGTCTTGCATTATGCCCATGAAAAGTATATTTTCCCAAATGGAACTTTTTGCAAATTTTCTTTTTGATTCCCGTGCAGGACATTCTTCTAAGGTACATACAAAAATTCCGGCACATCGGTGTCAGAGGGGCGGAGAAAAAAACATTTTAAAATTGTTCGAGCCCAAGTCTTGCATTATGCCCATGAAAAGTATGATATTTTCCCAAATGCAACTTTTTGCAAATTTTCTTTTTGATTCCCGTGCAGGCCACTATTCTTAGCGTACAAACAAAATTTCCGGCACATCAGCGGCATAGGGCCGGAGAAAACTACATTTTAAAATTGTTCGACCCAAGTATTGCATTATGCCCATGAAAAGTATGTTTTTTTTCCAAATGCAACTTTTTGCAAATTTTCTTTTTGATTCCCGTGCAGGCCACTCTTCTAAGCGTACATACAAAATTTCCGGCACATCGGTGTCATAGGGCCGGAGAAAAAAACATTTTAAAATTGTTCGAGCCCAAGTCTTGCATTATGCCCATGAAAAGTATGATATTTTTCAAATGCAACGTTTTGCAAATTTTCTTTTTGATTCCCGTGCAGGCCACTCTTCTTAGCGTACATACAAAATTTCCGGCACATCGTACATACAAACATTCCGGCCGGAGAAAAAAACATTATAAAATTGTTCGAGCCCAAGTCTTGCATTATGCCCATGAAAAGTATGATATTTTCCCAAATGGAACTTTTTGCAAATTTTCTTTTTGATTCCCGTGCAGGACATTCTTCTAAGGTACATACAAAATTTCCGGCACATCGGTGTCAGAGGGGCGGAGAAAAAAACATTTTAAAATTGTTCGAGCCCAAGTCTTGCATTATGCCCATGAAAAGTATGATATTTTCCCAAATGCAACTTTTTGCAACTTTTCTTTTTGATTCCCGTGCAGGCCACTCTTCTAAGCGTACATACAAAATTTCCGGCACATCGGTGTCAAGGGCCGGAGAAAAAAACATTTTAAAATTGTTCGAGCCCAAGTCTTGCATTATGCCCATGAAAAGTATGATATTTTTCAAATGCAACGTTTTGCAAATTTTCTTTTTGATTCCCGTGCAGGCCACTATTCTTAGCGTACATACAAAATTTCCGGCACATCAGCGGCATAGGGCCGGAGAAAACTACATTTTAAAATTGTTCGACCCAAGTCTTGCATTATGCCCATGAAAAGTACGATATTTTCCCAAATGCAACTTTTTGCAAATTTTCTTTTTGATTCCCGTGCAGGCCACTCTTCTTAGCGTACATACAAAATTTCCGGCACATCGTACATACAAACATTCCGGCCGGAGAAAAAAACATTATAAAATTGTTCGAGCCCAAGTCTTGCATTATGCCCATGAAAAGTATGATATTTTCCCAAATGGAACTTTTTGCAAATTTTCTTTTTGATTCCCGTGCAGGACATTCTTCTAAGGTACATACAAAATTTCCGGCACATCGGTGTCAGAGGGGCGGAGAAAAAAACATTTTAAAATTGTTCGAGCCCAAGTCTTGCATTATGCCCATGAAAAGTATGATATTTTCCCAAATGCAACTTTTTGCAAATTTTCTTTTTGATTCCCGTGCAGGCCACTATTCTTAGCGTACAAACAAAATTTCCGGCACATCAGCGGCATAGGGCCGGAGAAAACTACATTTTAAAATTGTTCGACCCAAGTATTGCATTATGCCCATGAAAAGTATGATATTTTCCAAATGCAACTTTTTGCAAATTTTCTTTTTGATTCCCGTGCAGGCCACTCTTCTAAGCGTACATACAAAATTTCCGGCACATCGTACATACAAACATTCCGGCCGGAGAAAAAAACATTATAAAATTGTTCGAGCCCAAGTCTTGCATTATGCCCATGAAAAGTATGATATTTTCCCAAATGGAACTTTTTGCAAATTTTCTTTTTGATTCCCGTGCAGGACATTCTTCTAAGGTACATACAAAATTTCCGGCACATCAGCGGCATAGGGCCGGAGAAAACTACATTTTAAAATTGTTCGACCCAAGTATTGCATTATGCCCATGAAAAGTATGATATTTTCCAAATGCAACTTTTTGCAAATTTTCTTTTTGATTCCCGTGCAGGCCACTCTTCTAAGCGTACATACAAAATTTCCGGCACATCGGTGTCATAGGGCCGGAGAAAAAAACATTTTAAAATTGTTCGAGCCCAAGTCTTGCATTATGCCCATGAAAAGTATGATATTTTTCAAATGCAACGTTTTGCAAATTTTCTTTTTGATTCCCGTGCAGGCCACTCTTCTTAGCGTACATACAAAATTTCCGGCACATCGTACATACAAACATTCCGGCCGGAGAAAAAAACATTATAAAATTGTTCGAGCCCAAGTCTTGCATTATGCCCATGAAAAGTATGATATTTTCCCAAATGGAACTTTTTGCAAATTTTCTTTTTGATTCCCGTGCAGGACATTCTTCTAAGGTACATACAAAATTTCCGGCACATCGGTGTCAGAGGGGCGGAGAAAAAAACATTTTAAAATTGTTCGAGCCCAAGTCTTGCATTATGCCCATGAAAAGTATGATATTTTCCCAAATGCAACTTTTTGCAAATTTTCTTTTTGATTCCCGTGCAGGCCACTATTCTTAGCGTACAAACAAAATTTCCGGCACATCAGCGGCATAGGGCCGGAGAAAACTACATCTTAAAATTGTTCGACCCAAGTCTTGCATTATGCCCATGAAAAGTATGATATTTTTCAAATGCAACTTTTTGCAAATTTTCTTTTTGATTCCCGTGCAGGCCACTATTCTTAGCGTACAAACAAAATTTCCGGCACATCAGCGGCATAGGGCCGGAGAAAACTACATCTTAAAATTGTTCGACCCAAGTCTTGCATTATGCCCATGAAAAGTATGATATTTTTCAAATGCAACTTTTTGCAAATTTTCTTTTTGATTCCCGTGCAGGCCACTATTCTTAGCGTACAAACAAAATTTCCGGCACATCAGCGGCATAGGGCCGGAGAAAACTACATCTTAAAATTGTTCGACCCAAGTATTGCATTATGCCCATGAAAAGTATGATATTTTCCAAATGCAACTTTTTGCAAATTTTCTTTTTGATTCCCGTGCAGGCCACTCTTCTAAGCGTACATACAAAATTTCCGGCACATCGGTGTCATAGGGCCGGAGAAAAAAACATTTTAAAATTGTTCGAGCCCAAGTCTTGCATTATGCCCATGAAAAGTATGATATTTTTCAAATGCAACGTTTTGCAAATTTTCTTTTTGATTCCCGTGCAGGCCACTATTCTTAGCGTACATACAAAATTTCCGGCACATCAGCGACATAGGGCCGGAGAAAACTACATTTTAAAATTGTTCGACCCAAGTCTTGCATTATGCCCATGAAAAGTACGATATTTTCCCAAATGCAACTTTTTGCAAATTTTCTTTTTGATTCCCGTGCAGGCCACTCTTCTTAGCGTACATACAAAATTTCCGGCACATCGTACATACAAACATTCCGGCCGGAGAAAAAAACATTATAAAATTGTTCGAGCCCAAGTCTTGCATTATGCCCATGAAAAGTATGATATTTTCCCAAATGGAACTTTTTGCAAATTTTCTTTTTGATTCCCGTGCAGGACATTCTTCTAAGGTACATACAAAATTTCCGGCACATCGGTGTCAGAGGGGCGGAGAAAAAAACATTTTAAAATTGTTCGAGCCCAAGTCTTGCATTATGCCCATGAAAAGTATGATATTTTCCCAAATGCAACTTTTTGCAAATTTTCTTTTTGATTCCCGTGCAGGCCACTATTCTTAGCGTACAAACAAAATTTCCGGCACATCAGCGGCATAGGGCCGGAGAAAACTACATCTTAAAATTGTTCGACCCAAGTCTTGCATTATGCCCATGAAAAGTATGATATTTTTCAAATGCAACTTTTTGCAAATTTTCTTTTTGATTCCCGTGCAGGCCACTCTTCTTAGCGTACATACAAAATTTCCGGCACATCGTACATACAAACATTCCGGCCGGAGAAAAAAACATTATAAAATTGTTCGAGCCCAAGTCTTGCATTATGCCCATGAAAAGTATGATATTTTCCCAAATGGAACTTTTTGCAAATTTTCTTTTTGATTCCCGTGCAGGACATTCTTCTAAGGTACATACAAAATTTCCGGCACATCGGTGTCAGAGGGGCGGAGAAAAAAACATTTTAAAATTGTTCGAGCCCAAGTCTTGCATTATGCCCATGAAAAGTATGATATTTTCCCAAATGCAACTTTTTGCAAATTTTCTTTTTGATTCCCGTGCAGGCCACTATTCTTAGCGTACAAACAAAATTTCCGGCACATCAGCGGCATAGGGCCGGAGAAAACTACATTTTAAAATTGTTCGACCCAAGTATTGCATTATGCCCATGAAAAGTATGATATTTTCCAAATGCAACTTTTTGCAAATTTTCTTTTTGATTCCCGTGCAGGCCACTCTTCTAAGCGTACATACAAAATTTCCGGCACATCGGTGTCATAGGGCCGGAGAAAAAAACATTTTAAAATTGTTCGAGCCCAAGTCTTGCATTATGCCCATGAAAAGTATGATATTTTTCAAATGCAACGTTTTGCAAATTTTCTTTTTGATTCCCGTGCAGGCCACTCTTCTTAGCGTACATACAAAATTTCCGGCACATCGTACATACAAACATTCCGGCCGGAGAAAAAAACATTATAAAATTGTTCGAGCCCAAGTCTTGCATTATGCCCATGAAAAGTATGATATTTTCCCAAATGGAACTTTTTGCAAATTTTCTTTTTGATTCCCGTGCAGGACATTCTTCTAAGGTACATACAAAATTTCCGGCACATCGGTGTCAGAGGGGCGGAGAAAAAAACATTTTAAAATTGTTCGAGCCCAAGTCTTGCATTATGCCCATGAAAAGTATGATATTTTCCCAAATGCAACTTTTTGCAACTTTTCTTTTTGATTCCCGTGCAGGCCACTCTTCTAAGCGTACATACAAAATTTCCGGCACATCGGTGTCATAGGGCCGGAGAAAAAAACATTTTAAAATTGTTCGAGCCCAAGTCTTGCATTATGCCCATGAAAAGTATGATATTTTTCAAATGCAACGTTTTGCAAATTTTCTTTTTGATTCCCGTGCAGGCCACTATTCTTAGCGTACATACAAAATTTCCGGCACATCAGCGGCATAGGGCCGGAGAAAACTACATTTTAAAATTGTTCGACCCAAGTCTTGCATTATGCCCATGAAAAGTACGATATTTTCCCAAATGCAACTTTTTGCAAATTTTCTTTTTGATTCCCGTGCAGGCCACTCTTCTTAGCGTACATACAAAATTTCCGGCACATCGTACATACAAACATTCCGGCCGGAGAAAAAAACATTATAAAATTGTTCGAGCCCAAGTCTTGCATTATGCCCATGAAAAGTATGATATTTTCCCAAATGGAACTATTTGCAAATTTTCTTTTTGATTCCCGTGCAGGACATTCTTCTAAGGTACATACAAAATTTCCGGCACATCGGTGTCAGAGGGGTGGAGAAAAAAACATTTTAAAATTGTTCGAGCCCAAGTCTTGCATTATGCCCATGAAAAGTATGATATTTTCACAAATGCAACTTTTTGCAAATTTTCTTTTTGATTCCCGTGCAGGCCACTATTCTTAGCGTACAAACAAAATTTCCGGCACATCAGCGGCATAGGGCCGGAGAAAACTACATTTTAAAATTGTTCGACCCAAGTATTGCATTATGCCCATGAAAAGTATGATATTTTCCAAATGCAACTTTTTGCAAATTTTCTTTTTGATTCCCGTGCAGGCCACTCTTCTAAGCGTACATACAAAATTTCCGGCACATCGGTGTCATAGGGCCGGAGAAAAAAACATTTTAAATTGTTCGAGCCCAAGTCTTGCATTATGCCCATGAAAAGTATGATATTTTTCAAATGCAACGTTTTGCAAATTTTCTTTTTGATTCCCGTGCAGGCCACTCTTCTTAGCGTACATACAAAATTTCCGGCACATCGTACATACAAACATTCCGGCCGGAGAAAAAAACATTATAAAATTGTTCGAGCCCAAGTCTTGCATTATGCCCATGAAAAGTATGATATTTTCCCAAAGGGAACTTTTTGCAAATTTTCTTTTTGATTCCCGTGCAGGACATTCTTCTAAGGTACATACAAAATTTCCGGCACATCGGTGTCAGAGGGGCGGAGAAAAAAACATTTTAAAATTGTTCGAGCCCAAGTCTTGCATTATGCCCATGAAAAGTATGATATTTTCCCAAATGCAACTTTTTGCAAATTTTCTTTTTGATTCCCGTGCAGGCCACTATTCTTAGCGTACAAACAAAATTTCCGGCACATCAGCGGCATAGGGCCGGAGAAAACTACATCTTAAAATTGTTCGACCCAAGTCTTGCATTATGCCCATGAAAAGTATGATATTTTTCAAATGCAACGTTTTGCAAATTTTCTTTTTGATTCCCGTGCAGGCCACTCTTCTTAGCGTACATACAAAATTTCCGGCACATCGTACATACAAACATTCCGGCCGGAGAAAAAAACATTATAAAATTGTTCGAGCCCAAGTCTTGCATTATGCCCATGAAAAGTATGATATTTTCCCAAAGGGAACTTTTTGCAAATTTTCTTTTTGATTCCCGTGCAGGACATTCTTCTAAGGTACATACAAAATTTCCGGCACATCGGTGTCAGAGGGGCGGAGAAAAAAACATTTTAAAATTGTTCGAGCCCAAGTCTTGCATTATGCCCATGAAAAGTATGATATTTTCCCAAATGCAACTTTTTGCAAATTTTCTTTTTGATTCCCGTGCAGGCCACTATTCTTAGCGTACAAACAAAATTTCCGGCACATCAGCGGCATAGGGCCGGAGAAAACTACATCTTAAAATTGTTCGACCCAAGTCTTGCATTATGCCCATGAAAAGTATGATATTTTTCAAATGCAACTTTTTGCAAATTTTCTTTTTGATTCCCGTGCAGGCCACTATTCTTAGCGTACAAACAAAATTTCCGGCACATCAGCGGCATAGGGCCGGAGAAAACTACATCTTAAAATTGTTCGACCCAAGTATTGCATTATGCCCATGAAAAGTATGATATTTTTCAAATGCAACTTTTTGCAAATTTTCTTTTTGATTCCCGTGCAGGCCACTCTTCTAAGCGTACATACAAAATTTCCGGCACATCGGTGTCATAGGGCCGGAGAAAAAAACATTTTAAAATTGTTCGAGCCCAAGTCTTGCATTATGCCCATGAAAAGTATGATATTTTTCAAATGCAACGTTTTGCAAATTTTCTTTTTGATTCCCGTGCAGGCCACTCTTCTTAGCGTACATACAAAATTTCCGGCACATCGTACATACAAACATTCCGGCCGGAGAAAAAAACATTATAAAATTGTTCGAGCCCAAGTCTTGCATTATGCCCATGAAAAGTATGATATTTTCCCAAATGGAACTTTTTGCAAATTTTCTTTTTGATTCCCGTGCAGGACATTCTTCTAAGGTACATACAAAATTTCCGGCACATCGGTGTCAGAGGGGCGGAGAAAAAAACATTTTAAAATTGTTCGAGCCCAAGTCTTGCATTATGCCCATGAAAAGTATGATATTTTCCCAAATGCAACTTTTTGCAACTTTTCTTTTTGATTCCCGTGCAGGCCACTCTTCTAAGCGTACATACAAAATTTCCGGCACATCGGTGTCATAGGGCCGGAGAAAAAAACATTTTAAAATTGTTCGAGCCCAAGTCTTGCATTATGCCCATGAAAAGTATGATATTTTTCAAATGCAACGTTTTGCAAATTTTCTTTTTGATTCCCGTGCAGGCCACTATTCTTAGCGTACATACAAAATTTCCGGCACATCAGCGACATAGGGCCGGAGAAAACTACATTTTAAAATTGTTCGACCCAAGTCTTGCATTATGCCCATGAAAAGTACGATATTTTCCCAAATGCAACTTTTTGCAAATTTTCTTTTTGATTCCCGTGCAGGCCACTCTTCTTAGCGTACATACAAAATTTCCGGCACATCGTACATACAAACATTCCGGCCGGAGAAAAAAACATTATAAAATTGTTCGAGCCCAAGTCTTGCATTATGCCCATGAAAAGTATGATATTTTCCCAAATGGAACTTTTTGCAAATTTTCTTTTTGATTCCCGTGCAGGACATTCTTCTAAGGTACATACAAAATTTCCGGCACATCGGTGTCAGAGGGGCGGAGAAAAAAACATTTTAAAATTGTTCGAGCCCAAGTCTTGCATTATGCCCATGAAAAGTATGATATTTTCCCAAATGCAACTTTTTGCAAATTTTCTTTTTGATTCCCGTGCAGGCCACTATTCTTAGCGTACAAACAAAATTTCCGGCACATCAGCGGCATAGGGCCGGAGAAAACTACATCTTAAAATTGTTCGACCCAAGTCTTGCATTATGCCCATGAAAAGTATGATATTTTTCAAATGCAAATTTTTGCAAATTTTCTTTTTGATTCCCGTGCAGGCCACTATTCTTAGCGTACAAACAAAATTTCCGGCACATCAGCGGCATAGGGCCGGAGAAAACTACATCTTAAAATTGTTCGACCCAAGTATTGCATTATGCCCATGAAAAGTATGATATTTTCCAAATGCAACTTTTTGCAAATTTTCTTTTTGATTCTCGTGCAGGCCACTCTTCTAAGCGTACATAAAAATTTCCGGCACATCGGTGTCATAGGGCCGGAGAAAAAAACATTTTAAAATTGTTCGAGCCCAAGTCTTGCATTATGCCCATGAAAAGTATGATATTTTTCAAATGCAACTTTTTGCAAATTTTCTTTTTGATTCCCGTGCAGGCCACTATTCTTAGCGTACAAACAAAATTTCCGGCACATCAGCGGCATAGGGCCGGAGAAAACTACATCTTAAAATTGTTCGACCCAAGTATTGCATTATGCCCATGAAAAGTATGATATTTTCCAAATGCAACTTTTTGCAAATTTTCTTTTTGGTTCCCGTGCAGGCCACTCTTCTAAGCGTACATAAAAATTTCCGGCACATCGGTGTCATAGGGCCGGAGAAAAAAACATTTTAAAATTGTTCGAGCCCAAGTCTTGCATTATGCCCATGAAAAGTATGATATTTTTCAAATGCAACGTTTTGCAAATTTTCTTTTTGATTCCCGTGCAGGCCACTATTCTTAGCGTACATACAAAATTTCCGGCACATCAGCGGCGTAGGGCCGGAGAAAACTACATTTTAAAATTGTTCGACCCAAGTATTGCATTATGCCCATGAAAAGTATGATATTTTGCAAATGCAACGTTTTGCAAATTTTCTTTTTGATTCCCGTGCAGGCCACTATTCTTAGCGTACATACAAAATTTCCGGCACATCAGCGGCATAGGGCCGGAGAAAACTACATTTTAAAATTGTTCGAGCCCAAGTCTTGCATTATGCCCATGAAAAGTACGATATTTTCGCAAATGCAACTTTTTGCAAATTTTCTTTTTGATTCCCGTGCAGGCCACTCTTCTAAGCGTACATACAAAATTTCCGGCACATCGGTGTTATAGGGCCGGAGAAAAAAACATTATAAAATTGTTCGAGCCCAAGTCTTGCATTATGCCCATGAAAAGTATGATATTTTTCAAATGCAACTTTTTGCAAATTTTCTTTTTGATTCCCGTGCAGGCCACTATTCTTAGCGTACAAACAAAATTTCCGGCACATCAGCGGCATAGGGCCGGAGAAAACTACATTTTAAAATTGTTCGACCCAAGTATTGCATTATGCCCATGAAAAGTATGATATTTTCCAAATGCAACTTTTTGCAAATTTTCTTTTTGATTCCCGTGCAGGCCACTCTTCTAAGCGTACATACAAAATTTCCGGCACATCGGTATCATAGGGCCGGAGAAAAAAACATTTTAAAATTGTTCGAGCCCAAGTCTTGCATTATGCCCATGAAAAGTATGATATTTTTCAAATGCAACGTTTTGCAAATTTTCTTTTTGATTCCCGTGCAGGCCACTCTTCTTAGCGTACATACAAAATTTCCGGCACATCGTACATACAAACATTCCGGCCGGAGAAAAAAACATTATAAAATTGTTCGAGCCCAAGTCTTGCATTATGCCCATGAAAAGTATGATATTTTCCCAAATGGAACTTTTTGCAAATTTTCTTTTTGATTCCCGTGCAGGACATTCTTCTAAGGTACATACAAAATTTCCGGCACATCGGTGTCAGAGGGGCGGAGAAAAAAACATTTTAAAATTGTTCGAGCCCAAGTCTTGCATTATGCCCATGAAAAGAATGATATTTTCCCAAATGCAACTTTTTGCAACTTTTCTTTTTGATTCCCGTGCAGGCCACTCTTCTAAGCGTACATACAAAATTTCCGGCACATCGGTGTCATAGGGCCGGAGAAAAAAACATTTTAAAATTGTTCGAGCCCAAGTCTTGCATTATGCCCATGAAAAGTATGATATTTTTCAAATGCAACGTTTTGCAAATTTTCTTTTTGATTCCCGTGCAGGCCACTATTCTTAGCGTACATACAAAATTTCCGGCACATCAGCGACATAGGGCCGGAGAAAACTACATTTTAAAATTGTTCGACCCAAGTCTTGCATTATGCCCATGAAAAGTACGATATTTTCCCAAATGCAACTTTTTGCAAATTTTCTTTTTGATTCCCGTGCAGGCCACTCTTCTTAGCGTACATACAAAATTTCCGGCACATCGTACATACAAACATTCCGGCCGGAGAAAAAAACATTATAAAATTGTTCGAGCCCAAGTCTTGCATTATGCCCATGAAAAGTATGATATTTTCCCAAATGGAACTTTTTGCAAATTCTTTTTGATTCCCGTGCAGGACATTCTTCTAAGGTACATACAAAATTTCCGGCACATCGGTGTCAGAGGGGCGGAGAAAAAAACATTTTAAAATTGTTCGAGCCCAAGTCTTGCATTATGCCCATGAAAAGTATGATATTTTCCCAAATGCAACTTTTTGCAAATTTTCTTTTTGATTCCCGTGCAGGCCACTATTCTTAGCGTACAAACAAAATTTCCGGCACATCAGCGGCATAGGGCCGGAGAAAACTACATCTTAAAATTGTTCGACCCAAGTCTTGCATTATGCCCATGAAAAGTATGACATTTTTCAAATGCAACTTTTTGCAAATTTTCTTTTTGATTCCCGTGCAGGCTACTATTCTTAGCGTACAAACAAAATTTCCGGCACATCAGCGGCATAGGGCCGGAGAAAACTACATCTTAAAATTGTTCGACCCAAGTATTGCATTATGCCCATGAAAAGTATGATATTTTCCAAATGCAACTTTTTGCAAATTTTCTTTTTGATTCTCGTGCAGGCCACTCTTCTAAGCGTACATAAAAATTTCCGGCACATCGGTGTCATAGGGCCGGAGAAAAAAACATTTTAAAATTGTTCGAGCCCAAGTCTTGCATTATGCCCATGAAAAGTATGATATTTTTCAAATGCAACGTTTTGCAAATTTTCTTTTTGATTCCCGTGCAGGCCACTATTCTTAGCGTACATACAAAATTTCCGGCACATCAGCGGCATAGGGCCGGAGAAAACTACATTTTAAAATTGTTCGACCCAAGTATTGCATTATGCCCATGAAAAGTATGATATTTTCCAAATGCAACGTTTTGCAAATTTTCTTTTTGATTCCCGTGCAGGCCACTATTCTTAGCGTACATACAAAATTTCCGGCACATCAGCGGCATAGGGCCGGAGAAAACTACATTTTAAAATTGTTCGAGCCCAAGTCTTGCATTATGCCCATGAAAAGTACGATATTTTCCCAAATGCAACTTTTTGCAAATTTTCTTTTTGATTCCCGTGCAGGCCACTCTTCTAAGCGTACATACAAAATTTCCGGCACATCGGTGTTATAGGGCCGGAGAAAAAAACATTTTAAAATTGTTCGAGCCCAAGTCTTGCATTATGCCCATGAAAAGTATGATATTTTTCAAATGCAACTTTTTGCAAATTTTCTTTTTGATTCCCGTGCAGGCCACTATTCTTAGCGTGCAAACAAAATTTCCGGCACATCAGCGGCATAGGGCCGGAGAAAACTACATTTTAAAATTGTTCGACCCAAGTATAGCATTATGCCCATGAAAAGTATGATATTTTCCAAATGCAACTTTTTGCAAATTTTCTTTTTGATTCCCGTGCAGGCCACTCTTCTAAGCGTACATACAAAATTTCCGGCACATCGGTGTCATAGGGCCGGAGAAAAAAACATTTTAAAATTGTTCGAGCCCAAGTCTTGCATTATGCCCATGAAAAGTATGATATTTTTCAAATGCAACGTTTTGCAAATTTTCTTTTTGATTCCCGTGCAGGCCACTCTTCTTAGCGTACATACAAAATTTCCGGCACATCGTACATACAAACATTCCGGCCGGAGAAAAAAACATTATAAAATAGTTCGAGCCCAAGTCTTGCATTATGCCCATGAAAAGTATGATATTTTCCCAAATGGAACTTTTTGCAAACTTTCTTTTTGATTCCCGTGCAGGACATTCTTCTAAGGTACATACAAAATTTCCGGCACATCGGTGTCAGAGGGGCGGAGAAAAAAACATTTTAAAATTGTTCGAGCCCAAGTCTTGCATTATGCCCATGAAAAGTATGATATTTTCCCAAATGCAACTTTTTGCAACTTTTCTTTTTGATTCCCGTGCAGGCCACTCTTCTAAGCGTACATACAAAATTTCCGGCACATCGGTGTCATAGGGCCGGAGAAAAAAACATTTTAAAATTGTTCGAGCCCAAGTCTTGCATAATGCCCATGAAAAGAACGATATTTTCCCAAATGCAACTTTTTGCAAATTTTCTTTTTGATTCCCGTGCAGGCCACTCTTCTAAGCGTACATACAAAATTTCCGGCACATCGTACATACAAACATTCCGGCCGGAGAAAAAAACATTATAAAATTGTTCGAGCCCAAGTCTTGCATTATGCCCATGAAAAGTATGATATTTTCCCAAATGGAACTTTTTGCAAATTTTCTATTTGATTCCCGTGCAGGACATTCTTCTAAGGTACATACAAAATTTCCGGCACATCGGTGTCAGAGGGGCGGAGAAAAAAACATTTTAAAATTGTTCGAGCCCAAGTCTTGCATTATGCCCATTAAAAGTATGATATTTTCCCAAATGCAACTTTTTGCAAATTTTCTTTTTGATTCCCGTGCAGGCCACTCTTCTAAGCGTACATACAAAATTTCCGGCACATCAGCGGCATAGGGCCGGAGAAAACTACATTTTAAAATTGTTCGACCCAAGTCTTGCATTATGCCCATGAAAAGTACGATATTTTCCCAAATGCAACTTTTTGCAAATTTTCTTTTTGATTCCCGTGCAGGCCACTCTTCTTAGCGTACATACAAAATTTCCGGCACATCGTACATACAAACATTCCGGCCGGAGAAAAAAACATTATAAAATTGTTCGAGCCCAAGTCTTGCATTATGCCCATGAAAAGTATGATATTTTCCCAAATGGAACTTTTTGCAAATTTTCTTTTTGATTCCCGTGCAGGACATTCTTCTAAGGTACATACAAAATTTCCGGCACATCGGTGTCAGAGGGGCGGAGAAAAAAACATTTTAAAATTGTTCGAGCCCAAGTCTTGCATTATGCCCATGAAAAGTATGATATTTTCCCAAATGCAACTTTTTGCAAATTTTCTTTTTGATTCCCGTGCAGGCCACTATTCTTAGCGTACAAACAAAATTTCCGGCACATCAGCGGCATAGGGCCGGAGAAAACTACATCTTAAAATTGTTCGACCCAAGTCTTGCATTATGCCCATGAGAAGTATGATATTTTTCAAATGCAACTTTTTGCAAATTTTCTTTTTGATTCCCGTGCAGGCCACTATTCTTAGCGTACAAACAAAATTTCCGGCACATCAGCGGCATAGGGCCGGAGAAAACTACATCTTAAAATTGTTCGACCCAAGTATTGCATTATGCCCATGAAAAGTATGATATTTTCCAAATGCAACTTTTTGCAAATTTTCTTTTTGATTCCCGTGCAGGCCACTCTTCTAAGCGTACATAAAAATTTCCGGCACATCAGCGGCATAGGGCCGGAGAAAACTACATTTTAAAATTGTTCGACCCAAGTATTGCATTATGCCCATGAAAAGTATGATATTTTCCAAATGCAACGTTTTGCAAATTTTCTTTTTGATTCCCGTGCAGGCCACTATTCTTAGCGTACATACAAAATTTCCGGCACATCAGCGGCATAGGGCCGGAGAAAACTACATTTTAAAATTGTTCGAGCCCAAGTCTTGCATTATGCCCATGAAAAGTACGATATTTTCCCAAATGCAACTTTTTGCAAATTTTCTTTTTGATTCCCGTGCAGGCCACTCTTCTAAGCGTACATACAAAATTTCCGGCACATCGGTGTTATAGGGCCGGAGAAAAAAACATTTTAAAATTGTTCGAGCCCAAGTCTTGCATTATGCCCATGAAAAGTATGATATTTTTCAAATGCAACTTTTTGCAAATTTTCTTTTTGATTCCCGTGCAGGCCACTATTCTTAGCGTACAAACAAAATTTCCGGCACATCAGCGGCATAGGGCCGGAGAAAACTACATTTTAAAATTGTTCGACCCAAGTATTGCATTATGCCCACGAAAAGTATGATATTTTCCAAATGCAACTTTTTGCAAATTTTCTTTTTGATTCCCGTGCAGGCCACTCTTCTAAGCGTACATACAAAATTTCCGGCACATCGGTGTCATAGGGCCGGAGAAAAAAACATTTTAAAATTGTTCGAGCCCAAGTCTTGCATTATGCCCATGAAAAGTATGATATTTTTCAAATGCAACGTTTTGCAAATTTTCTTTTTGATTCCCGTGCAGGCCACTCTTCTTAGCGTACATACAAAATTTCCGGCACATCGTACATACAAACATTCCGGCCGGAGAAAAAAACATTATAAAATTGTTCCAGCCCAAGTCTTGCATTATGCCCATGAAAAGTATGATATTTTCCCAAATGGAACTTTTTGCAAATTTTCTTTTTGATTCCCGTGCAGGACATTCTTCTAAGGTACATACAAAATTTCCGGCACATCGGTGTCAGAGGGGCGGAGAAAAAAACATTTTAAAATTGTTCGAGCCCAAGTCTTGCATTATGCCCATGAAAAGTATGATATTTTCCCAAATGCAACTTTTTGCAACTTTTCTTTTTGATTCCCGTGCAGGCCACTCTTCTAAGCGTACATACAAAATTTCCGGCACATCGGTGTCATAGGGCCGGAGAAAAAAACATTTTAAAATTGTTCGAGCCCAAGTCTTGCATTATGCCCATGAACAGTATGATATTTTTCAAATGCAACTATTTGCAAATTTTCTTTTTGATTCCCGTGCAGGCCACTATTCTTAGCGTACAAACAAAATTTCCGGCACATCAGCGGCATAGGGCCGGAGAAAACTACATTTTAAAATTGTTCGACCCAAGTATTGCATTATGCCCACGAAAAGTATGATATTTTCCAAATGCAACTTTTTGCAAATTTTCTTTTTGATTCCCGTGCAGGCCACTCTTCTAAGCGTACATACAAAATTTCCGGCACATCGGTGTCATAGGGCCGGAGAAAAAAACATTTTAAAATTGTTCGAGCCCAAGTCTTGCATTATGCCCATGAAAAGTATGATATTTTTCAAATGCAACGTTTTGCAAATTTTCTTTTTGATTCCCGTGCAGGCCACTCTTCTTAGCGTACATACAAAATTTCCGGCACATCGTACATACAAACATTCCGGCCGGAGAAAAAAACATTATAAAATTGTTCCAGCCCAAGTCTTGCATTATGCCCATGAAAAGTATGATATTTTCCCAAATGGAACTTTTTGCAAATTTTCTTTTTGATTCCCGTGCAGGACATTCTTCTAAGGTACATACAAAATTTCCGGCACATCGGTGTCAGAGGGGCGGAGAAAAAAACATTTTAAAATTGTTCGAGCCCAAGTCTTGCATTATGCCCATGAAAAGTATGATATTTTCCCAAATGCAACTTTTTGCAACTTTTCTTTTTGATTCCCGTGCAGGCCACTCTTCTAAGCGTACATACAAAATTTCCGGCACATCGGTGTCATAGGGCCGGAGAAAAAAACATTTTAAAATTGTTCGAGCCCAAGTCTTGCATTATGCCCATGAACAGTATGATATTTTTCAAATGCAACTATTTGCAAATTTTCTTTTTGATTCCCGTGCAGGCCACTATTCTTAGCGTACAAACAAAATTTCCGGCACATCAGCGGCATAGGGCCGGAGAAAACTACATTTTAAAATTGTTCGACCCAAGTATTGCATTATGCCCATGAAAAGTATGATATTTTCCAAATGCAACTTTTTGCAAATTTTCTTTTTGATTCCCGTGAAGGCCACTCTTCTAAGCGTACATACAAAATTTCCGGCACATCGGTGTCATAGGGCCGGAGAAAAAAACATTTTAAAATTGTTCGAGCCCAAGTCTTGCATTATGCCCATGAAAAGTATGATAATTTTCAAATGCAACGTTTTGCAAATTTTCTTTTTGATTCCCGTGCAGGCCACTCTTCTTAGCGTACATACAAAATTTCCGGCACATCGTACATACAAACATTCCGGCCGGAGAAAAAAACATTATAAAATTGTTCGAGCCCAAGTCTTGCATTATGCCCATGAAAAGTATGATATTTTCCCAAATGGAACTTTTTGCAAATTTTCTTTTTGATTCCCGTGCAGGACATTCTTCTAAGGTACATACAAAATTTCCGGCACATCGGTGTCAGAGGGGCGGAGAAAAAAACATTTTAAAATTGTTCGAGCCCAAGTCTTGCATTATGCCCATGAAAAGTATGATATTTTCCCAAATGCAACTTTTTGCAACTTTTCTTTTTGATTCCCGTGCAGGCCACTCTTCTAAGCGTACATACAAAATTTCCGGCACATCGGTGTCATAGGGCCGGAGAAAAAAACATTTTAAAATTGTTCGAGACCAAGTCTTGCATTATGCCCATGAAAAGAACGATATTTTCCCAAATGCAACTTTTTGCAAATTTTCTTTTTGATTCCCGTGCAGGCCACTCTTCTAAGCGTACATACAAAATTTCCGGCACATCAGCGGCATAGGGCCGGAGAAAACTACATTTTAAAATTGTTCGACCCAAGTCTTGCATTATGCCCATGAAAAGTACGATATTTTCCCAAATGCAACTTTTTGCAAATTTTCTTTTTGATTCCCGTGCAGGCCACTCTTCTTAGCGTACGTACAAAATTTCCGGCACATCGTACATACAAACATTCCGGCCGGAGAAAAAAACATTATAAAATTGTTCGAGCCCAAGTCTTGCATTATGCCCATGAAAAGTATGATATTTTCCGAAATGGAACTTTTTGCAAATTTTCTTTTTGATTCCCGTGCAGGACATTCTTCTAAGGTACATACAAAATTTCCGGCACATCGGTGTCAGAGGGGCGGAGAAAAAAACATTTTAAAATTGTTCGAGCCCAAGTCTTGCATTATGCCCATGAAAAGTATGATATTTTCCCAAATGCAACTTTTTGCAACTTTTCTTTTTGATTCCCGTGCAGGCCACTCTTCTAAGCGTACATACAAAATTTCCGGCACATCGGTGTCATAGGGCCGGAGAAAAAAACATTTTAAAATTGTTCGAGCCCAAGTCTTGCATTATGCCCATGAACAGTATGATATTTTTCAAATGCAACTTTTTGCAAATTTTCTTTTTGATTCCCGTGCAGGCCACTATTCTTAGCGTACAAACAAAATTTCCGGCACATCAGCGGCATAGGGCCGGAGAAAACTACATTTTAAAATTGTTCGACCCAAGTATTGCATTATGCCCATGAAAAGTATGATATTTTCCAAATGCAACTTTTCGCAAATTTTCTTTTTGATTCCCGTGAAGGCCACTCTTCTAAGCGTACATACAAAATTTCCGGCACATCGGTGTCATAGGGCCGGAGAAAAAAACATTTTAAAATTGTTCGAGCCCAAGTCTTGCATTATGCCCATGAAAAGTATGATATTTTTCAAATGCAACGTTTTGCAAATTTTCTTTTTGATTCCCGTGCAGGCCACTCTTCTTAGCGTACATACAAAATTTCCGGCACATCGTACATACAAACATTCCGGCCGGAGAAAAAAACATTTTAAAATTGTTCGAGCCCAAGTCTTGCATTATGCCCATGAACAGTATGATATTTTTCAAATGCAACTATTTGCAAATTTTCTTTTTGATTCCCGTGCAGGCCACTATTCTTAGCGTACAAACAAAATTTCCGGCACATCAGCGGCATAGGGCCGGAGAAAACTACATTTTAAAATTGTTCGACCCAAGTATTGCATTATGCCCATGAAAAGTATGATATTTTCCAAATGCAACTTTTTGCAAATTTTCTTTTTGATTCCCGTGAAGGCCACTCTTCTAAGCGTACATACAAAATTTCCGGCACATCGGTGTCATAGGGCCGGAGAAAAAAACATTTTAAAATTGTTCGAGCCCAAGTCTTGCATTATGCCCATGAAAAGTATGATATTTTTCAAATGCAACGTTTTGCAAATTTTCTTTTTGATTCCCGTGCAGGCCACTCTTCTTAGCGTACATACAAAATTTCCGGCACATCGTACATACAAACATTCCGGCCGGAGAAAAAAACATTATAAAATTGTTCGAGCCCAAGTCTTGCATTATGCCCATGAAAAGTATGATATTTTCCCAAATGCAACTTTTTGCAACTTTTCTTTTTGATTCCCGTGCAGGACATTCTTCTAAGGTACATACAAAATTTCCGGCACATCGGTGTCAGAGGGGCGGAGAAAAAAACATTTTAAAATTGTTCGAGCCCAAGTCTTGCATTATGCCCATGAAAAGTATGATATTTTCCCAAATGCAACTTTTTGCAACTTTTCTTTTTGATTCCCGTGCAGGCCACTCTTCTAAGCGTACATACAAAATTTCCGGCACATCGGTGTCATAGGGCCGGAGAAAAAAACATTTTAAAATTGTTCGAGCCCAAGTCTTGCATTATGCCCATGAACAGTATGATATTTTTCAAATGCAACTTTTTGCAAATTTTCTTTTTGATTCCCGTGCAGGCCACTATTCTTAGCGTACAAACAAAATTTCCGGCACATCAGCGGCATAGGGCCGGAGAAAACTACATTTTAAAATTGTTCGACCCAAGTATTGCATTATGCCCATGAAAAGTATGATATTTTCCAAATGCAACTTTTCGCAAATTTTCTTTTTGATTCCCGTGAAGGCCACTCTTCTAAGCGTACATACAAAATTTCCGGCACATCGGTGTCATAGGGCCGGAGAAAAAAACATTTTAAAATTGTTCGAGCCCAAGTCTTGCATTATGCCCATGAAAAGTATGATATTTTTCAAATGCAACGTTTTGCAAATTTTCTTTTTGATTCCCGTGCAGGCCACTCTTCTTAGCGTACATACAAAATTTCCGGCACATCGTACATACAAACATTCCGGCCGGAGAAAAAAACATTATAAAATTGTTCGAGCCCAAGTCTTGCATTATGCCCATGAAAAGTATGATATTTTCCCAAATGCAACTTTTTGCAAATTTTCTTTTTGATTCCCGTGCAGGACATTCTTCTAAGGTACATACAAAATTTCCGGCACATCGGTGTCATAGGGCCGGAGAAAAAAACATTTTAAAATTGTTCGAGCCCAAGTCTTGCATTATGCCCATGAAAAGAACGATATTTTCCCAAATGCAACTTTTTGCAAATTTTCTTTTTGATTCCCGTGCAGGCCACTCTTCTAAGCGTACATACAAAATTTCCGGCACATCAGCGGCATAGGGCCGGAGAAAACTACATTTTAAAATTGTTCGACCCAAGTCTTGCATTATGCCCATGAAAAGTACGATATTTTCCCAAATGCAACTTTTTGCAAATTTTCTTTTTGATTCCCGTGCAGGCCACTCTTCTTAGCGTACATACAAAATTTCCGGCACATCGTACATACAAACATTCCGGCCGGAGAAAAAAACATTATAAAATTGTTCGAGCCCAAGTCTTGCATTATGCCCATGAAAAGTATGATATTTTCCCAAATGGAACTTTTTGCAAATTTTCTTTTTGATTCCCGTGCAGGACATTCTTCTAAGGTACATACAAAATTTCCGGCACATCGGTGTCAGAGGGGCGGAGAAAAAAACATTTTAAAATTGTTCGAGCCCAAGTCTTGCATTATGCCCATGAAAAGTATGATATTTTCCCAAATGCAACTTTTTGCAACTTTTCTTTTTGATTCCCGTGCAGGCCACTCTTCTAAGCGTACATACAAAATTTCCGGCACATTGGTGTCATAGGGCCGGAGAAAAAAACATTTTAAAATTGTTCGAGCCCAAGTCTTGCATTATGCCCATGAAAAGTATGATATTTTCCCAAATGGAACTTTTTGCAAATTTTTTTTTTGATTCCCGTGCAGGACACTCTTCTAAGGTACATACAAAATTTCCGGCACATCGGTGTCAAAGGGCCGGAGAAAAAAACATTTTAAAATTGTTCGAGCCCAAGTCTTGCATTATGCCCATGAAAAGTATGATATTTTCCCAAATGCAACTTTTTGCAAATTTTCTTTTTGATTCCCGTGCAGGCTACTATTCTTATTGTACATACAGAATTTCCGGCACATCGGTGTCATAGGGCCGGAGAAAAAAACATTTTAAAATTGTTCGAGCCCAAGTCTTGCATTATGCCCATGAAAAGTATGATATTTTTCAAATGCAACGTTTTGCAAATTTTCTTTTTGATTCCCGTGCAGGCCACTATTCTTAGCGTACATACAAAATTTCCGGCACATCAGCGGCATAGGGCCGGAGAAAACTACATTTTAAAATTGTTCGACCCAAGTCTTGCATTATGCCCATGAAAAGTACGATATTTTCCCAAATGCAACTTTTTGCAAATTTTCTTTTTGATTCCCGTGCAGGCCACTCTTCTTAGCGTACCTACAAAATTTCCGGCACATCGTACATACAAACATTCCGGCCGGAGAAAAAAACATTATAAAATTGTTCGAGCCCAAGTCTTGCATTATGCCCATGAAAAGTATGATATTTTCCCAAATGGAACTTTTTGCAAATTTTCTTTTTGATTCCCGTGCAGGCCACTCTTCTAAGCGTACATAAAAATTTCCGGCACATCGGTGTCATAGGGCCGGAGAAAAAAACATTTTAAAATTGTTCGAGCCCAAGTCTTGCATTATGCCCATGAAAAGTATGATATTTTCCAAATGCAACTTTTTGCAAATTTTCTTTTTGATTCCCGTGCAGGCCACTCTTCTTAGCGTATATACAAAATTTCCGGTACATCGGTGTCATAGGGCCGGAGAAAAAAACATTTTAAAATTGTTCGAGCCAAGTCTTGCATTATGCCCATGAAAAGTACGATATTTTCCCAAATGCAACTTTTTGCAAATTTTCTTTTTGATTCCCGTGCAGGCCACTCTTCTAAGCGTACATACAAAATTTCCGGCACATCGGTGTCATAGGGCCGGAGAAAAAAACATTTTAAAATTGTTCGAGCCCAAGTCTTGCATTATGCCCATTAAAAGTATGATATTTTTCAAATGCAACTTTTTGCAAATTTTCTTTTTGATTCCCGTGCAGGCCACTATTCTTAGCGTACAAACAAAATTTCCGGCACATCAGCGGCATAGGGCCGGAGAAAACTACATTTTAAAATTGTTCGACCCAAGTATTGCATTATGCCCATGAAAAGTATGATATTTTCCAAATGCAACGTTTTGCAAATTTTAATTTTGATTCCCGTGCAGGCCACTATTCTTAGCGTACATACAAAATTTCCGGCACATCAGCGGCATAGGGCCGGAGAAAACTACACTTTAAAATTGTTCGAGCCCAAGTCTTGCATTATGCCCATGAAAAGTACGATATTTTCCCAAATGCAACTTTTTGCAAATTTTCGTTTTGATTCCCGTGCAGGCCACTCTTCTAAGCGTACACACAAAATTTCCGGCACATCGGTGTCATAGGGCCGGAGAAAAAAACATTTTAAAATTGTTCGAGCCCAAGTCTTGCATTATGCCCATGAAAAGTATGATATTTTTCAAATGCAACTTTTTGCAAATTTTCTTTTTGATTCCCGTGCAGGCCACTATTCTTAGCGTACAAACAAAATTTCCGGCACATCAGCGGCATAGGGCCGGAGAAAACTACATCTTAAAATTGTTCGACCCAAGTATTGCATTATGCCCATGAAAAGTATGATATTTTCCAAATGCAACTTTTTGCAAATTTTCTTTTTGATTCCCGTGCAGGCCACACTTCTAAGCGTACATAAAAATTTCCGGCACATCGGTGTCATAGGGCCGGAGAAAAAAACATTTTAAAATTGTTCGAGCCCAAGTCTTGCATTATGCCCATGAAAAGTATGATATTTTTCAAATGCAACGTTTTGCAAATTTTCTTTTTGATTCCCGTGCAGGCCACTCTTCTTAGCGTACATACAAAATTTCCGGCACATCGTACATACAAACATTCCGGCCGGAGAAAAAAACATTATAAAATTGTTCGAGCCCAAGTCTTGCATTATGCCCATGAAAAGTATGATATTTTCCCAAATGGAACTTTTTGCAAATTTTCTTTTTGATTCCCGTGCAGGCCACTCTTCTAAGCGTACATAAAAATTTCCGGCACATCGGTGTCATAGGGCCGGAGAAAAAAACATTTTAAAATTGTTCGAGCCCAAGTCTTGCATTATGCCCATGAAAAGTATGATATTTTCCAAATGCAACTTTTTGCAAATTTTCTTTTTGATTCCCGTGCAGGCCACTATTCTTAGCGTACAAACAAAATTTCCGGCACATCAGCGGCATAGGGCCGGAGAAAACTACATTTTAAAATTGTTCGACCCAAGTATTGCATTATGCCCATGAAAAGTATGATATTTTCCAAATGCAACGTTTTGCAAATTTTCTTTTTGATTCCCGTGCAGGCCACTATTCTTAGCGTACATACAAAATTTCCGGCACATCAGCGGCATAGGGCCGGAGAAAACTACATTTTAAAATTGTTCGAGCCCAAGTCTTGCATTATGCCACATGAAAAGTACGATATTTTCCCAAATGCAACTTTTTGCAAATTTTCGTTTTGATTCCCGTGCAGGCCACTCTTCTAAGCGTAGACACAAAATTTCCGGCACATCGGTGTCATAGGGCCGGAGAAAAAAACATTTTAAAATTGTTCGAGCCCAAGTCTTGCATTATGCCCATGAAAAGTATGATATTTTCCAAATGCAACTTTTTGCAAATTTTCTTTTTGATTCCCGTGCAGGCCACTATTCTTAGCGTACAAACAAAATTTCCGGCACATCAGCGGCATAGGGCCGGAGAAAACTACATTTTAAAATTGTTCGACCCAAGTATTGCATTATGCCCATGAAAAGTATGATATTTTCCAAATGCAACGTTTTGCAAATTTTCTTTTTGATTCCCGTGCAGGCCACTATTCTTAGCGTACATACAAAATTTCCGGCACATCAGCGGCATAGGGCCGGAGAAAACTACATTTTAAAATTGTTCGAGCCCAAGTCTTGCATTATGCCCATGAAAAGTACGATATTTTCCCAAATGCAACTTTTTGCAAATTTTCGTTTTGATTCCCGTGCAGGCCACTCTTCTAAGCGTAGACACAAAATTTCCGGCACATCGGTGTCATAGGGCCGGAGAAAAAAACATTTTAAAATTGTTCGAGCCCAAGTCTTGCATTATGCCCATGAAAAGTATGATATTTTTCAAATGCAACGTTTTGCAAATTTTCTTTTTGATTCCGGTGCAGGCCACTATTCTTAGCGTACATACAAAATTTCCGGCACATCAGCGGCATAGGGCCGGAGAAAACTACATTTTAAAATTGTTCGAGCCCAAGTCTTGCATTATGCTCATGAAAAGTACGATATTTTCCCAAATGCAACTTTTTGCAAATTTTCTTTTTGATTCCCGTGCAGGCCACTCTTCTTAGCGTACATACAAAATTTCCGGCACATCGTACATACAAACATTCCGGCCGGAGAAAAAAACATTATAAAATTGTTCGAGCCCAAGTATTGCATTATGCCCATGAAAAGTATGATATTTTCCAAATGCAACGTTTTGCAAATTTTCTTTTTGATTCCCGTGCAGGCCACTATTCTTAGCGTACATACAAAATTTCCGGCACATCAGCGGCATAGGGCCGGAGAAAACTACATTTTAAAATTGTTCGAGCCCAAGTCTTGCATTATGCCACATGAAAAGTACGATATTTTCCCAAATGCAACTTTTTGCAAATTTTCGTTTTGATTCCCGTGCAGGCCACTCTTCTAAGCGTAGACACAAAATTTCCGGCACATCGGTGTCATAGGGCCGGAGAAAAAAACATTTTAAAATTGTTCGAGCCCAAGTCTTGCATTATGCCCATGAAAAGTATGATATTTTCCAAATGCAACTTTTTGCAAATTTTCTTTTTGATTCCCGTGCAGGCCACTATTCTTAGCGTACATACAAAATTTCCGGCACATCAGCGGCATAGGGCCGGAGAAAACTACATTTTAAAATTGTTCGAGCCCAAGTCTTGCATTATGCCACATGAAAAGTACGATATTTTCCCAAATGCAACTTTTTGCAAATTTTCGTTTTGATTCCCGTGCAGGCCACTCTTCTAAGCGTAGACACAAAATTTCCGGCACATCGGTGTCATAGGGCCGGAGAAAAAAACATTTTAAAATTGTTCGAGCCCAAGTCTTGCATTATGCCCATGAAAAGTATGATATTTTCCAAATGCAACTTTTTGCAAATTTTCTTTTTGATTCCCGTGCAGGCCACTATTCTTAGCGTACAAACAAAATTTCCGGCACATCAGCGGCATAGGGCCGGAGAAAACTACATTTTAAAATTGTTCGACCCAAGTATTGCATTATGCCCATGAAAAGTATGATATTTTCCAAATGCAACGTTTTGCAAATTTTCTTTTTGATTCCCGTGCAGGCCACTATTCTTAGCGTACATACAAAATTTCCGGCACATCAGCGGCATAGGGCCGGAGAAAACTACATTTTAAAATTGTTCGAGCCCAAGTCTTGCATTATGCCACATGAAAAGTACGATATTTTCCCAAATGCAACTTTTTGCAAATTTTCGTTTTGATTCCCGTGCAGGCCACTCTTCTAAGCGTAGACACAAAATTTCCGGCACATCGGTGTCATAGGGCCGGAGAAAAAAACATTTTAAAATTGTTCGAGCCCAAGTCTTGCATTATGCCCATGAAAAGTATGATATTTTCCAAATGCAACTTTTTGCAAATTTTCTTTTTGATTCCCGTGCAGGCCACTATTCTTAGCGTACAAACAAAATTTCCGGCACATCAGCGGCATAGGGCCGGAGAAAACTACATTTTAAAATTGTTCGACCCAAGTATTGCATTATGCCCATGAAAAGTATGATATTTTCCAAATGCAACGTTTTGCAAATTTTCTTTTTGATTCCCGTGCAGGCCACTATTCTTAGCGTACATACAAAATTTCCGGCACATCAGCGGCATAGGGCCGGAGAAAACTACATTTTAAAATTGTTCGAGCCCAAGTCTTGCATTATGCCCATGAAAAGTACGATATTTTCCCAAATGCAACTTTTTGCAAATTTTCGTTTTGATTCCCGTGCAGGCCACTCTTCTAAGCGTAGACACAAAATTTCCGGCACATCGGTGTCATAGGGCCGGAGAAAAAAACATTTTAAAATTGTTCGAGCCCAAGTCTTGCATTATGCCCATGAAAAGTATGATATTTTTCAAATGCAACGTTTTGCAAATTTTCTTTTTGATTCCGGTGCAGGCCACTATTCTTAGCGTACATACAAAATTTCCGGCACATCAGCGGCATAGGGCCGGAGAAAACTACATTTTAAAATTGTTCGAGCCCAAGTCTTGCATTATGCTCATGAAAAGTACGATATTTTCCCAAATGCAACTTTTTGCAAATTTTCTTTTTGATTCCCGTGCAGGCCACTCTTCTTAGCGTACATACAAAATTTCCGGCACATCGTACATACAAACATTCCGGCCGGAG
Organism: Limnephilus auricula; assembly: GCA_951813805.1. Lineage (NCBI taxonomy): Eukaryota > Metazoa > Arthropoda > Insecta > Trichoptera > Limnephilidae > Limnephilus > Limnephilus auricula. Next base: position 27,226,541 of record OX638408.1, read on the forward strand.
AAAAAAACATTATAAAATTGTTCGAGCCCAAGTCTTGCATTATGCCCATGAAAAGTATGATGTTTTCCCAAATGGAACTTTTTGCAAATTTTCTTTTTGATTCCCGTGCAGGACATTCTTCTAAGGTACATACAAAATTTCCGGCACATCGGTGTCAGAGGGGCGGAGAAAAAAACATTTTAAAATTGTTCGAGCCCAAGTCTGGCATTATGCCCATGAAAAGTATGATATTTTCCCAAATGCAACTTTTTGCAACTTTTCTTTTTGATTCCCGTGCAGGCCACTCTTCTAAGCGTACATACAAAATTTCCGGCACATCAGCGGCATAGGGCCGGAGAAAACTACATTTTAAAATTGTTCGACCCAAGTATTGCATTATGCCCGTGAAAAGTATGATATTTTCCAAATGCAACTTTTTGCAAATTTTCTTTTTGATTCCCGTGCAGGCCACTATTCTTAGCGTACAAACAAAATTTCCGGCACATCAGCGGCATAGGGCCGGAGAAAACTACATTTTAAAATTGTTCGACCCAAGTCTTGCATTATGCCCATGAAAAGTACGATATTTTCCCAAATGCAACTTTTTGCTAATTTTCTTTTTGATTCCCGTGCAGGCCACTCTTCTTAGCGTACATACAAAATTTCCGGCACATCGTACATACAAACATTCCGGCCGGAGAAAAAAACATTATAAAATTGTTCGAGCCCAAGTCTTGCATTATGCCCATGAAAAGTATGATGTTTTCCCAAATGGAACTTTTTGCAAATTTTCTTTTTGATTCCCGTGCAGGACTATCTTCTAAGGTACATACAAAATTTCCGGCACATCGGTGTCAGAGGGGCGGAGAAAAAAACATTTTAAAATTGTTCGAGCCCAAGTCTTGCATTATGCCCATGAAAAGTATGATATTTTCCCAAATGCAACTTTTTGCAACTTTTCTTTTTGATTCCCGTGCAGGCCACTCTTCTAAGCGTACATACAAAATTTCCGGCACATCGGTGTCATAGGGCCGGAGAAAAAAACATTTTAAAATTGTTCGAGCCCAAGTCTTGCATTATGCCCATGAACAGTATGATAGTTTTCAAATGCAACGTTTTGCAAATTTTCTTTTTGATTCCCGTGCAGGCCACTATTCTTAGCGTACATACAAAATTTCCGGCACATCAGCGGCATAGGGCCGGAGAAAACTACATTTTAAAATTGTTCGACCCAAGTCTTGCATTATGCCCATGAAAAGTACGATATTTTCCCAAATGCAACTTTTTGCAAATTTTCTTTTTGATTCCCGTGCAGGCCACTCTTCTTAGCGTACATACAAAATTTCCGGCACATCGTACATACAAACATTCCGGCCGGAGAAAAAAACATTATAAAATTGTTCGAGCCCAAGTCTTGCATTATGCCCATGAAAAGTATGATATTTTCCCAAATGGAACTTTTTGCAAATTTTCTTTTTGATTCCCGTGCAGGACATTCTTCTAAGGTACATACAAAATTTCCTGCACATCGGTGTCAGAGGGGCGGAGAAAAAAACATTTTAAAATTGTTCGAGCCCAAGTCTTGCATTATGCCCATGAAAAGTATGATATTTTCCCAAATGCAACTTTTTGCAACTTTTCTTTTTGATTCCCGTGCAGGCCACTCTTCTAAGCGTACATACAAAATTTCCGGCACATCGGTGTCATAGGGCCGGAGAAAAAAACATTTTAAAATTGTTCGAGCCCAAGTCTTGCATTATGCCCATGAAAAGTATGATATTTTCCAAATGCAACTTTTTGCAAATTTTCTTTTTGATTCCCGTGCAGGCCACTATTCTTAGCGTACAAACAAAATTTCCGGCACATCAGCGGCATAGGGCCGGAGAAAACTACATTTTAAAATTGTTCGACCCAAGTATTGCATTATGCCCATGAAAAGTATGATATTTTCCAAATGCAACGTTTTGCAAATTTTCTTTTTGATTCCCGTGCAGGCCACTACTCTTAGCGTACAAACAAAATTTCCGGCACATCAGCGGCATAGGGCCGGAGAAATCTACATTTTAAAATTGTTCGACCCAAGTATTGCATTATGCCCATGAAAAGTATGATATTTTCCAAATGCAACGTTTTGCAAATTTTCTTTTTGATTCCCGTGCAGGCCACTATTCTTAGCGTACATACAAAATTTCCGGCACATCAGCGGCATAGGGCCGGAGAAAACTACATTTTAAAATTGTTCGAGCCCAAGTCTTGCATTATGCCCATGAAAAGTACGATATTTTCCCAAATGCAACTTTTTGCAAATTTTCGTTTTGATTCCCGTGCAGGCCACTCTTCTAAGCGTAGACACAAAATTTCCGGCACATCGGTGTCATAGGGCCGGAGAAAAAAACATTTTAAAATTGTTCGAGCCCAAGTCTTGCATTATGCCCATGAAAAGTATGATATTTTCCAAATGCAACTTTTTGCAAATTTTCTTTTTGATTCCCGTGCAGGCCACTATTCTTAGCGTACAAACAAAATTTCCGGCACATCAGCGGCATAGGGCCGGAGAAAACTACATTTTAAAATTGTTCGACCCAAGTATTGCATTATGCCCATGAAAAGTATGATATTTTCCAAATGCAACGTTTTGCAAATTTTCTTTTTGATTCCCGTGCAGGCCACTATTCTTAGCGTACATACAAAATTTCCGGCACATCAGCGGCATAGGGCCGGAGAAAACTACATTTTAAAATTGTTCGAGCCCAAGTCTTGCATTATGCCCATGAAAAGTACGATATTTTCCCAAATGCAACTTTTTGCAAATTTTCGTTTTGATTCCCGTGCAGGCCACTCTTCTAAGCGTAGACACAAAATTTCCGGCACATCGGTGTCATAGGGCCGGAGAAAAAAACATTTTAAAATTGTTCGAGCCCAAGTCTTGCATTATGCCCATGAAAAGTATGATATTTTTCAAATGCAACGTTTTGCAAATTTTCTTTTTGATTCCGGTGCAGGCCACTATTCTTAGCGTACATACAAAATTTCCGGCACATCAGCGGCATAGGGCCGGAGAAAACTACATTTTAAAATTGTTCGAGCCCAAGTCTTGCATTATGCCCATGAAAAGTACGATATTTTCCCAAATGCAACTTTTTGCAAATTTTCTTTTTGATTCCCGTGCAGGCCACTCTTCTTAGCGTACATACAAAATTTCCGGCACATCGTACATACAAACATTCCGGCCGGAGAAAAAAACATTATAAAATTGTTCGAGCCCAAGTCTTGCATTATGCCCATGAAAAGTATGATGTTTTCCCAAATGGAACTTTTTGCAAATTTTCTTTTTGATTCCCGTGCAGGACATTCTTCTAAGGTACATACAAAATTTCCGGCACATCGGTGTCAGAGGGGCGGAGAAAAAAACATTTTAAAATTGTTCGAGCCCAAGTCTGGCATTATGCCCATGAAAAGTATGATATTTTCCCAAATGCAACTTTTTGCAACTTTTCTTTTTGATTCCCGTGCAGGCCACTCTTCTAAGCGTACATACAAAATTTCCGGCACATCAGCGGCATAGGGCCGGAGAAAACTACATTTTAAAATTGTTCGACCCAAGTATTGCATTATGCCCGTGAAAAGTATGATATTTTCCAAATGCAACTTTTTGCAAATTTTCTTTTTGATTCCCGTGCAGGCCACTATTCTTAGCGTACAAACAAAATTTCCGGCACATCAGCGGCATAGGGCCAGAGAAAACTACATTTTAAAATTGTTCGACCCAAGTCTTGCATTATGCCCATGAAAAGTACGATATTTTCCCAAATGCAACTTTTTGCTAATTTTCTTTTTGATTCCCGTGCAGGCCACTCTTCTTAGCGTACATACAAAATTTCCGGCACATCGTACATACAAACATTCCGGCCGGAGAAAAAAACATTATAAAATTGTTCGAGCCCAAGTCTTGCATTATGCCCATGAAAAGTATGATGTTTTCCCAAATGGTACTTTTTGCAAATTTTCTTTTTGATTCCCGTGCAGGACTATCTTCTAAGGTACATACAAAATTTCCGGCACATCAGTGTCAGAGGGGCGGAGAAAAAAACATTTTAAAATTGTTCGAGCCCAAGTCTTGCATTATGCCCATGAAAAGTATGATATTTTCCCAAATGCAACTTTTTGCAACTTTTCTTTTTGATTCCCGTGCAGGCCACTCTTCTAAGCGTACATACAAAATTTCCGGCACATCGGTGTCATAGGGCCGGAGAAAAAAACATTTTAAAATTGTTCGAGCCCAAGTCTTGCATTATGCCCATGAACAGTATGATATTTTTCAAATGCAACGTTTTGCAAATTTTCTTTTTGATTCCCGTGCAGGCCACTATTCTTAGCGTACATACAAAATTTCCGGCACATCAGCGGCATAGGGCCGGAGAAAACTACATTTTAAAATTGTTCGACCCAAGTCTTGCATTATGCCCATGAAAAGTACGATATTTTCCCAAATGCAACTTTTTGCAAATTTTCTTTTTGATTCCCGTGCAGGCCACTCTTCTTAGCGTACATACAAAATTTCCGGCACATCGTACATACAAACATTCCGGCCGGAGAAAAAAACATTATAAAATTGTTCGAGCCCAAGTCTTGCATTATGCCCATGAAAAGTATGATATTTTCCCAAATGGAACTTTTTGCAAATTTTCTTTTTGATTCCCGTGCAGGACATTCTTCTAAGGTACATACAAAATTTCCTGCACATCGGTGTCAGAGGGGCGGAGAAAAAAACATTTTAAAATTGTTCGAGCCCAAGTCTTGCATTATGCCCATGAAAAGTATGATATTTTCCCAAATGCAACTTTTCTTTTTGATTCCCGTGCAGGCCACTCTTCTAAGCGTACATACAAAATTTCCGGCACATCGGTGTCATAGGGCCGGAGAAAAAAACATTTTAAAATTGTTCGAGCCCAAGTCTTGCATTATGCCCATGAAAAGTATGATATTTTTCAAATGCAACTTTTTGCAAATTTTCTTTTTGATTCCCGTGCAGGCCACTATTCTTAGCGTACAAACAAAATTTCCGGCACATCAGCGGCATATGGCCGGAGAAAACTACATTTTAAAATTGTTCGACCGAAGTATTGCATTATGCCCATGAAAAGTATGATATTTTCCAAATGCAACTTTTTGCAAATTTTCTTTTTGATTCCCGTGCAGGCCACTCTTCTTAGTGTACATACAAAATTTCCGGCACATCGGTGTCATAGGGCCGGAGAAAAAAACATTTTAAAATTGTTCGAGCCCAAGTCTTGCATTATGCCCATGAAAAGTATGATATTTTCCCAAATGGAACTTTTTGCAAATTTTTTTTTTGATTCCCGTGCAGGACACTCTTCTAAGGTACATACAAAATTTCCGGCACATCGGTGTCAAAGGGCCGGAGAAAAAAACATTTTAAAATTGTTCGAGCCCAAGTCTTGCATTATGCCCATGAAAAGTATGATATTTTCCCAAATGCAACTTTTTGCAAATTTTCTTTTTGATTCCCGTGCAGGCTACTATTCTTATTGTACATACAGAATTTCCGGCACATCGGTGTCATAGGGCCGGAGAAAAAAACATTTTAAAATTGTTCGAGCCCAAGTCTTGCATTATGCCCATGAAAAGTACGATATTTTCCCAAATGCAACTTTTTGCAAATTTTCTTTTTGATTCCCGTGCAGGCCACTCTTCTTAGCGTACATACAAAATTTCCGGCACATCGTACATACAAACATTCCGGCCGGAGAAAAAAACATTATAAAATTGTTCGAGCCCAAGTCTTGCATTATGCCCATGAAAAGTATGATATTTTCCCAAATGGAACTTTTTGCAAATTTTCTTTTTGATTCCCGTGCAGGACATTCTTCTAAGGTACATACAAAATTTCCTGCACATCGGTGTCAGAGGGGCGGAGAAAAAAACATTTTAAAATTGTTCGAGCCCAAGTCTTGCATTATGCCCATGAAAAGTATGATATTTTCCCAAATGCAACTTTTTGCAACTTTTCTTTTTGATTCCCGTGCAGGCCACTATTCTTAGCGTACAAACAAAATTTCCGGCACATCAGCGGCATAGGGCCGGAGAAAACTACATTTTAAAATTGTTCGACCCAAGTATTGCATTATGCCCATGAAAAGTATGATATTTTCCAAATGCAACTTTTTGCAAATTTTCTTTTTGATTCCCGTGCAGGCCACTCTTCTTAGTGTACATACAAAATTTCCGGCACATCGGTGTCATAGGGCCGGAGAAAAAAACATTTTAAAATTGTTCGAGCCCAAGTCTTGCATTATGCCCATGAAAAGTATGATATTTTCCCAAATGGAACTTTTTGCAAATTTTTTTTTTGATTCCCGTGCAGGACACTCTTCTAAGGTACATACAAAATTTCCGGCACATCGGTGTCAAAGGGCCGGAGAAAAAAACATTTTAAAATTGTTCGAGCCCAAGTCTTGCATTATGCCCATGAAAAGTATGATATTTTCCCAAATGCAACTTTTTGCAAATTTTCTTTTTGATTCCCGTGCAGGCCACTCTTCTTAGCGTACATACAAAATTTCCGGCACATCGTACATACAAACATTCCGGCCGGAGAAAAAAAATTATAAAATTGTTCGAGCCCAAGTCTTGCATTATGCCCATGAAAAGTATGATATTTTCCCAAATGGAACTTTTTGCAAATTTTCTATTTGATTCCCGTGCAGGACATTCTTCTAAGGTACATACAAAATTTCCGGCACATCGGTGTCATAGGGCCGGAGAAAAAAACATTTTAAAATTGTTCGAGCCCAAGTCTTGCATTATGCCCATGAACAGTATGATATTTTTCAAATGCAACGTTTTGCAAATTTTCTTTTTGATTCCCGTGCAGGCCACTATTCTTAGCGTACATACAAAATTTCCGGCACATCAGCGGCATAGGGCCGGAGAAAACTACATTTAAAATTGTTCGACCCAAGTCTTGCATTATGCCCATGAAAAGTACGATATTTTCCCAAATGCAACTTTTTGCAAATTTTCTTTTTGATTCCCGTGCAGGCCACTCTTCTTAGCGTACATACAAAATTTCCGGCACATCGTACATACAAACATTCCGGCCGGAGAAAAAAACATTATAAAATTGTTCGAGCCCAAGTCTTGCATTATGCCCATGAAAAGTATGATATTTTCCCAAATGGAACTTTTTGCAAATTTTCTTTTTGATTCCCGTGCAGGACATTCTTCTAAGGTACATACAAAATTTCCTGCACATCGGTGTCAGAGGGGCGGAGAAAAAAACATTTTAAAATTGTTCGAGCCCAAGTCTTGCATTATGCCCATGAAAAGTATGATATTTTCCCAAATGCAACTTTTTGCAAATTTTCTTTTTGATTCCCGTGCAGGCCACTCTTCTTAGCGTACATACAAAATTTCCGGCACATCGTACATACAAACATTCCGGCCGGAGAAAAAAAATTATAAAATTGTTCGAGCCCAAGTCTTGCATTATGCCCATGAAAAGTATGATATTTTCCCAAATGGAACTTTTTGCAAATTTTCTTTTTGATTCCCGTGCAGGACATTCTTCTAAGGTACATACAAAATTTCCTGCACATCGGTGTCAGAGGGGCGGAGAAAAAAACATTTTAAAATTGTTCGAGCCCAAGTCTTGCATTATGCCCATGAAAAGTATGATATTTTCCCAAATGCAACTTTTTGCAACTTTTCTTTTTGATTCCCGTGCAGGCCACTATTCTTAGCGTACAAACAAAATTTCCGGCACATCAGCGGCATAGGGCCGGAGAAAACTACATTTTAAAATTGTTCGACCCAAGTATTGCATTATGCCCATGAAAAGTATGATATTTTCCAAATGCAACTTTTTGCAAATTTTCTTTTTGATTCCCGTGCAGGCCACTCTTCTTAGTGTACATACAAAATTTCCGGCACATCGGTGTCATAGGGCCGGAGAAAAAAACATTTTAAAATTGTTCGAGCCCAAGTCTTGCATGATGCCCATGAAAAGTATGATATTTTCCCAAATGGAACTTTTTGCAAATTTTTTTTTTGATTCCCGTGCAGGACACTCTTCTAAGGTACATACAAAATTTCCGGCACATCGGTGTCAAAGGGCCGGAGAAAAAAACATTTTAAAATTGTTCGAGCCCAAGTCTTGCATTATGCCCATGAAAAGTATGATATTTTCCCAAATGCAACTTTTTGCAAATTTTCTTTTTGATTCCCGTGCAGGCCACTCTTCTTAGCGTACATACAAAATTTCCGGCACATCGTACATACAAACATTCCGGCCGGAGAAAAAAAATTATAAAATTGTTCGAGCCCAAGTCTTGCATTATGCCCATGAAAAGTATGATATTTTCCCAAATGGAACTTTTTGCAAATTTTCTATTTGATTCCCGTGCAGGACATTCTTCTAAGGTACATACAAAATTTCCGGCACATCGGTGTCAAAGGGCCGGAGAAAAAAACATTTTAAAATTGTTCGAGCCCAAGTCTTGCATTATGCCCATGAAAAGTATGATATTTTCCCAAATGCAACTTTTTGCAACTTTTCTTTTTGATTCCCGTGCAGGCCACTCTTCTAAGCGTACATACAAAATTTCCGGCACATCGGTGTCATAGGGCCGGAGAAAAAAACATTTTAAAATTGTTCGAGCCCAAGTCTTGCATTATGCCCATGAACAGTATGATATTTTTCAAATGCAACGTTTTGCAAATTTTCTTTTTGATTCCCGTGCAGGCCACTATTCTTAGCGTACATACAAAATTTCCGGCACATCAGCGGCATAGGGCCGGAGAAAACTACATTTTAAAATTGTTCGACCCAAGTCTTGCATTATGCCCATGAAAAGTACGATATTTTCCCAAATGCAACTTTTTGCAAATTTTCTTTTTGATTCCCGTGCAGGCCACTCTTCTTAGCGTACATACAAAATTTCCGGCACATCGTACATACAAACATTCCGGCCGGAGAAAAAAACATTATAAAATTGTTCGAGCCCAAGTCTTGCATTATGCCCATGAAAAGTATGATATTTTCCCAAATGGAACTTTTTGCAAATTTTCTTTTTGATTCCCGTGCAGGACATTCTTCTAAGGTACATACAAAATTTCCTGCACATCGGTGTCAGAGGGGCGGAGAAAAAAACATTTTAAAATTGTTCGAGCCCAAGTCTTGCATTATGCCCATGAAAAGTATGATATTTTCCCAAATGCAACTTTTTGCAACTTTTCTTTTTGATTCCCGTGCAGGCCACTCTTCTTAGCGTACATACAAAATTTCCGGCACATCGGTGTCATAGGGCCGGAGAAAAAAACATTTTAAAATTGTTCGAGCCCAAGTCTTGCATTATGCCCATGAAAAGTATGATATTTTTCAAATGCAACTTTTTGCAAATTTTCTTTTTGATTCCCGTGCAGGCCACTATTCTTAGCGTACAAACAAAATTTCCGGCACATCAGCGGCATAGGGCCGGAGAAAACTACATTTTAAAATTGTTCGACCCAAGTATTGCATTATGCCCATGAAAAGTATGATATTTTCCAAATGCAACTTTTTGCAAATTTTCTTTTTGATTCCCGTGCAGGCCACTCTTCTTAGTGTACATACAAAATTTTCGGCACATCGGTGTCATAGGGCCGGAGAAAAAAACATTTTAAAATTGTTCGAGCCCAAGTCTTGCATTATGCCCATGAAAAGTATGATATTTTCCCAAATGGAACTTTTTGCAAATTTTTTTTTTGATTCCCGTGCAGGACACTCTTCTAAGGTACATACAAAATTTCCGGCACATCGGTGTCAAAGGGCCGGAGAAAAAAACATTTTAAAATTGTTCGAGCCCAAGTCTTGCATTATGCCCATGAAAAGTATGATATTTTCCCAAATGCAACTTTTTGCAAATTTTCTTTTTGATTCCCGTGCAGGCTACTATTCTTATTGTACATACAGAATTTCCGGCACATCGGTGTCATAGGGCCGGAGAAAAAAACATTTTAAAATTGTTCGAGCCCAAGTCTTGCATTATGCCCATGAAAAGTATGATATTTTCCAAATGCAACTTTTTGAAAATTTTCTTTTTGATTCCCGTGCAGGCCACTCTTCTAAGCGTACATACAAAATTTCCGGCACATCAGTGTCATAGGGCCCGAGAAAAAAACATTTTAAAATTGTTCGAGCCCAAGTCTTGCATTATGCCCATGAAAAGTATGATATTTTCCAAATGCAACTTTTTGCAAATTTTCTTTTTGATTCCCGTGTAGGCTACTCTTCTAAGCGTACATACAAAATTTCCGGCACATCGGTGTCATAGGGCCGGAGAAAAAAACATTTTAAAATTGTTCGAGCCCAAGTCTTGCATTATGCCCATGAAAAGTATGATATTTTTCAAATGCAACTTTTTGCAAATTTTCTTTTTGATTCCCGTGCAGGCCACTATTCTTAGCGTACAAACAAAATTTCCGGCACATCAGTGTCATAGGGCCCGAGAAAAAAACATTTTAAAATTGTTCGAGCCCAAGTCTTGCATTATGCCCATGAAAAGTATGATATTTTCCAAATGCAACGTTTTGCAAATTTTCTTTTTGATTCCCGTGCAGGCCACTATTCTTAGCGTACATACAAAATTTCCGGCACATCGGTGTCAAAGGGCTGGAGAAAAAAACATTTTAAAATTGTTCGAGCCCAAGTCTTGCATTATGCCCATGAAAAGTATGATATTTTCCCAAATGCAACTTTTTGCAAATTTTCTTTTTGATTCCCGTGCAGGCTACTATTCTTATTGTACATACAAAATTTCCGACACATCGGTGTCATAGGGCCGGAGAAAAATCATTTTAAAATTGTTCGAGCCCAAGTCTTGCATTATGCCCATGAAAAGTATGATACTTTCCAAATGCAACTTTTTGCAAATTTTCTTTTTGATTCCCGTGCAGGCCACTCTTCTAAGCGTACATACAAAATTTCCGGCACATCAGTGTCATAGGGCCCGAGAAAAAAACATTTTAAAATTGTTCGAGCCCAAGTCTTGCATTATGCCCATGAAAAGTATGATATTTTCCAAATGCAACTTTTTGCAAATTTTCTTTTTGATTCCCGTGTAGGCTACTCTTCTAAGCGTACATACAAAATTTCCGGCACATCGGTGTCATAGGGCCGGAGAAAAAAACATTTTAAAATTGTTCGAGCCCAAGTCTTGCATTATGCCCATGAAAAGTATGATATTTTTCAAATGCAACTTTTTGCAAATTTTCTTTTTGATTCCCGTGCAGGCCACTATTCTTAGCGTACAAACAAAATTTCCGGCACATCAGTGTCATAGGGCCCGAGAAAAAAACATTTTAAAATTGTTCGACCCAAGTATTGCATTATGCCCATGAAAAGTATGATATTTTCCAAATGCAACTTTTTGAAAATTTTCTTTTTGATTCCCGTGCAGGCCACTCTTCTAAGCGTACATACAAAATTTCCGGCACATCAGTGTCATAGGGCCCGAGAAAAAAACATTTTAAAATTGTTCGAGCCCAAGTCTTGCATTATGCCCATGAAAAGTATGATATTTTCCAAATGCAACTTTTTGCAAATTTTCTTTTTGATTCCCGTGTAGGCTACTCTTCTAAGCGTACATACAAAATTTCCGGCACATCGGTGTCATAGGGCCGGAGAAAAAAACATTTTAAAATTGTTCGAGCCCAAGTCTTGCATTATGCCCATGAAAAGTATGATATTTTTCAAATGCAACTTTTTGCAAATTTTCTTTTTGATTCCCGTGCAGGCCACTATTCTTAGCGTACAAACAAAATTTCCGGCACATCAGTGTCATAGGGCCCGAGAAAAAAACATTTTAAAATTGTTCGAGCCCAAGTCTTGCATTATGCCCATGAAAAGTATGATATTTTCCAAATGCAACGTTTTGCAAATTTTCTTTTTGATTCCCGTGCAGGCCACTATTCTTAGCGTACATACAAAATTTCCGGCACATCGGTGTCAAAGGGCTGGAGAAAAAAACATTTTAAAATTGTTCGAGCCCAAGTCTTGCATTATGCCCATGAAAAGTATGATATTTTCCCAAATGCAACTTTTTGCAAATTTTCTTTTTGATTCCCGTGCAGGCTACTATTCTTATTGTACATACAAAATTTCCGACACATCGGTGTCATAGGGCCGGAGAAAAATCATTTTAAAATTGTTCGAGCCCAAGTCTTGCATTATGCCCATGAAAAGTATGATACTTTCCAAATGCAACTTTTTGCAAATTTTCTTTTTGATTCCCGTGCAGGCCACTCTTCTAAGCGTACATACAAAATTTCCGGCACATCGGTGTCATAGGGCCGGAGAAAAAAACATTTTAAAATTGTTCGAGCCCAAGTCTTGCATTATGCCCATGAAAAGTACGATATTTTCCCAAATGCAACTTTTTGCAAATTTTCTTTTTGATTCCCGTGCAGGCCACTCTTCTAAGCGTACATACAAAATTTCCGGCACATCGGTGTCATAGGGCCCGAGAAAAAAACATTTTAAAATTGTTCGAGCCCAAGTCTTGCATTATGCCCATGAAAAGTATGATATTTTCCAAATGCAACTTTTTGCAAATTTTCGTTTTGATTCCCGTGCAGGCCACTCTTCTTAGCGTACAAACAAAATTTCCGGCACATCGGTGTCATAGGGCCGGAGAAAAAAACATTTTAAAATTGTTCGAGCCCAAGTCTTGCATTATGCCCATGAAAAGTATGATATTTTCCCAAATGCAACTTTTTGCAAATTTTCTTTTTGATTCCCGTGCAGGCTACTATTCTAATTGTACATACAAAATTTCCGGCACATCGGTGTCATAGGGCCGGAGAAAAAAACATTTTAAAATTGTTCGAGCCCAAGTCTTGCATTATGCCCATGAAAAGTATGATATTTTCCAAATGCAACTTTTTGAAAATTTTCTTTTTGATTCCCGTGCAGGCCACTCTTCTAAGCGTACATACAAAATTTCCGGCACATCAGTGTCATAGGGCCCGAGAAAAAAACATTTTAAAATTGTTCGAGCCCAAGTCTTGCATTATGCCCATGAAAAGTATGATATTTTCCAAATGCAACTTTTTGCAAATTTTCTTTTTGATTCCCGTGTAGGCTACTCTTCTAAGCGTACATACAAAATTTCCGGCACATCGGTGTCATAGGGCCGGAGAAAAAAACATTTTAAAATTGTTCGAGCCCAAGTCTTGCATTATGCCCATGAAAAGTATGATATTTTTCAAATGCAACTTTTTGCAAATTTTCTTTTTGATTCCCGTGCAGGCCACTCTTCTTAGCGTACAAACAAAATTTCCGGCACATCAGCGGCATAGGGCCGAAGAAAACTACATTTTAAAATTGTTCGACCCAAGTATTGCATTATGCCCATGAAAAGTATGATATTTTCCAAATGCAACGTTTTGCAAATTTTCTTTTTGATTCCCGTGCAGGCCACTATTCTTAGCGTACATACAAAATTTCCGGCACATCGGTGTCAAAGGGCTGGAGAAAAAAACATTTTAAAATTGTTCGAGCCCAAGTCTTGCATTATGCCCATGAAAAGTATGATATTTTCCCAAATGCAACTTTTTGCAAATTTTCTTTTTGATTCCCGTGCAGGCTACTATTCTTATTGTACATACAAAATTTCCGACACATCGGTGTCATAGGGCCGGAGAAAAATCATTTTAAAATTGTTCGAGCCCAAGTCTTGCATTATGCCCATGAAAAGTATGATACTTTCCAAATGCAACTTTTTGCAAATTTTCTTTTTGATTCCCGTGCAGGCCACTCTTCTTAGCGTACATACAAAATTTCCGGCACATCGGTGTCATAGGGCCGGAGAAAAAAACATTTTAAAATTGTTCGAGCCCAAGTCTTGCATTATGCCCATGAAAAGTATGATATTTTCCCAAATGCAACTTTTTGCAAATTTTCTTTTTGATTCCCGTGCAGGCTACTATTCTTATTGTACATACAAAATTTCCGGCACATCGGTGTCATAGGGCCGGAGAAAAAAACATTTTAAAATTGTTCGAGCCCAAGTCTTGCATTATGCCCATGAAAAGTATGATATTTTCCCAAATGGAACTTTTTGCAAATTTTTTTTTTGATTCCCGTGCAGGACACTCTTCTAAGGTACATACAAAATTTCCGGCACATCGGTGTCAAAGGGCCGGAGAAAAAAACATTTTAAAATTGTTCGAGCCCAAGTCTTGCATTATGCCCATGAAAAGTATGATATTTTCCCAAATGCAACTTTTTGCAAATTTTCTTTTTGATTCCCGTGCAGGCTACTATTCTTATTGTACATACAGAATTTCCGGCACATCGGTGTCATAGGGCCGGAGAAAAATCATTTTAAAATTGTTCGAGCCCAAGTCTTGCATTATGCCCATGAAAAGTATGATACTTTCCAAATGCAACTTTTTGCAAATTTTCTTTTTGATTCCCGTGCAGGCTACTATTCTTATTGTACATACAAAATTTCCGACACATCGGTGTCATAGGGCCGGAGAAAAATCATTTTAAAATTGTTCGAGCCCAAGTCTTGCATTATGCCCATGAAAAGTATGATACTTTCCAAATGCAACTTTTTGCAAATTTTCTTTTTGATTCCCGTGCAGGCCACTCTTCTTAGCGTACATACAAAATTTCCGGCACATCGGTGTCATAGGGCCGGAGAAAAAAACATTTTAAAATTGTTCGAGCCCAAGTCTTGCATTATGCCCATGAAAAGTATGATATTTTCCCAAATGCAACTTTTTGCAAATTTTCTTTTTGATTCCCGTGCAGGCTACTATTCTTATTGTACATACAAAATTTCCGGCACATCGGTGTCATAGGGCCGGAGAAAAAAACATTTTAAAATTGTTCGAGCCCAAGTCTTGCATTATGCCCATGAAAAGTATGATATTTTCCCAAATGGAACTTTTTGCAAATTTTTTTTTTGATTCCCGTGCAGGACACTCTTCTAAGGTACATACAAAATTTCCGGCACATCGGTGTCAAAGGGCCGGAGAAAAAAACATTTTAAAATTGTTCGAGCCCAAGTCTTGCATTATGCCCATGAAAAGTATGATATTTTCCCAAATGCAACTTTTTGCAAATTTTCTTTTTGATTCCCGTGCAGGCTACTATTCTTATTGTACATACAGAATTTCCGGCACATCGGTGTCATAGGGCCGGAGAAAAAAACATTTTAAAATTGTTCGAGCCCAAGTCTTGCATTATGCCCATGAAAAGTATGATATTTTTCAAATGCAACGTTTTGCAAATTGTCTTTTTGATTCCCGTGCAGGCCACTATTCTTAGCGTACATACAAAATTTCCGGCACATCAGCGGCATAGGGCCGGAGAAAACTACATTTTAAAATTGTTCGACCCAAGTCTTGCATTATGCCCATGAAAAGTACGATATTTTCCCAAATGCAACTTTTTGCAAATTTTCTTTTTGATTCCCGTGCAGGCCACTCTTCTTAGCGTACATACAAAATTTCCGGCACATCGTACATACAAACATTCCGGCCGGAGAAAAAAAATTATAAAATTGTTCGAGCCCAAGTCTTGCATTATGCCCATGAAAAGTATGATATTTTCCCAAATGGAACTTTTTGCAAATTTTCTTTTTGATTCCCGTGCAGGACATTCTTCTAAGGTACATACAAAATTTCCGGCACATCGGTGTCAAAGGGCCGGAGAAAAAAACATTTTAAAATTGTTCGAGCCCAAGTCTTGCATTATGCCCATGAAAAGTATGATATTTTCCCAAATGCAACTTTTTGCAACTTTTCTTTTTGATTCCCGTGCAGGCCACTCTTCTAAGCGTACATACAAAATTTCCGGCACATCGGTGTCATAGGGCCGGAGAAAAAAACATTTTAAAATTGTTCGAGCCCAAGTCTTGCATTATGCCCATGAAAAGTATGATATTTTTCAAATGCAACTTTTTGCAAATTTCCTTTTTGATTCCCGTGCAGGCCACTATTCTTAGCGTACAAACAAAATTTCCGGCACATCAGCGGCATAGGGCCGGAGAAAACTACATTTTTAAATTGTTCGACCCAAGTATTGCATTATGCCCATGAAAAGTATGATATTTTCCAAATGCAACGTTTTGCAAATTTTCTTTTTGATTCCCGTGCAGGCTACTATTCTTATTGTACATACAAAATTTCCGGCTCATCGGTGTCATAGGGCCGGAGAAAACTACATTTTAAAATTGTTCGAGCCCAAGTCTTGCATTATGCCCATGAAAAGTACGATATTTTCCCAAATGCAACTTTTTGCAAATTTTCGTTTTGATTCCCGTGCAGGCCACTCTTCTAAGCGTACATACAAAATTTCCGGCACATCGGTGTCATAGGGCCGGAGAAAAAAACATTTTAAAATTGTTCGAGCCCAAGTCTTGCATTATGCCCATGAAAAGTATGATATTTTTCAAATGCAACTTTTTGCAAATTTTCTTTTTGATTCCCGTGCAGGCCACTATTCTAAGCGTACATACAAAATTTCCGGCACATCGGTGTCATAGGGCCGGAGAAAAAAACATTTTAAAATTGTTCGAGCCCAAGTCTTGCATTATGCCCATGAAAAGTACGATATTTTCCCAAATGCAACTTTTTGCAAATTTTCTTTTTGATTCCCGTGCAGGCTACTATTCTTATTGTACATACAAAATTTCCGGCACATCGGTGTCATAGGGCCGGAGAAAAATCATTTTAAAATTGTTCGAGCCCAAGTCTTGCATTATGCCCATGAAAAGTATGATACTTTCCAAATGCAACTTTTTGCAAATTTTCTTTTTGATTCCCGTGCAGGCCACTCTTCTAAGCGTACATACAAAATTTCCGGCACATCGGTGTCATAGGGCCGGAGAAAAAAACATTTTAAAATTGTTCGAGCCCAAGTCTTGCATTATGCCCATGAAAAGTATGATATTTTCCAAATGCAACTTTTTGCAAATTTTCTTTTTGATTCCCGTGCAGGCCACTCTTCTAAGCGTACATACAAAATTTCCGGCTCATCGGTGTCATAGGGCCGGAGAAAACTACATTTTAAAATTGTTCGACCCAAGTCTTGCATTATGCCCATGATAAGTACGATATTTTCCCAAATGCAACTTTTTGCAAATTTTCTTTTTGATTCCCGTGTAGGCTACTCTTCTAAGCGTACATACAAAATTTCCGGCACATCGGTGTCATAGGGCCGGAGAAAAAAACATTTTAAAATTGTTCGAGCCCAAGTCTTGCATTATGCCCATGAAAAGTATGATATTTTCCAAATGCAACTTTTTGCAAATTTTCGTTTTGATTCCCGTGCAGGCCACTCTTCTAAGCGTACATACAAAATTTCCGGCACATCGGTGTCATAGGGCCGGAGAAAAAAACATTTTAAAATTGTTCGAGCCCAAGTCTTGCATTATGCCCATGAAAAGTACGATATTTTCCCAAATGCAACTTTTTGCAAATTTTCTTTTTGATTCCCGTGCAGGCCACTCTTCTAAGCGTACATACAAAATTTCCGGCACATCGGTGTCATAGGGCCCGAGAAAAAAACATTTTAAAATTGTTCGAGCCCAAGTCTTGCATTATGCCCATGAAAAGTATGATATTTTCCAAATGCAACTTTTTGCAAATTTTCGTTTTGATTCCCGTGCAGGCCACTCTTCTTAGCGTACAAACAAAATTTCCGGCACATCGGTGTCATAGGGCCGGTGAAAAAAACATTTTAAAATTGTTCGAGCCCAAGTCTTGCATTATGCCCATGAAAAGTATGATATTTTCCCAAATGCAACTTTTTGCAAATTTTCTTTTTGATTCCCGTGCAGGCTACTATTCTTATTGTACATACAAAATTTCCGACACATCGGTGTCATAGGGCCGGAGAAAAATCATTTTAAAATTGTTCGAGCCCAAGTCTTGCATTATGCCCATGAAAAGTATGATACTTTCCAAATGCAACTTTTTGCAAATTTTCTTTTTGATTCCCGTGCAGGCTACTATTCTTATTGTACATACAAAATTTCCGGCACATCGGTGTCATAGGGCCGGAGAAAAAAACATTTTAAAATTGTTCGAGCCCAAGTCTTGCATTATGCCCATGAAAAGTATGATATTTTCCAAATGCAACTTTTTGCAAATTTTCTTTTTGATTCCCGTGCAGGCCACTCTTCTAAGCGTACATACAAAATTTCCGGCTCATCGGTGTCATAGGGCCGGAGAAAACTACATTTTAAAATTGTTCGACCCAAGTCTTGCATTATGCCCATGATAAGTACGATATTTTCCCAAATGCAACTTTTTGCAAATTTTCTTTTTGATTCCCGTGTAGGCTACTCTTCTAAGCGTACATACAAAATTTCCGGCACATCGGTGTCATAGGGCCGGAGAAAAAAACATTTTAAAATTGTTCGAGCCCAAGTCTTGCATTATGCCCATGAAAAGTATGATATTTTCCAAATGCAACTTTTTGCAAATTTTCGTTTTGATTCCCGTGCAGGCCACTCTTCTAAGCGTACATACAAAATTTCCGGCACATCGGTGTCATAGGGCCGGAGAAAAAAACATTTTAAAATTGTTCGAGCCCAAGTCTTGCATTATGCCCATGAAAAGTACGATATTTTCCCAAATGCAACTTTTTGCAAATTTTCTTTTTGATTCCCGTGCAGGCCACTCTTCTAAGCGTACATACAAAATTTCCGGCACATCGGTGTCATAGGGCCCGAGAAAAAAACATTTTAAAATTGTTCGAGCCCAAGTCTTGCATTATGCCCATGAAAAGTATGATATTTTCCAAATGCAACTTTTTGCAAATTTTCGTTTTGATTCCCGTGCAGGCCACTCTTCTTAGCGTACAAACAAAATTTCCGGCACATCGGTGTCATAGGGCCGGAGAAAAAAACATTTTAAAATTGTTCGAGCCCAAGTCTTGCATTATGCCCATGAAAAGTATGATATTTTCCCAAATGCAACTTTTTGCAAATTTTCTTTTTGATTCCCGTGCAGGCTACTATTCTAATTGTACATACAAAATTTCCGGCACATCGGTGTCATAGGGCCGGAGAAAAAAACATTTTAAAATTGTTCGAGCCCAAGTCTTGCATTATGCCCATGAAAAGTATGATATTTTCCAAATGCAACTTTTTGAAAATTTTCTTTTTGATTCCCGTGCAGGCCACTCTTCTAAGCGTACATACAAAATTTCCGGCACATCAGTGTCATAGGGCCCGAGAAAAAAACATTTTAAAATTGTTCGTGCCCAAGTCTTGCATTATGCCCATGATAAGTACGATATTTTCCCAAATGCAACTTTTTGCAAATTTTCTTTTTGATTCCCGTGTAGGCTACTCTTCTAAGCGTACATACAAAATTTCCGGCACATCGGTGTCATAGGGCCGGAGAAAAAAACATTTTAAAATTGTTCGAGCCCAAGTCTTGCATTATGCCCATGAAAAGTATGATATTTTCCAAATGCAACTTTTTGCAAATTTTCGTTTTGATTCCCGTGCAGGCCACTCTTCTAAGCGTACATACAAAATTTCCGGCACATCGGTGTCATAGGGCCGGAGAAAAAAACATTTTAAAATTGTTCGAGCCCAAGTCTTGCATTATGCCCATGAAAAGTACGATATTTTCCCAAATGCAACTTTTTGCAAATTTTCTTTTTGATTCCCGTGCAGGCCACTCTTCTAAGCGTACATACAAAATTTCCGGCACATCGGTGTCATAGGGCCCGAGAAAAAAACATTTTAAAATTGTTCGAGCCCAAGTCTTGCATTATGCCCATGAAAAGTATGATATTTTCCAAATGCAACTTTTTGCAAATTTTCGTTTTGATTCCCGTGCAGGCCACTCTTCTTAGCGTACAAACAAAATTTCCGGCACATCGGTGTCATAGGGCCGGAGAAAAAAACATTTTAACATTGTTCGAGCCCAAGTCTTGCATTATGCCCATGAAAAGTATGATATTTTCCCAAATGCAACTTTTTGCAAATTTTCTTTTTGATTCCCGTGCAGGCTACTATTCTAATTGTACATACAAAATTTCCGGCACATCGGTGTCATAGGGCCGGAGAAAAAAACATTTTAAAATTGTTCGAGCCCAAGTCTTGCATTATGCCCATGAAAAGTATGATATTTTCCAAATGCAACTTTTTGAAAATTTTCTTTTTGATTCCCGTGCAGGCCACTCTTCTAAGCGTACATACAAAATTTCCGGCACATCAGTGTCATAGGGCCCGAGAAAAAAACATTTTAAAATTGTTCGTGCCCAAGTCTTGCATTATGCCCATGATAAGTACGATATTTTCCCAAATGCAACTTTTTGCAAATTTTCTTTTTGATTCCCGTGTAGGCTACTCTTCTAAGCGTACATACAAAATTTCCGGCACATCGGTGTCATAGGGCCGGAGAAAAAAACATTTTAAAATTGTTCGAGCCCAAGTCTTGCATTATGCCCATGAAAAGTATGATATTTTCCAAATGCAACTTTTTGCAAATTTTCGTTTTGATTCCCGTGCAGGCCACTCTTCTAAGCGTACATACAAAATTTCCGGCACATCGGTGTCATAGGGCCGGAGAAAAAAACATTTTAAAATTGTTCGAGCCCAAGTCTTGCAT
Organism: Limnephilus auricula; assembly: GCA_951813805.1. NCBI lineage: Eukaryota > Metazoa > Arthropoda > Insecta > Trichoptera > Limnephilidae > Limnephilus > Limnephilus auricula. Next base: position 27,247,166 of record OX638408.1, read on the forward strand.
TATGCCCATGAAAAGTACGATATTTTCCCAAATGCAACTTTTTGCAAATTTTCTTTTTGATTCCCGTGCAGGCCACTCTTCTAAGCGTACATACAAAATTTCCGGCACATCGGTGTCATAGGGCCCGAGAAAAAAACATTTTAAAATTGTTCGAGCCCAAGTCTTGCATTATGCCCATGAAAAGTATGATATTTTCCAAATGCAACTTTTTGCAAATTTTCGTTTTGATTCCCGTGCAGGCCACTCTTCTTAGCGTACAAACAAAATTTCCGGCACATCGGTGTCATAGGGCCGGAGAAAAAAACATTTTAAAATTGTTCGAGCCCAAGTCTTGCATTATGCCCATGAAAAGTATGATATTTTCCCAAATGCAACTTTTTGCAAATTTTCTTTTTGATTCCCGTGCAGGCTACTATTCTAATTGTACATACAAAATTTCCGGCACATCGGTGTCATAGGGCCGGAGAAAAAAACATTTTAAAATTGTTCGAGCCCAAGTCTTGCATTATGCCCATGAAAAGTATGATATTTTCCAAATGCAACTTTTTGAAAATTTTCTTTTTGATTCCCGTGCAGGCCACTCTTCTAAGCGTACATACAAAATTTCCGGCACATCAGTGTCATAGGGCCCGAGAAAAAAACATTTTAAAATTGTTCGTGCCCAAGTCTTGCATTATGCCCATGAAAAGTATGATATTTTCCAAATGCAACTTTTTGCAAATTTTCTTTTTGATTCCCGTGTAGGCTACTCTTCTAAACGTACATACAAAATTTCCGGCACATCGGTGTCATAGGGCCGGAGAAAAAAACATTTTAAAATTGTTCGAGCCCAAGTCTTGCATTATGCCCATGAAAAGTATGATATTTTTCAAATGCAACATTTTGCAAATTTTCTTTTTGATTCCCGTGCAGGCCACTATTCTTAGCGTACAAACAAAATTTCCGGCACATCAGCGGCATAGGGCCGGAGAAAACTACATTTTAAAATTGTTCGACCCAAGTATTGCATTATGCTCATGAAAAGTATGATATTTTCCAAATGCAACGTTTTGCAAATTTTCTTTTTGATTCCCGTGCAGGCCACTATTCTTAGCGTACATACAAAATTTCCGGCACATCGGTGTCAAAGGGCTGGAGAAAAAAACATTTTAAAATTGTTCGAGCCCAAGTCTTGCATTATGCCCATGAAAAGTATGATATTTTCCCAAATGCAACTTTTTGCAAATTTTCTTTTTGATTCCCGTGCAGGCTACTATTCTTATTGTACATACAAAATTTCCGACACATCGGTGTCATAGGGCCGGAGAAAAATCATTTTAAAATTGTTCGAGCCCAAGTCTTGCATTATGCCCATGAAAAGTATGATACTTTCCAAATGCAACTTTTTGCAAATTTTCTTTTTGATTCCCGTGCAGGCCACTCTTCTTAGCGTACATACAAAATTTCCGGCACATCGGTGTCATAGGGCCGGAGAAAAAAACATTTTAAAATTGTTCGAGCCCAAGTCTTGCATTATGCCCATGAAAAGTATGATATTTTCCCAAATGCAACTTTTTGCAAATTTTCTTTTTGATTCCCGTGCAGGCTACTATTCTTATTGTACATACAAAATTTCCGGCACATCGGTGTCATAGGGCCGGAGAAAAAAACATTTTAAAATTGTTCGAGCCCAAGTCTTGCATTATGCCCATGAAAAGTATGATATTTTTCAAATGCAACTTTTTGCAAATTTTCTTTTTGATTCCCGTGCAGGCCACTATTCTTAGCGTACAAACAAAATTTCCGGCACATCAGCGGCATAGGGCCGGAGAAAACTACATTTTAAAATTGTTCGACCCAAGTATTGCATTATGCCCATGAAAAGTATGATATTTTCCAAATGCAACTTTTTGCAAATTTTCTTTTTGATTCCCGTGCAGGCCACTCTTCTAAGCGTACATACAAAATTTCCGGCTCATCGGTGTCATAGGGCCGGAGAAAACTACATTTTAAAATTGTTCGACCCAAGTCTTGCATTATGCCCATGATAAGTACGATATTTTCCCAAATGCAACTTTTTGCAAATTTTCTTTTTGATTCCCGTGCAGGCCACTCTTCTAAGCGTACATACAAAATTTCCGGCTCATCGGTGTCATAGGGCCGGAGAAAACTACATTTTAAAATTGTTCGACCCAAGTCTTGCATTATGCCCATGATAAGTACGATATTTTCCCAAATGCAACTTTTTGCAAATTTTCTTTTTGATTCCCGTGTAAGCCACTCTTCTAAGCGTACATACAAAATTTCCGGCTCATCGGTGTCATAGGGCCGGAGAAAACTACATTTTAAAATTGTTCGACCCAAGTCTTGCATTATGCCCATAAAAAGTACGATATTTTCCCAAATGCAACTTTTTGCAAATTTTCTTTTTGATTCCCGTGCAGGCTACTCTTCTTAGCGTACATACAAAATTTCCAGCACATCGGTGTCATAGGGCCGGAGAAAAAAACATTTTAAAATTGTTCGAGCCCAAGTCTTGCATTATGCCCATGAAAAGTACGATATTTTCCCAAATGCAACTTTTTGCAAATTTTCTTTTTGATTCCCGTGCAGGCCACTATTCATAGCGTACGAACAAAATTTCCGGCACATCAGCGGCATAGGGCCGGAGAAAACTACATTTTTAAATTGTTCGACCCAAGTATTGCATTATGCCCATGAAAAGTATGATATTTTCCAAATGCAACGTTTTGCAAATTTTCTTTTTGATTCCCGTGCAGGCCACTATTCTTAGCGTACATACAAAATTTCCGGCACATCAGCGGCATAGGGCCGGAGAAAACTACATTTTAAAATTGTTCGAGCCCAAGTCTTGCATTATGCCCATGAAAAGTACGATATTTTCCCAAATGCAACTTTTTGCAAATTTTCTTTTTGATTCCCGTGCAGGCCACTCTTCTTAGCGTACATACAAAATTTCCGGCACATCGGTGTTATAGGGCCGGAGAAAAAAACATTTTAAAATTGTTCGAGCCCAAGTCTTGCATTATGCCCATGAAAAGTATGATATTTTTCAAATGCAACTTTTTGCAAATTTTCTTTTTGATTCCCGTGCAGGCCACTCTTCTAAGCGTACATACAAAATTTCCGGCACATCAGTGTCATAGGGCCCGAGAAAAAAACATTTTAAAATTGTTCGTGCCCAAGTCTTGCATTATGCCCATGAAAAGTATGATATTTTCCAAATGCAACTTTTTGCAAATTTTCTTTTTGATTCCCGTGTAGGCTACTCTTCTAAACGTACATACAAAATTTCCGGCACATCGGTGTCATAGGGCCGGAGAAAAAAACATTTTAAAATTGTTCGAGCCCAAGTCTTGCATTATGCCCATGAAAAGTATGATATTTTTCAAATGCAACATTTTGCAAATTTTCTTTTTGATTCCCGTGCAGGCCACTATTCTTAGCGTACAAACAAAATTTCCGGCACATCAGCGGCATAGGGCCGGAGAAAACTACATTTTAAAATTGTTCGACCCAAGTCTTGCATTATGCCCATGAAAAGTATGATATTTTTCAAATGCAACTTTTTGCAAATTTTCTTTTTGATTCCCGTGCAGGCCACTCTTCTAAGCGTACATACAAAATTTCCAGCACATCGGTGTCATAGGGCCGGAGAAAAAAACATTTTAAAATTGTTCGAGCCCAAGTCTTGCATTATGCCCATGAAAAGTACGATATTTTCCCAAATGCAACTTTTTGCAAATTTTCTTTTTGATTCCCGTGCAGGCCACTCTTCTAAGCGTACATACAAAATTTCCGGCACATCGGTGTCATAGGGCCCGAGAAAAAAACATTTTAAAATTGTTCGAGCCCAAGTCTTGCATTATGCCCATGAAAAGTATGATATTTTCCAAATGCAACTTTTTGCAAATTTTCGTTTTGATTCCCGTGCAGGCCACTCTTCTTAGCGTACAAACAAAATTTCCGGCACATCGGTGTCATAGGGCCGGAGAAAAAAACATTTTAAAATTGTTCGAGCCCAAGTCTTGCATTATGCCCATGAAAAGTATGATATTTTCCCAAATGCAACTTTTTGCAAATTTTCTTTTTGATTCCCGTGCAGGCTACTATTCTAATTGTACATACAAAATTTCCGGCACATCGGTGTCATAGGGCCGGAGAAAAAAACATTTTAAAATTGTTCGAGCCCAAGTCTTGCATTATGCCCATGAAAAGTATGATATTTTCCCAAATGCAACTTTTTGCAAATTTTCTTTTTGATTCCCGTGCAGGCTACTATTCTAATTGTACATACAAAATTTCCGGCACATCGGTGTCATAGGGCCGGAGAAAAAAACATTTTAAAATTGTTCGAGCCCAAGTCTTGCATTATGCCCATGAAAAGTATGATATTTTCCAAATGCAACTTTTTGAAAATTTTCTTTTTGATTCCCGTGCAGGCCACTCTTCTAAGCGTACATACAAAATTTCCGGCACATCAGTGTCATAGGGCCCGAGAAAAAAACATTTTAAAATTGTTCGTGCCCAAGTCTTGCATTATGCCCATGAAAAGTATGATATTTTCCAAATGCAACTTTTTGCAAATTTTCTTTTTGATTCCCGTGTAGGCTACTCTTCTAAACGTACATACAAAATTTCCGGCACATCGGTGTCATAGGGCCGGAGAAAAAAACATTTTAAAATTGTTCGAGCCCAAGTCTTGCATTATGCCCATGAAAAGTATGATATTTTTCAAATGCAACATTTTGCAAATTTTCTTTTTGATTCCCGTGCAGGCCACTATTCTTAGCGTACAAACAAAATTTCCGGCACATCAGCGGCATAGGGCCGGAGAAAACTACATTTTAAAATTGTTCGACCCAAGTATTGCATTATGCTCATGAAAAGTATGATATTTTCCAAATGCAACGTTTTGCAAATTTTCTTTTTGATTCCCGTGCAGGCCACTATTCTTAGCGTACATACAAAATTTCCGGCACATCGGTGTCAAAGGGCTGGAGAAAAAAACATTTTAAAATTGTTCGAGCCCAAGTCTTGCATTATGCCCATGAAAAGTATGATATTTTCCCAAATGCAACTTTTTGCAAATTTTCTTTTTGATTCCCGTGCAGGCTACTATTCTTATTGTACATACAAAATTTCCGACACATCGGTGTCATAGGGCCGGAGAAAAATCATTTTAAAATTGTTCGAGCCCAAGTCTTGCATTATGCCCATGAAAAGTATGATACTTTCCAAATGCAACTTTTTGCAAATTTTCTTTTTGATTCCCGTGCAGGCCACTCTTCTTAGCGTACATACAAAATTTCCGGCACATCGGTGTCATAGGGCCGGAGAAAAAAACATTTTAAAATTGTTCGAGCCCAAGTCTTGCATTATGCCCATGAAAAGTATGATATTTTCCCAAATGCAACTTTTTGCAAATTTTCTTTTTGATTCCCGTGCAGGCTACTATTCTTATTGTACATACAAAATTTCCGGCACATCGGTGTCATAGGGCCGGAGAAAAAAACATTTTAAAATTGTTCGAGCCCAAGTCTTGCATTATGCCCATGAAAAGTATGATATTTTTCAAATGCAACTTTTTGCAAATTTTCTTTTTGATTCCCGTGCAGGCCACTATTCTTAACGTACAAACAAAATTTCCGGCACATCAGCGGCATAGGGCCGGAGAAAACTACATTTTAAAATTGTTCGACCCAAGTATTGCATTATGCCCATGAAAAGTATGATATTTTCCAAATGCAACTTTTTGCAAATTTTCTTTTTGATTCCCGTGCAGGCCACTCTTCTAAGCGTACATACAAAATTTCCGGCTCATCGGTGTCATAGGGCCGGAGAAAACTACATTTTAAAATTGTTCGACCCAAGTCTTGCATTATGCCCATGATAAGTACGATATTTTCCCAAATGCAACTTTTTGCAAATTTTCTTTTTGATTCCCGTGCAGGCCACTCTTCTAAGCGTACATACAAAATTTCCGGCTCATCGGTGTCATAGGGCCGGAGAAAACTACATTTTAAAATTGTTCGACCCAAGTCTTGCATTATGCCCATGATAAGTACGATATTTTCCCAAATGCAACTTTTTGCAAATTTTCTTTTTGATTCCCGTGTAAGCCACTCTTCTAAGCGTACATACAAAATTTCCGGCTCATCGGTGTCATAGGGCCGGAGAAAACTACATTTTAAAATTGTTCGACCCAAGTCTTGCATTATGCCCATAAAAAGTACGATATTTTCCCAAATGCAACTTTTTGCAAATTTTCTTTTTGATTCCCGTGCAGGCTACTCTTCTTAGCGTACATACAAAATTTCCAGCACATCGGTGTCATAGGGCCGGAGAAAAAAACATTTTAAAATTGTTCGAGCCCAAGTCTTGCATTATGCCCATGAAAAGTACGATATTTTCCCAAATGCAACTTTTTGCAAATTTTCTTTTTGATTCCCGTGCAGGCCACTATTCATAGCGTACGAACAAAATTTCCGGCACATCAGCGGCATAGGGCCGGAGAAAACTACATTTTTAAATTGTTCGACCCAAGTATTGCATTATGCCCATGAAAAGTATGATATTTTCCAAATGCAACGTTTTGCAAATTTTCTTTTTGATTCCCGTGCAGGCCACTATTCTTAGCGTACATACAAAATTTCCGGCACATCAGCGGCATAGGGCCGGAGAAAACTACATTTTAAAATTGTTCGAGCCCAAGTCTTGCATTATGCCCATGAAAAGTACGATATTTTCCCAAATGCAACTTTTTGCAAATTTTCTTTTTGATTCCCGTGCAGGCCACTCTTCTTAGCGTACATACAAAATTTCCGGCACATCGGTGTTATAGGGCCGGAGAAAAAAACATTTTAAAATTGTTCGAGCCCAAGTCTTGCATTATGCCCATGAAAAGTATGATATTTTTCAAATGCAACTTTTTGCAAATTTTCTTTTTGATTCCCGTGCAGGCCACTATTCTTAGCGTACAAACAAAATTTCCGGCACATCAGCGGCATAGGGCCGGAGAAAACTACATTTTAAAATTGTTCGACCCAAGTATTGCATTATGCCCATGAAAAGTATGATATTTTCCAAATGCAACTTTTTGCAAATTTTCTTTTTGATTCCCGTGCAGGCCACTCTTCTAAGCGTACATACAAAATTTCCGGCACATCGGTGTTATAGGGCCGGAGAAAAAAACATTTTAAAATTGTTCGAGCCCAAGTCTTGCATTATGCCCATGAAAAGTATGATATTTTTCAAATGCAACTTTTTGCAAATTTTCTTTATGATTCCCGTGCAGGCCACTATTCTTAGCGTACAAACAAAATTTCCGGCACATCAACGGCATAGGGCCGGAGAAAACTACATTTTAAAATTGATCGACCCAAGTATTGCATTATGCCCATGAACAGTATGCTATTTTCCAAAAGCAACTTTTTGCAAATTTTCTTTTTGATTCCCGTGCAGGCCACTCTTCTAAGCGTACATACAAAATTTCCGGCACATCGGTGTCATAGGGCCGGAGAAAAAAACATTTTAAAATTGTTCGAGCCCAAGTCTTGCATTATGCCCATGAAAAGTATGATATTTTTCAAATGCAACTTTTTGCAAATTTTCTTTTTGATTCCCGTGCAGGCCACTATTCTTAGCGAACAAACAAAATTTCCGGCACATCAGCGGCATAGGGCCGGAGAAAACTCCATCTTAAAATTGTTCGACCCAAGTATTGCATTATGCCCATGAAAAGTATGATATTTTCCAAATGCAACTTTTTGCAAATTTTCTTTTTGATTCCCGTGCAGGCCACTCTTCTAAGCGTACATAAAAATTTCCGGCACATCGGTGTCATAGGGCCGGAGAAAATAACATTTTAAAATTGTTCGAGCCCAAGTCTTGCATTATGCCCATGAAAAGTATGATATTTTCCAAATGCAACTTTTTGCAAATTTTCTTTTTGATTCCCGTGCAGGCCACTCTTCTAAGCGTACATACAAAATTTCCGGCACATCGGTGTTATAGGGCCGGAGAAAAAAACATTTTAAAATTGTTCGAGCCCAAGTCTTGCATTATGCCCATGAAAAGTATGATATTTTTCAAATGCAACTTTTTGCAAATTTTCTTTATGATTCCCGTGCAGGCCACTATTCTTAGCGTACAAACAAAATTTCCGGCACATCAGCGGCATAGGGCCGGAGAAAACTACATTTTAAAATTGATCGAGCCCAAGTCTTGCATTATGCCCATGAAAAGTATGATATTTTCCAAATGCAACTTTTTGCAAATTTTCTTTTTGATTCCCGTGCAGGCCACTCTTCTAAGCGTACATACAAAATTTCCGGCACATCAGCGGCATAGGGCCGGAGAAAACTACATTTTAAAATTGTTCGAGCCCAAGTCTTGCATTATGCCCATGAAAAGTATGATATTTTCCAAATGCAACTTTTTGCAAATTTTCTTTTTGATTCCCGTGCAGGCCACTCTTCTAAGCGTACATACAAAATTTCCGGCACATCAGCGGCATAGGGCCGGAGAAAACTACATTTTAAAATTGTTCGAGCCCAAGTCTTGCATTATGCCCATGAAAAGTACGATATTTTCCCAAATGCAACTTTTTGCAAATTTTCTTTTTGATTCCCGTGCAGGCCACTCTTCTAAGCGTACATACAAAATTTCCGGCACATCGGTGTCATAGGGCCGGAGAAAAAAACATTTTAAAATTGTTCGAGCCCAAGTCTTGCATTATGCCCATGAAAAGTATGATATTTTTCAAATGCAACGTTTTGCAAATTTTCTTTTTGATTACCGTGCAGGCCACTATTCTTAGCGTACATACAAAATTTCCGGCACATCAGCGGCATAGGGCCGGAGAAAACTACATTTTAAAATTGTTCGAGCCCAAGTCTTGCATTATGCCCATGAAAAGTACGATATTTTCCCAAATGCAACTTTTTGCAAATTTTCGTTTTGATTCCCGTGCAGGCCACTCTTCTAAGCGTACATACAAAATTTCCGGCACATCGGTGTCATAGGGCCGGAGAAAAAAACATTTTAAAATTGTTCGAGCCCAAGTCTTGCATTATGCCCATGAAAAGTATGATATTTTTCAAATGCAACTTTTTGCAAATTTTCTTTTTGATTCCCGTGCAGGCCACTATTCTTAGCGTACAAACAAAATTTCCGGCACATCGGTGTCATAGGGCCGGAGAAAAAAACATTTTAAAATTGTTCGAGCCCAAGTCTTGCATTATGCCCATGAAAAGTATGATATTTTTCAAATGCAACGTTTTGCAAATTTTCTTTTTGATTCCCGTGCAGGCCACTATTCTTAGCGTACAAACAAAATTTCCGGCACATCGGTGTCATAGGGCCGGAGAAAAAAACATTTTAAAATTGTTCGAGCCCAAGTCTTGCATTATGCCCATGAAAAGTATGATATTTTTCAAATGCAACGTTTTGCAAATTTTCTTTTTGATTCCCGTGCAGGCCACTATTCTTAGCGTACAAACAAAATTTCCGGCACATCGGTGTCATAGGGCCGGAGAAAAAAACATTTTAAAATTGTTCGAGCCCAAGTCTTGCATTATGCCCATGAAAAGTACGATATTTTCCCAAATGCAACTTTTTGCAAATTTTCGTTTTGATTCCCGTGCAGGCCACTCTTCTAAGCGTACATACAAAATTTCCGGCACATCGGTGTCATAGGGCCGGAGAAAAAAACATTTTAAAATTGTTCGAGCCCAAGTCTTGCATTATGCCCATGAAAAGTATGATATTTTTCAAATGCAACTTTTTGCAAATTTTCTTTTTGATTCCCGTGCAGGCCACTATTCTTAGCGTACAAACAAAATTTCCGGCACATCGGTGTCATAGGGCCGGAGAAAAAAACATTTTAAAATTGTTCGAGCCCAAGTCTTGCATTATGCCCATGAAAAGTATGATATTTTTCAAATGCAACGTTTTGCAAATTTTCTTTTTGATTCCCGTGCAGGCCACTATTCTTAGCGTACATACAAAATTTCCGGCACATCAGCGGCATAGGGCCGGAGAAAACTACATTTTAAAATTGTTCGAGCCCAAGTCTTGCATTATGCCCATGAAAAGTACGATATTTTCCCAAATGCAACTTTTTGCAAAGTTTCGTTTTGATTCCCGTGCAGGCCACTCTTCTCAGCGTACATACAAAATTTCCGGCACATCGGTGTTATAGGGCCGGAGAAAAAAACATTTTAAAATTGTTCGAGCCCAAGTCTTGCATTATGCCCATGAAAAGTATGATATTTTTCAAATGCAACTTTTTGCAAATTTTCTTTATGATTCCCGTGCAGGCCACTATTCTTAGCGTACAAACAAAATTTCCGGCACATCAGCGGCATAGGGCCGGAGAAAACTACATTTTAAAATTGATCGACCCAAGTATTGCATTATGCCCATGAAAAGTATGATATTTTCCAAATGCAACTTTTTGCAAATTTTCTTTTTGATTCCCGTGCAGGCCACTCTTCTAAGCGTACATACAAAATTTCCGGCACATCAGCGGCATAGGGCCGGAGAAAACTACATTTTAAAATTGTTCGAGCCCAAGTCTTGCATTATGCCCATGAAAAGTACGATATTTTCCCAAATGCAACTTTTTGCAAATTTTCTTTTTGATTCCCGTGCAGGCCACTCTTCTAAGCGTACATACAAAATTTCCGGCACATCGGTGTCATAGGGCCGGAGAAAAAAACATTTTAAAATTGTTCGAGCCCAAGTCTTGCATTATGCCCATGAAAAGTATGATATTTTTCAAATGCAACGTTTTGCAAATTTTCTTTTTGATTACCGTGCAGGCCACTATTCTTAGCGTACATACAAAATTTCCGGCACATCAGCGGCATAGGGCCGGAGAAAACTACATTTTAAAATTGTTCGAGCCCAAGTCTTGCATTATGCCCATGAAAAGTACGATATTTTCCCAAATGCAACTTTTTGCAAATTTTCGTTTTGATTCCCGTGCAGGCCACTCTTCTAAGCGTACATACAAAATTTCCGGCACATCGGTGTCATAGGGCCGGAGAAAAAAACATTTTAAAATTGTTCGAGCCCAAGTCTTGCATTATGCCCATGAAAAGTATGATATTTTTCAAATGCAACTTTTTGCAAATTTTCTTTTTGATTCCCGTGCAGGCCACTATTCTTAGCGTACAAACAAAATTTCCGGCACATCGGTGTCATAGGGCCGGAGAAAAAAACATTTTAAAATTGATCGAGCCCAAGTCTTGCATTATGCCCATGAAAAGTATGATATTTTTCAAATGCAACGTTTTGCAAATTTTCTTTTTGATTCCCGTGCAGGCCACTATTCTTAGCGTACAAACAAAATTTCCGGCACATCGGTGTCATAGGGCCGGAGAAAAAAACATTTTAAAATTGTTCGAGCCCAAGTCTTGCATTATGCCCATGAAAAGTATGATATTTTTCAAATGCAACGTTTTGCAAATTTTCTTTTTGATTCCCGTGCAGGCCACTATTCTTAGCGTACAAACAAAATTTCCGGCACATCGGTGTCATAGGGCCGGAGAAAAAAACATTTTAAAATTGTTCGAGCCCAAGTCTTGCATTATGCCCATGAAAAGTACGATATTTTCCCAAATGCAACTTTTTGCAAATTTTCGTTTTGATTCCCGTGCAGGCCACTCTTCTAAGCGTACATACAAAATTTCCGGCACATCGGTGTCATAGGGCCGGAGAAAAAAACATTTTAAAATTGTTCGAGCCCAAGTCTTGCATTATGCCCATGAAAAGTATGATATTTTTCAAATGCAACTTTTTGCAAATTTTCTTTTTGATTCCCGTGCAGGCCACTATTCTTAGCGTACAAACAAAATTTCCGGCACATCGGTGTCATAGGGCCGGAGAAAAAAACATTTTAAAATTGTTCGAGCCCAAGTCTTGCATTATGCCCATGAAAAGTATGATATTTTTCAAATGCAACGTTTTGCAAATTTTCTTTTTGATTCCCGTGCAGGCCACTATTCTTAGCGTACATACAAAATTTCCGGCACATCAGCGGCATAGGGCCGGAGAAAACTACATTTTAAAATTGTTCGAGCCCAAGTCTTGCATTATGCCCATGAAAAGTACGATATTTTCCCAAATGCAACTTTTTGCAAAGTTTCGTTTTGATTCCCGTGCAGGCCACTCTTCTCAGCGTACATACAAAATTTCCGGCACATCGGTGTCATAGGGCCGGAGAAAAAAACATTTTAAAATTGTTCGAGCCCAAGTCTTGCATTATGCCCATGAAAAGTATGATATTTTTCAAATGCAACTTTTTGCAAATTTTCTTTTTGATTCCCGTGCAGGCCACTATTCTTAGCGAACAAACAAAATTTCCGGCACATCAGCAGCATAGGGCCGGAGAAAACTCCATCTTAAAATTGTTCGACCCAAGTATTGCATTATGCCCATGAAAAGTATGATATTTTCCAAATGCAACTTTTTGCAAATTTTCTTTTTGATTCCCGTGCAGGCCACTCTTCTAAGCGTACATAAAAATTTCCGGCACATCGGTGTCATAGGGCCGGAGAAAAAAACATTTTAAAATTGTTCGAGCCCAAGTCTTGCATTATGCCCATGAAAAGTATGATATTTTCCAAATGCAACTTTTTGCAAATTTTCTTTTTGATTCCCGTGTAGGCCACTCTTCTAAGCGTACATACAAAATTTCCGGCACATCGGTGTTATAGGGCCGGAGAAAAAAACATTTTAAAATTGTTCGAGCCCAAGTCTTGCATTATGCCCATGAAAAGTATGATATTTTTCAAATGCAACTTTTTGCAAATTTTCTTTATGATTCCCGTGCAGGCCACTATTCTTAGCGTACAAACAAAATTTCCGGCACATCAGCGGCATAGGGCCGGAGAAAACTACATTTTAAAATTGATCGACCCAAGTATTGCATTATGCCCATGAAAAGTATGATATTTTCCAAATGCAACTTTTTGCAAATTTTCTTTTTGATTCCCGTGCAGGCCACTCTTCTAAGCGTACATACAAAATTTCCGGCACATCGGTGTCATAGGGCCGGAGAAAAAAACATTTTAAAATTGTTCGAGCCCAAGTCTTGCATTATGCCCATGAAAAGTATGATATTTTTCAAATGCAACGTTTTGCAAATTTTCTTTTTGATTACCGTGCAGGCCACTATTCTTAGCGTACATACAAAATTTCCGGCACATCAGCGGCATAGGGCCGGAGAAAACTACATTTTAAAATTGTTCGAGCCCAAGTCTTGCATTATGCCCATGAAAAGTACGATATTTTCCCAAATGCAACTTTTTGCAAATTTTCGTTTTGATTCCCGTGCAGGCCACTCTTCTAAGCGTACATACAAAATTTCCGGCACATCGGTGTCATAGGGCCGGAGAAAAAAACATTTTAAAATTGTTCGAGCCCAAGTCTTGCATTATGCCCATGAAAAGTATGATATTTTTCAAATGCAACTTTTTGCAAATTTTCTTTTTGATTCCCGTGCAGGCCACTATTCTTAGCGTACAAACAAAATTTCCGGCACATCGGTGTCATAGGGCCGGAGAAAAAAACATTTTAAAATTGTTCGAGCCCAAGTCTTGCATTATGCCCATGAAAAGTATGATATTTTTCAAATGCAACTTTTTGCAAATTTTCTTTTTGATTCCCGTGCAGGCCACTATTCTTAGCGTACAAACAAAATTTCCGGCACATCAGCGGCATAGGGCCGGAGAAAACTACATTTTAAAATTGTTCGACCCAAGTATTGCATTATGCTCATGAAAAGTATGATATTTTCCAAATGCAACGTTTTGCAAATTTTCTTTTTGATTCCCGTGCAGGCCACTATTCTTAGCGTACATACAAAATTTCCGGCACATCGGTGTCAAAGGGCTGGAGAAAAAAACATTTTAAAATTGTTCGAGCCCAAGTCTTGCATTATGCCCATGAAAAGTATGATATTTTCCCAAATGCAACTTTTTGCAAATTTTCTTTTTGATTCCCGTGCAGGCTACTATTCTTATTGTACATACAAAATTTCCGACACATCGGTGTCATAGGGCCGGAGAAAAATCATTTTAAAATTGTTCGAGCCCAAGTCTTGCATTATGCCCATGAAAAGTATGATACTTTCCAAATGCAACTTTTTGCAAATTTTCTTTTTGATTCCCGTGCAGGCCACTCTTCTTAGCGTACATACAAAATTTCCGGCACATCGGTGTCATAGGGCCGGAGAAAAAAACATTTTAAAATTGTTCGAGCCCAAGTCTTGCATTATGCCCATGAAAAGTATGATATTTTCCCAAATGCAACTTTTTGCAAATTTTCTTTTTGATTCCCGTGCAGGCTACTATTCTTATTGTACATACAAAATTTCCGGCACATCGGTGTCATAGGGCCGGAGAAAAAAACATTTTAAAATTGTTCGAGCCCAAGTCTTGCATTATGCCCATGAAAAGTATGATATTTTCCAAATGCAACTTTTTGCAAATTTTCTTTTTGATTCCCGTGCAGGCCACTCTTCTAAGCGTACATACAAAATTTCCGGCTCATCGGTGTCATAGGGCCGGAGAAAACTACATTTTAAAATTGTTCGACCCAAGTCTTGCATTATGCCCATGATAAGTACGATATTTTCCCAAATGCAACTTTTTGCAAATTTTCTTTTTGATTCCCGTGCAGGCCACTCTTCTAAGCGTACATACAAAATTTCCGGCTCATCGGTGTCATAGGGCCGGAGAAAACTACATTTTAAAATTGTTCGACCCAAGTCTTGCATTATGCCCATGATAAGTACGATATTTTCCCAAATGCAACTTTTTGCAAATTTTCTTTTTGATTCCCGTGTAAGCCACTCTTCTAAGCGTACATACAAAATTTCCGGCTCATCGGTGTCATAGGGCCGGAGAAAACTACATTTTAAAATTGTTCGACCCAAGTCTTGCATTATGCCCATAAAAAGTACGATATTTTCCCAAATGCAACTTTTTGCAAATTTTCTTTTTGATTCCCGTGCAGGCCACTCTTCTTAGCGTACATACAAAATTTCCGGCACATCGGTGTCATAGGGCCGGAGAAAAAAACATTTTAAAATTGTTCGAGCCCAAGTCTTGCATTATGCCCATGAAAAGTATGATATTTTCCCAAATGCAACTTTTTGCAAATTTTCTTTTTGATTCCCGTGCAGGCTACTATTCTTATTGTACATACAAAATTTCCGGCACATCGGTGTCATAGGGCCGGAGAAAAAAACATTTTAAAATTGTTCGAGCCCAAGTCTTGCATTATGCCCATGAAAAGTATGATATTTTCCAAATGCAACTTTTTGCAAATTTTCTTTTTGATTCCCGTGCAGGCCACTCTTCTAAGCGTACATACAAAATTTCCGGCTCATCGGTGTCATAGGGCCGGAGAAAACTACATTTTAAAATTGTTCGACCCAAGTCTTGCATTATGCCCATGATAAGTACGATATTTTCCCAAATGCAACTTTTTGCAAATTTTCTTTTTGATTCCCGTGCAGGCCACTCTTCTAAGCGTACATACAAAATTTCCGGCTCATCGGTGTCATAGGGCCGGAGAAAACTACATTTTAAAATTGTTCGACCCAAGTCTTGCATTATGCCCATGATAAGTACGATATTTTCCCAAATGCAACTTTTTGCAAATTTTCTTTTTGATTCCCGTGTAAGCCACTCTTCTAAGCGTACATACAAAATTTCCGGCTCATCGGTGTCATAGGGCCGGAGAAAACTACATTTTAAAATTGTTCGACCCAAGTCTTGCATTATGCCCATAAAAAGTACGATATTTTCCCAAATGCAACTTTTTGCAAATTTTCTTTTTGATTCCCGTGCAGGCTACTCTTCTTAGCGTACATACAAAATTTCCGGCACATCGGTGTCATAGGGCCGGAGAAAAAAACATTTTAAAATTGTTCGAGCCCAAGTCTTGCATTATGCCCATGAAAAGTATGATATTTTTCAAATGCAACTTTTTGCAAATTTTCTTTTTGATTCCCGTGCAGGCCACTATTCATAGCGTACGAACAAAATTTCCGGCACATCAGCGGCATAGGGCCGGAGAAAACTACATTTTTAAATTGTTCGACCCAAGTATTGCATTATGCCCATGAAAAGTATGATATTTTCCAAATGCAACGTTTTGCAAATTTTCTTTTTGATTCCCGTGCAGGCCACTATTCTTAGCGTACATACAAAATTTCCGGCACATCAGCGGCATAGGGCCGGAGAAAACTACATTTTAAAATTGTTCGAGCCCAAGTCTTGCATTATGCCCATGAAAAGTACGATATTTTCCCAAATGCAACTTTTTGCAAATTTTCTTTTTGATTCCCGTGCAGGCCACTCTTCTTAGCGTACATACAAAATTTCCGGCACATCGGTGTTATAGGGCCGGAGAAAAAAACATTTTAAAATTGTTCGAGCCCAAGTCTTGCATTATGCCCATGAAAAGTATGATATTTTTCAAATGCAACTTTTTGCAAATTTTCTTTTTGATTCCCGTGCAGGCCACTATTCTTAGCGAACAAACAAAATTTCCGGCACATCAGCGGCATAGGGCCGGAGAAAACTCCATCTTAAAATTGTTCGACCCAAGTATTGCATTATGCCCATGAAAAGTATGATATTTTCCAAAAGCAACTTTTTGCAAATTTTCTTTTTGATTCCCGTGCAGGCCACTCTTCTAAGCGTACTTACAAAATTTCCGGCACATCGGTGTCATAGGGCCGGAGAAAAAAACATTTTAAAATTGTTCGAGCCCAAGTCTTGCATTATGCCCATGAAAAGTATGATATTTTTCAAATGCAACTTTTTGCAAATTTTCTTTTTGATTCCCGTGCAGGCCACTATTCTTAGCGAACAAACAAAATTTCCGGCACATCAGCGGCATAGGGCCGGAGAAAACTCCATCTTAAAATTGTTCGACCCAAGTATTGCATTATGCCCATGAAAAGTATGATATTTTCCAAATGCAACTTTTTGCAAATTTTCTTTTTGATTCCCGTGCAGGCCACTCTTCTAAGCGTACATAAAAATTTCCGGCACATCGGTGTCATAGGGCCGGAGAAAATAACATTTTAAAATTGTTCGAGCCCAAGTCTTGCATTATGCCCATGAAAAGTATGATATTTTCCAAAAGCAACTTTTTGCAAATTTTCTTTTTGATTCCCGTGCAGGCCACTCTTCTAAGCGTACATACAAAATTTCCGGCACATCGGTGTCATAGGGCCGGAGAAAAAAACATTTTAAAATTGTTCGAGCCCAAGTCTTGCATTATGCCCATGAAAAGTATGATATTTTCCAAATGCAACTTTTTGCAAATTTTCTTTTTGATTCCCGTGCAGGCCACTCTTCTAAGCGTACATACAAAATTTCCGGCACATCGGTGTCATAGGGCCGGAGAAAAAAACATTTTAAAATTGTTCGAGCCCAAGTCTTGCATTATGCCCATGAAAAGTATGATATTTTTTAAATGCAACGTTTTGCAAATTTTCTTTTTGATTTCCGTGCAGGCCACTATTCTTAGCGTACATACAAAATTTCCGGCACATCAGCGGCATAGGGCCGGAGAAAACTACATTTTAAAATTGTTCGAGCCCAAGTCTTGCATTATGCCCATGAAAAGTACGATATTTTCCCAAATGCAACTTTTTGCAAATTTTCGTTTTGATTCCCGTGCAGGCCACTCTTCTAAGCGTACATACAAAATTTCCGGCACATCGGTGTCATAGGGCCGGAGAAAAAAACATTTTAAAATTGTTCGAGCCCAAGTCTTGCATTATGCCCATGAAAAGTATGATATTTTTCAAATGCAACTTTTTGCAAATTTTCTTTTTGATTCCCGTGCAGGCCACTATTCTTAGCGTACAAACAAAATTTCCGGCACATCAGCGGCATAGGGCCGGAGAAAACTACATCTTAAAATTGTTCGACCCAAGTATTGCATTATGCCCATGAAAAGTATGATATTTTCCAAATGCAACTTTTTGCAAATTTTCTTTTTGATTCCCGTGCAGGCCACTCTTCTAAGCGTACATAAAAATTTCCGGCACATCGGTGTCATAGGGCCGGAGAAAAAAACATTTTAAAATTGTTCGAGCCCAAGTCTTGCATTATGCCCATGAAAAGTATGATATTTTTCAAATGCAACTTTTTGCAAATTTTCTTTTTGATTCCCGTGCAGGCCACTATTCTTAGCGTACAAACAAAATTTCCGGCACATCAGCGGCATAGGGCCGGAGAAAACTACATCTTAAAATTGTTCGACCCAAGTATTGCATTATGCCCATGAAAAGTATGATATTTTCCAAATGCAACTTTTTGCAAATTTTCTTTTTGATTCCCGTGCAGGCCACTCTTCTAAGCGTACATAAAAATTTCCGGCACATCGGTGTCATAGGGCCGGAGAAAAAAACATTTTATAATTGTTCGAGCCCAAGTCTTGCATTATGCCCATGAAAAGTATGATATTTTTCAAATGCAACGTTTTGCAAATTTTCTTTTTGATTCCCGTGCAGGCCACTATTCTTAGCGTACATACAAAATTTCCGGCACATCAGCGGCATAGGGCCGGAGAAAACTACATTTTAAAATTGTTCGACCCAAGTATTGCATTATGCCCATGAAAAGTATGATATTTTCCAAATGCAACGTTTTGCAAATTTTCTTTTTGATTCCCGTGCAGGCCACTATTCTTAGCGTACATACAAAATTTCCGGCACATCAGCGGCATAGTGCCGGAGAAAACTACATTTTAAAATTGTTCGAGCCCAAGTGTTGCATTATGCCCATGAAAAGTACGATATTTTCCCAAATGCAACTTTTTGCAAATTTTCTTTTTGATTCCCGTGCAGGCCACTCTTCTAAGCGTACATACAAAATTTCCGGCACATCGGTGTTATAGGGCCGGAGAAAAAAACATTTAAAAATTGTTCGAGCCCAAGTCTTGCATTATGCCCATGAAAAGTATGATATTTTTCAAATGCAACTTTTTGCAAATTTTCTTTTTGATTCCCGTGCAGGCCACTATTCTTAGCGTACAAACAAAATTTCCGGCACATCAGCGGCATAGGGCCGGAGAAAACTACATTTTAAAAT
The DNA here is from genome assembly GCA_951813805.1 of Limnephilus auricula. NCBI lineage: Eukaryota > Metazoa > Arthropoda > Insecta > Trichoptera > Limnephilidae > Limnephilus > Limnephilus auricula. Next base: position 27,266,296 of record OX638408.1, read on the forward strand.
TGTTTGACCCAAGTATTGCATTATGCCCATGAAAAGTATGATATTTTCCAAATGCAACTTTTTGCAAATTTTCTTTTTGATTCCCGTGCAGGCCACTCTTCTTAGCGTACATACAAAATTTCCGGCACATCGTACATACAAACATTCCGGCCGGAGAAAAAAACATTATAAAATTGTTCGAGCCCAAGTCTTGCATTATGCCCATGAAAAGTATGATATTTTCCCAAATGGAACTTTTTGCAAATTTTCTTTTTGATTCCCGTGCAGGACATTCTTCTAAGGTACATACAAAATTTCCGGCACATCGGTGTCAGAGGGGCGGAGAAAAAAACATTTTAAAATTGTTCGAGCCCAAGTCTTGCATTATGCCCATGAAAAGTATGATATTTTCCCAAATGCAACTTTTTGCAACTTTTCTTTTTGATTCCCGTGCAGGCCACTCTTCTAAGCGTACATACAAAATTTCCGGCACATCGGTGTCATAGGGCCGGAGAAAAAAACATTTTAAAATTGTTCGAGCCCAAGTCTTGCATTATGCCCATGAACAGTATGATATTTTTCAAATGCAACTTTTTGCAAATTTTCTTTTTGATTCCCGTGCAGGCCACTATTCTTAGCGTACAAACAAAATTTCCGGCACATCAGCGGCATAGGGCCGGAGAAAACTACATTTTAAAATTGTTCGACCCAAGTATTGCATTATGCCCATGAAAAGTATGATATTTTCCAAATGCAACTTTTTGCAAATTTTCTTTTTGATTCCCGTGCAGGCCACTCTTCTAAGCGTATATACAAAATTTCCGGCACATCGGTGTCATAGGGCCGGAGAAAAAAACATTTTAAAATTGTTCGAGCCCAAGTCTTGCATTATGCCCATGAACAGTATGATATTTTTCAAATGCAACTTTTTGCAAATTTTCTTTTTGATTCCCGTGCAGGCCACTATTCTTAGCGTACAAACAAAATTTCCGGCACATCAGCGGCATAGGGCCGGAGAAAACTACATTTTAAAATTGTTCGACCCAAGTATTGCATTATGCCCATGAAAAGTATGATATTTTCCAAATGCAACTTTTTGCAAATTTTCTTTTTGATTCCCGTGCAGGCCACTCTTCTAAGCGTATATACAAAATTTCCGGCACATCGGTGTCATAGGGCCGGAGAAAAAAACATTTTAAAATTGTTCGAGCCCAAGTCTTGCATTATGCCCATGAAAAGTATGATATTTTTCAAATGCAACGTTTTGCAAATTTTCTTTTTGATTCCCGTGCAGGCCACTATTCTTAGCGTACATACAAAATTTCCGGCACATCAGCGGCATAGGGCCGGAGAAAACTACATTTTAAAATTGTTCGACCCAAGTCTTGCATTATGCCCATGAAAAGTACGATATTTTCCCAAATGCAACTTTTTGCAAATTTTCTTTTTGATTCCCGTGCAGGCCACTCTTCTTAGCGTACATACAAAATTTCCGGCACATCGTACATACAAACATTCCGGCCGGAGAAAAAAACATTATAAAATTGTTCGAGCCCAAGTCTTGCATTATGCCCATGAAAAGTATGATATTTTCCCAAATGGAACTTTTTGCAAATTTTCTTTTTGATTCCCGTGCAGGACATTCTTCTAAGGTACATACAAAATTTCCGGCACATCGGTGTCAGAGGGGCGGAGAAAAAAACATTTTAAAATTGTTCGAGCCCAAGTCTTGCATTATGCCCATGAAAAGTATGATATTTTCCCAAATGCAACTTTTTGCAACTTTTCTTTTTGATTCCCGTGCAGGCCACTCTTCTAAGCGTACATACAAAATTTCCGGCACATCGGTGTCATAGGGCCGGAGAAAAAAACATTTTAAAATTGTTCGAGCCCAAGTCTTGCATTATGCCCATGAAAAGTATGATATTTATCAAATGCAACGTTTTGCAAATTTTCTTTTTGATTCCCGTGCAGGCCACTATTCTTAGCGTACATACAAAATTTCCGGCACATCAGCGGCATAGGGCCGGAGAAAACTACATTTTAAAATTGTTCGACCCAAGTATTGCATTATGCCCATGAAAAGTATGATATTTTCCAAATGCAACGTTTTGCAAATTTTCTTTTTGATTCCCGTGCAGGCCACTATTCTTAGCGTACATACAAAATTTCCGGCACATCAGCGGCATAGGGCCGGAGAAAACTACATTTTAAAATTGTTCGAGCCCAAGTCTTGCATTATGCCCATGAAAAGTACGATATTTTCCCAAATGCAACTTTTTGCAAATTTTCTTTTTGATTCCCGTGCAGGCCACTCTTCTAAGCGTACATACAAAATTTCCGGCACATCGGTGTTATAGGGCCGGAGAAAAAAACATTTTAAAATTGTTCGAGCCCAAGTCTTGCATTATGCCCATGAAAAGTATGATATTTTCCCAAATGGAACATTTTGCAAATTTTCTTTTTGATTCCCGTGCAGGACATTCTTCTAAGGTACATACAAAATTTCCGGCACATCGGTGTCAGAGGGGCGGAGAAAAAAACATTTTAAAATTGTTCGAGCCCAAGTCTTGCATTATGCCCATGAAAAGTATGATATTTTCCCAAATGCAACTTTTTGCAACTTTTCTTTTTGATTCCCGTGCAGGCCACTCTTCTAAGCGTACATACAAAATTTCCGGCACATCGGCGTCATAGGGCCGGAGAAAAAAACATTTTAAAATTGTTCGAGCCCAAGTCTTGCATTATGCCCATGAACAGTATGATATTTTTCAAATGCAACTTTTTGCAAATTTTCTTTTTGATTCCCGTGCAGGCCACTATTCTTAGCGTACAAACAAAATTTCCGGCACATCAGCGGCATAGGGCCGGAGAAAACTACATTTTAAAATTGTTCGACCCAAGTATTGCATTATGCCCATGAAAAGTATGATATTTTCCAAATGCAACTTTTTGCAAATTTTCTTTTTGATTCCCGTGCAGGCCATTCTTCTAAGAGTACATACAAAATTTCCGGCACATCGGTGTCAGAGGGGCGGAGAAAAAAACATTTTAAAATTGTTCGAGCCCAAGTCTTGCATTATGCCCATGAAAAGTATGATATTTTCCCAAATGCAACTTTTTGCAACTTTTCTTTTTGATTCCCGTGCAGGCCACTCTTCTAAGCGTACATACAAAATTTCCGGCACATCGGTGTCATAGGGCCGGAGAAAAAAACATTTTAAAATTGTTCGAGCCCAAGTCTTGCATTATGCCCATGAACAGTATGATATTTTTCAAATGCAACTTTTTGCAAATTTTCTTTTTGATTCCCGTGCAAGTCTTGCATTATGCCCATGAAAAGTATGATATTTTTCAAATGCAACGTTTTGCAAATTTTCTTTTTGATTCCCGTGCAGGCCACTATTCTTAGCGTACATACAAAATTTCCGGCACATCAGCGGCATAGGGCCGGAGAAAACTACATTTTAAAATTGTTCGACCCAAGTCTTGCATTATGCCCATGAAAAGTACGATATTTTCCCAAATGCAACTTTTTGCAAATTTTCTTTTTGATTCCCGTGCAGGCCACTCTTCTTAGCGTACATACAAAATTTCCGGCACATCGTACATACAAACATTCCGGCCGGAGAAAAAAACATTATAAAATTGTTCGAGCCCAAGTCTTGCATTATGCCCATGAAAAGTATGATATTTTCCCAAATGGAACTTTTTGCAAATTTTCTTTTTGATTCCCGTGCAGGACATTCTTCTAAGGTACATACAAAATTTCCGGCACATCGGTGTCAGAGGGGCGGAGAAAAAAACATTTTAAAATTGATCGAGCCCAAGTCTTGCATTATGCCCATGAAAAGTATGATATTTTCCCAAATGCAACTTTTTGCAACTTTTCTTTTTGATTCCCGTGCAGGCAACTCTTCTAAGCGTACATACAAAATTTCCGGCACATCGGTGTCATAGGGCCGGAGAAAAAAACATTTTAAAATTGTTCGAGCCCAAGTCTTGCATTATGCCCATGAACAGTATGATATTTTTCAAATGCAACTTTTTGCAAATTTTCTTTTTGATTCCCGTGCAGGCCACTCTTCTAAGCGTACATACAAAATTTCCGGCACATCGGTGTCATAGGGCCGGAGAAAAAAACATTTTAAAATTGTTCGAGCCCAAGTCTTGCATTATGCCCATGAAAAGTATGATATTTTTCAAATGCAACGTTTTGCAAATTTTCTTTTTGATTCCCGTGCAGGCCACTATTCTTAGCGTACATACAAAATTTCCGGCACATCAGCGGCATAGGGCCGGAGAAAACTACATTTTAAAATTGTTCGACCCAAGTTTTGCATTATGCCCATGAAAAGTACGATATTTTCCCAAATGCAACTTTTTGCAAATTTTCTTTTTGATTCCCGTGCAGGCCACTCTTCTTAGCGTACATACAAAATTTACGGCACATCGTACATACAAACATTCCGGCCGGAGAAAAAAACATTATAAAATTGTTCGAGCCCAAGTCTTGCATTATGCCCATGAAAAGTATGATCTTTTCCCAAATGGAACTTTTTGAAAATTTTCTTTTTGATTCCCGTGCAGGACATTCTTCTAAGATACATACAAAATTTCCGGCACATCGGTGTCAAAGGGCCGGAGAAAAAAACATTTTAAAATTGTTCGAGCCCAAGTCTTGCATTATGCCCATGAAAAGTATGATATTTTCCCAAATGCAACTTTTTGCAACTTTTCTTTTTGATTCCCGTGCAGGCCACTCTTCTAAGCGTACATACAAAATTTCCGGCACATCGGTGTCATAGGGCCGGAGAAAAAAACATTTTAAAATTGTTCGAGCCCAAGTCTTGCATTATGCCCATGAAAAGTATGATATTTTTCAAATGCAACTTTTTGCAAATTTTCTTTTTGATTCCCGTGCAGGCCACTATTCTTAGCGTACAAACAAAATTTCCGGCACATCAGCGGCATAGGGCCGGAGAAAACTACATTTTAAAATTGTTCGACCCAAGTATTGCATTATGCCCATGAAAAGTATGATATTTTCCAAATGCAACGTTTTGCAAATTTTCTTTTTGATTCCCGTGCAGGCCACTATTCTTAGCGTACATACAAAATTTCCGGCACATCAGCGGCATAGGGCCGGAGAAAACTACATTTTAAAATTGTTCGACCCAAGTCTTGCATTATGCCCATGAAAAGTACGATATTTTCCCAAATGCAACTTTTTGCAAATTTTCTTTTTGATTCCCGTGCAGGCCACTCTTCTAAGCGTACATACAAAATTTCCGGCACATCGGTGTCATAGGGCCCGAGAAAAAAACATTTTAAAATTGTTCGAGCCCAAGTCTTGCATTATGCCCATGAAAAGTATGATATTTTCCAAATGCAACTTTTTGCAAATTTTCTTTTTGATTCCCGTGCAGGCCACCCTTCTTAGCGTACATACAAAATTTCCGGCACATCGGTGTCATAGGGCCGGAGAAAAAAACATTTTAAAATTGTTCGAGCCCAAGTCTTGCATTATGCCCATGAAAAGTATGATATTTTCCCAAATGGAACTTTTTGCAAATTTTTTTTTTGATTCCCGTGCAGGACACTCTTCTAAGGTACATACAAAATTTCCGGCACATCGGTGTCAAAGGGCCGGAGAAAAAAACATTTTAAAATTGTTCGACCCAAGTCTTGCATTATGCCCATGAAAAGTACGATATTTTCCCAAATGCAACTTTTTGCAAATTTTCTTTTTGATTCCCGTGCAGGCCACTCTTCTTAGCGTACATACAAAATTTCCGGCACATCGTACATACAAACATTCCGGCCGGAGAAAAAAACATTATAAAATTGTTCGAGCCCAAGTCTTGCATTATGCCCATGAAAAGTATGATATTTTCCCAAATGGAACTTTTTGCAAATTTTCTTTTTGATTCCCGTGCAGGACATTCTTCTAAGGTACATACAAAATTTCCGGCACATCGGTGTCAGAGGGGCGGAGAAAAAAACATTTTAAAATTGATCGAGCCCAAGTCTTGCATTATGCCCATGAAAAGTATGATATTTTCCAAATGCAACTTTTTGCAAATTTTCTTTTTGATTCCCGTGCAGGCCACCCTTCTTAGCGTACATACAAAATTTCCGGCACATCGGTGTCATAGGGCCGGAGAAAAAAACATTTTAAAATTGTTCGAGCCCAAGTCTTGCATTATGCCCATGAAAAGTATGATATTTTTCAAATGCAACGTTTTGCAAATTTTCTTTTTGATTCCCGTGCAGGCCACTATTCTTAGCGTACATACAAAATTTCCGGCACATCAGCGGCATAGGGCCGGAGAAAACTACATTTTAAAATTGTTCGACCCAAGTCTTGCATTATGCCCATGAAAAGTACGATATTTTCCCAAATGCAACTTTTTGCAAATTTTCTTTTTGATTCCCGTGCAGGCCACTCTTCTTAGCGTACATACAAAATTTCCGGCACATCGTACATACAAACATTCCGGCCGGAGAAAAAAACATTATAAAATTGTTCGAGCCCAAGTCTTGCATTATGCCCATGAAAAGTATGATATTTTCCCAAATGGAACTTTTTGAAAATTTTCTTTTTGATTCCCGTGCAGGACATTCTTCTAAGATACATACAAAATTTCCGGCACATCGGTGTCAAAGGGCCGGAGAAAAAAACATTTTAAAATTGTTCGAGCCCAAGTCTTGCATTATGCCCATGAAAAGTATGATATTTTCCCAAATGCAACTTTTTGCAACTTTTCTTTTTGATTCCCGTGCAGGCCACTCTTCTAAGCGTACATACAAAATTTCCGGCACATCGGTGTCATAGGGCCGGAGAAAAAAACATTTTAAAATTGTTCGAGCCCAAGTCTTGCATTATGCCCATGAAAAGTATGATATTTTCCAAATGCAACGTTTTGCAAATTTTCTTTTTGATTCCCGTGCAGGCCACTATTCTTAGCGTACATACAAAATTTCCGGCACATCAGCGGCATAGGGCCGGAGAAAACTACATTTTAAAATTGTTCGACCCAAGTCTTGCATTATGCCCATGAAAAGTACGATATTTTCCCAAATGCAACTTTTTGCAAATTTTCTTTTTGATTCCCGTGCAGGCCACTCTTCTAAGCGTACATACAAAATTTCCGGCACATCGGTGTCATAGGGCCCGAGAAAAAAACATTTTAAAATTGTTCGAGCCCAAGTCTTGCATTATGCCCATGAAAAGTATGATATTTTCCAAATGCAACTTTTTGCAAATTTTCTTTTTGATTCCCGTGCAGTTCACTCTTCTTAGCGTACATACAAAATTTCCGGCACATCGGTGTCATAGGGCCGGAGAAAAAAACATTTTAAAATTGTTCGAGCCCAAGTCTTGCATTATGCCCATGAAAAGTATGATATTTTCCCAAATGGAACTTTTTGCAAATTTTTTTTTTGATTCCCGTGCAGGACACTCTTCTAAGGTACATACAAAATTTCCGGCACATCGGTGTCAAAGGGCCGGAGAAAAAAACATTTTAAAATTGTTCGAGCCCAAGTCTTGCATTATGCCCATGAAAAGTATGATATTTTTCAAATGCAACGTTTTGCAAATTTTCTTTTTGATTCCCGTGCAGGCCACTATTCTTAGCGTACATAAAAAATTTCCGGCACATCAGCGGCATAGGGCCGGAGAAAACTACATTTTAAAATTGTTCGACCCAAGTCTTGCATTATGCCCATGAAAAGTACGATATTTTCCCAAATGCAACTTTTTGCAAATTTTCTTTTTGATTCCCGTGCAGGCCACTCTTCTTAGCGTACATACAAAATTTCCGGCACATCGTACATACAAACATTCCGGCCGGAGAAAAAAACATTATAAAATTGTTCGAGCCCAAGTCTTGCATTATGCCCATGAAAAGTATGATATTTTCCCAAATGGAACTTTTTGAAAATTTTCTTTTTGATTCCCGTGCAGGACATTCTTCTAAGATACATACAAAATTTCCGGCACATCGGTGTCAAAGGGCCGGAGAAAAAAACATTTTAAAATTGTTCGAGCCCAAGTCTTGCATTATGCCCATGAAAAGTATGATATTTTCCCAAATGCAACTTTTTGCAACTTTTCTTTTTGATTCCCGTGCAGGCCACTCTTCTAAGCGTACATACAAAATTTCCGGCACATCGGTGTCATAGGGCCCGAGAAAAAAACATTTTAAAATTGTTCGAGCCCAAGTCTTGCATTATGCCCATGAAAAGTATGATATTTTCCAAATGCAACTTTTTGCAAATTTTCTTTTTGATTCCCGTGCAGGCCACTCTTCTTAGCGTACATACAAAATTTCCGGCACATCGGTGTCATAGGGCCAGAGAAAAAAACATTTTAAAATTGTTCGAGCCCAAGTCTTGCATTATGCCCATGAAAAGTATGATATTTTCCCAAATGGAACTTTTTGCAAATTTTTTTTTTGATTCCCGTGCAGGCCACTATTCTTAGCGTACATACAAAATTTCCGGCACATCAGCGGCATAGGGCCGGAGAAAACTACATTTTAAAATTGTTCGACCCAAGTCTTGCATTATGCCCATGAAAAGTACGATATTTTCCCAAATGCAACTTTTTGCAAATTTTCTTTTTGATTCCCGTGCAGGCCACTCTTCTTAGCGTACATACAAAATTTCCGGCACATCGTACATACAAACATTCCGGCCGGAGAAAAAAACATTATAAAATTGTTCGAGCCCAAGTCTTGCATTATGCCCATGAAAAGTACGATATTTTCCCAAATGCAACTTTTTGCAAATTTTCTTTTTGATTCCCGTGCAGGCCACTCTTCTTAGCTAACATACAAATTTTCCGGCACATCGTACATACAAACATTCCGGCCGGAGAAAAAAACATTATAAAATTGTTCGAGCCCAAGTCTTGCATTATGCCCATGAAAAGTATGATATTTTCCCAAATGGAACTTTTTGCAAATTTTCTTTTTGATTCCCGTGCAGGACATTCTTCTAAGATACATACAAAATTTCCGGCACATCGGTGTCAAAGGGCCGGAGAAAAAAACATTTTAAAATTGTTCGAGCCCAAGTCTTGCATTATGCCCATGAAAAGTATGATATTTTCCCAAATGCAACTTTTTGCAACTTTTCTTTTTGATTCCCGTGCAGGCCACTCTTCTAAGCGTACATACAAAATTTCCGGCACATCGGTGTCATAGGGCCGGAGAAAAAAACATTTTAAAATTGTTCGAGCCCAAGTCTTGCATTATGCCCATGTAAAGTATGATATTTTTCAAATGCAACTTTTTGCAAATTTTCTTTTTGATTCCCGTGCAGGCCACTATTCTTAGCGTACAAACAAAATTTCCGGCACATCAGCGGCATAGGGCCGGAGAAAACTACATTTTAAAATTGTTCGACCCAAGTATTGCATTATGCCCATGAAAAGTATGATATTTTCCAAATGCAACGTTTTGCAAATTTTCTTTTTGATTCCCGTGCAGGCCACTATTCTTAGCGTACATACAAAATTTCCGGCACATCAGCGGCATAGGGCCGGAGAAAACTACATTTTAAAATTGTTCGACCCAAGTCTTGCACTATGCCCATGAAAAGTACGATATTTTCCCAAATGCAACTTTTTGCAAATTTTCTTTTTGATTCCCGTGCAGGCCACTCTTCTAAGCGTACATACAAAATTTCCGGCACATCGGTGTCATAGGGCCCGAGAAAAAAACATTTTAAAATTGTTCGAGCCCAAGTCTTGCATTATGCCCATGAAAAGTACGATATTTTCCCAAATGCAACTTTTTGCAAATTTTCTTTTTGATTCCCGTGCAGGCCACTCTTCTAAGCGTACATACAAAATTTCCGGCACATCGGTGTCATAGGGCCCGAGAAAAAAACATTTTAAAATTGTTCGAGCCCAAGTCTTGCATTATGCCCATGAAAAGTATGATATTTTCCAAATGCAACTTTTTGCAAATTTTCTTTTTGATTCCCGTGCAGGCCACTCTTCTTAGCGTACATACAAAATTTCCGGCACATCGGTGTCATAGGGCCGGAGAAAAAAACATTTTAAAATTGTTCGAGCCCAAGTCTTGCATTATGCCCATGAAAAGTATGATATTTTCCCAAATGCAACTTTTTGCAAATTTTCTTTTTGATTCCCGTGCAGGCTACACTTCTTAGCGTACATACAAAATTTCCGGCACATCGGTGTCATAGGGCCGGAGAAAAAAACATTTTAAAATTGTTCGAGCCCAAGTCTTGCATTATGCCCATGAAAAGTATGATATTTTTCAAATGCAACTTTTTGCAAATTTTCTTTTTGATTCCCGTGCAGGCCACTATTCTTAGCGTACAAACAAAATTTCCGGCACATCAGCGGCATAGGGCCGGAGAAAACTACATTTTTAAATTGTTCGACCCAAGTATTGCATTATGCCCATGAAAAGTATGATATTTTCCAAATGCAACGTTTTGCAAATTTTCTTTTTGATTCCCGTGCAGGCCACTATTCTTAGCGTACATACAAAATTTCCGGCTCATCGGTGTCATAGGGCCGGAGAAAACTACATTTTAAAATTGTTCGACCCAAGTCTTGCATTATGCCCATGAAAAGTACGATATTTTCCCAAATGCAACTTTTTGCAAATTTTCTTTTTGATTCCCGTGCAGGCCACTCTTCTAAGCGTACATACAAAATTTCCGGCACATCGGTGTCATAGGGCCGGAGAAAAAAACATTTTAAAATTGTTCGAGCCCAAGTCTTGCATTATGCCCATGAAAAGTATGATATTTTTCAAATGCAACTTTTTGCAAATTTTCTTTTTGATTCCCGTGCAGGCCACAATTATTAGCGTACATACAAAATTTCCGGCTCATCGGTGTCATAGGGCCGGAGAAAACTACATTTTAAAATTGTTCGACCCAAGTCTTGCATTATGCCCATGAAAAGTACGATATTTTCCCAAATGCAACTTTTTGCAAATTTTCTTTTTGATCCCCGTGCAGGCCACTCTTCTAAGCGTACATACAAAATTTCCGGCTCATCGGTGTCATAGGGCCGGAGAAAACTACATTTTAAAATTGTTCGACCCAAGTCTTGCATTATGCCCATGAAAAGTACGATATTTTCCCAAATGCAACTTTTTGCAAATTTTCTTTTTGATTCCCGTGCAGGCCACTCTTCTAAGCGTACATACAAAATTTCCGGCACATCGGTGTCATAGGGCCGGAGAAAAAAACATTTTAAAATTGTTCGAGCCCAAGTCTTGCATTATGCCCATGAAAAGTATGATATTTTTCAAATGCAACTTTTTGCAAATTTTCTTTTTGATTCCCGTGCAGGCCACTCTTCTAAGCGTACATACAAAATTTCCGGCACATCGGTGTCATAGGGCTGGAGAAAAAAACATTTTAAAATTGTTCGAGCCCAAGTCTTGCATTATGCCCATGTAAAGTATGATATTTTTCAAATGCAACTTTTTGCAAATTTTCTTTTTGATTCCCGTGCAGGCCACTATTCTTAGCGTACAAACAAAATTTCCGGCACATCAGCGGCATAGGGCCGGAGAAAACTACATTTTAAAATTGTTCGACCCAAGTATTGCATTATGCCCATGAAAAGTATGATATTTTCCAAATGCAACGTTTTGCAAATTTTCTTTTTGATTCCCGTGCAGGCCACTATTCTTAGCGTACATACAAAATTTCCGGCACATCAGCGGCATAGGGCCGGAGAAAACTACATTTTAAAATTGTTCGACCCAAGTCTTGCACTATGCCCATGAAAAGTACGATATTTTCCCAAATGCAACTTTTTGCAAATTTTCTTTTTGATTCCCGTGCAGGCCACTCTTCTAAGCGTACATACAAAATTTCCGGCACATCGGTGTCATAGGGCCCGAGAAAAAAACATTTTAAAATTGTTCGAGCCCAAGTCTTGCATTATGCCCATGAAAAGTACGATATTTTCCCAAATGCAACTTTTTGCAAATTTTCTTTTTGATTCCCGTGCAGGCCACTCTTCTAAGCGTACATACAAAATTTCCGGCACATCGGTGTCATAGGGCCCGAGAAAAAAACATTTTAAAATTGTTCGAGCCCAAGTCTTGCATTATGCCCATGAAAAGTATGATATTTTCCAAATGCAACTTTTTGCAAATTTTCTTTTTGATTCCCGTGCAGGCCACTCTTCTTAGCGTACATACAAAATTTCCGGCACATCGGTGTCATAGGGCCGGAGAAAAAAACATTTTAAAATTGTTCGAGCCCAAGTCTTGCATTATGCCCATGAAAAGTATGATATTTTCCCAAATGCAACTTTTTGCAAATTTTCTTTTTGATTCCCGTGCAGGCTACACTTCTTAGCGTACATACAAAATTTCCGGCACATCGGTGTCATAGGGCCGGAGAAAAAAACATTTTAAAATTGTTCGAGCCCAAGTCTTGCATTATGCCCATGAAAAGTATGATATTTTTCAAATGCAACTTTTTGCAAATTTTCTTTTTGATTCCCGTGCAGGCCACTATTCTTAGCGTACAAACAAAATTTCCGGCACATCAGCGGCATAGGGCCGGAGAAAACTACATTTTTAAATTGTTCGACCCAAGTATTGCATTATGCCCATGAAAAGTATGATATTTTCCAAATGCAACGTTTTGCAAATTTTCTTTTTGATTCCCGTGCAGGCCACTATTCTTAGCGTACATACAAAATTTCCGGCTCATCGGTGTCATAGGGCCGGAGAAAACTACATTTTAAAATTGTTCGACCCAAGTCTTGCATTATGCCCATGAAAAGTACGATATTTTCCCAAATGCAACTTTTTGCAAATTTTCTTTTTGATTCCCGTGCAGGCCACTCTTCTAAGCGTACATACAAAATTTCCGGCACATCGGTGTCATAGGGCCGGAGAAAAAAACATTTTAAAATTGTTCGAGCCCAAGTCTTGCATTATGCCCATGAAAAGTATGATATTTTCCAAATGCAACGTTTTGCAAATTTTCTTTTTGATTCCCGTGCAGGCCACTATTCTTAGCGTACATACAAAATTTCCGGCTCATCGGTGTCATAGGGCCGGAGAAAACTACATTTTAAAATTGTTCGACCCAAGTCTTGCATTATGCCCATGAAAAGTACGATATTTTCCCAAATGCAACTTTTTGCAAATTTTCTTTTTGATTCCCGTGCAGGCCACTCTTCTTAGCGTACATACAAAATTTCCGGCACATCGGTGTCATAGGGCCGGAGAAAAAAACATTTTAAAATTGTTCGAGCCCAAGTCTTGCATTATGCCCATGAAAAGTATGATATTTTCCCAAATGCAACTTTTTGCAAATTTTCTTTTTGATTCCCGTGCAGGCTACACTTCTTAGCGTACATACAAAATTTCCGGCACATCGGTGTCATAGGGCCGGAGAAAAAAACATTTTAAAATTGTTCGAGCCCAAGTCTTGCATTATGCCCATGAAAAGTACGATATTTTCCCAAATGCAACTTTTTGCAAATTTTCTTTTTGATTCCCGTGCAGGCCACTCTTCTAAGCGTACATACAAAATTTCCGGCACATCGGTGTCATAGGGCCCGAGAAAAAAACATTTTAAAATTGTTCGAGCCCAAGTCTTGCATTATGCCCATGAAAAGTATGATATTATCCAAATGCAACTTTTTGCAAATTTTCTTTTTGATTCCCGTGCAGGCCACTCTTCTTAGCGTACATACAAAATTTCCGGCACATCGGTGTCATAGGGCCGGAGAAAAAAACATTTTAAAATTGTTCGAGCCCAAGTCTTGCATTATGCCCATGAAAAGTATGATATTTTCCCAAATGCAACTTTTTGCAAATTTTCTTTTTGATTCCCGTGCAGGCTACACTTCTTAGCGTACATACAAAATTTCCGGCACATCGGTGTCATAGGGCCGGAGAAAAAAACATTTTAAAATTGTTCGAGCCCAAGTCTTGCATTATGCCCATGAAAAGTATGATATTTTTCAAATGCAACTTTTTGCAAATTTTCTTTTTGATTCCCGTGCAGGCCACTATTCTTAGCGTACAAACAAAATTTCCGGCACATCAGCGGCATAGGGCCGGAGAAAACTACATTTTTAAATTGTTCGACCCAAGTATTGCATTATGCCCATGAAAAGTATGATATTTTCCAAATGCAACGTTTTGCAAATTTTCTTTTTGATTCCCGTGCAGGCCACTATTCTTAGCATACATACAAAATTTCCGGCTCATCGGTGTCATAGGGCCGGAGAAAACTACATTTTAAAATTGTTCGACCCAAGTCTTGCATTATGCCCATGAAAAGTACGATATTTTCCCAAATGCAACTTTTTGCAAATTTTCTTTTTGATTCCCGTGCAGGCCACTCTTCTAAGCGTACATACAAAATTTCCGGCACATCGGTGTCATAGGGCCGGAGAAAAAAACATTTTAAAATTGTTCGAGCCCAAGTCTTGCATTATGCCCATGAAAAGTATGATATTTTTCAAATGCAACTTTTTGCAAATTTTCTTTTTGATTCCCGTGCAGGCCACTATTCTTAGCGTACATACAAAATTTCCGGCTCATCGGTGTCATAGGGCCGGAGAAAACTACATTTTAAAATTGTTCGACCCAAGTCTTGCATTATGCCCATGAAAAGTACGATATTTTCCCAAATGCAACTTTTTGCAAATTTTCTTTTTGATTCCCGTGCAGGCCACTCTTCTTAGCGTACATACAAAATTTCCGGCACATCGGTGTCATAGGGCCGGAGAAAAAAACATTTTAAAATTGTTCGAGCCCAAGTCTTGCATTATGCCCATGAAAAGTATGATATTTTCCCAAATGCAACTTTTTGCAAATTTTCTTTTTGATTCCCGTGCAGGCTACACTTCTTAGCGTACATACAAAATTTCCGGCTCATCGGTGTCATAGGGCCGGAGAAAACTACATTTTAAAATTGTTCGACCCAAGTCTTGCATTATGCCCATGAAAAGTACGATATTTTCCCAAATGCAACTTTTTGCAAATTTTCTTTTTGATTCCCGTGCAGGCCACTCTTCTTAGCGTACATACAAAATTTCCGGCACATCGGTGTCATAGGGCCGGAGAAAAAAACATTTTAAAATTGTTCGAGCCCAAGTCTTGCATTATGCCCATGAAAAGTATGATATTTTCCCAAATGCAACTTTTTGCAAATTTTCTTTTTGATTCCCGTGCAGGCTACACTTCTTAGCGTACATACAAAATTTCCGGCACATCGGTGTCATAGGGCCGGAGAAAAAAACATTTTAAAATTGTTCGAGCCCAAGTCTTGCATTATGCCCATGAAAAGTATGATATTTTTCAAATGCAACTTTTTGCAAATTTTCTTTTTGATTCCCGTGCAGGCCACTATTCTTAGCGTACAAACAAAATTTCCGGCACATCAGCGGCATAGGGCCGGAGAAAACTACATTTTTAAATTGTTCGACCCAAGTATTGCATTATGCCCATGAAAAGTATGATATTTTCCAAATGCAACGTTTTGCAAATTTTCTTTTTGATTCCCGTGCAGGCCACTATTCTTAGCGTACATACAAAATTTCCGGCTCATCGGTGTCATAGGGCCGGAGAAAACTACATTTTAAAATTGTTCGACCCAAGTCTTGCATTATGCCCATGAAAAGTACGATATTTTCCCAAATGCAACTTTTTGCAAATTTTCTTTTTGATTCCCGTGCAGGCCACTCTTCTAAGCGTACATACAAAATTTCCGGCACATCGGTGTCATAGGGCCGGAGAAAAAAACATTTTAAAATTGTTCGAGCCCAAGTCTTGCATTATGCCCATGAAAAGTATGATATTTTTCAAATGCAACTTTTTGCAAATTTTCTTTTTGATTCCCGTGCAGGCCACTATTCTTAGCGTACATACAAAATTTCCGGCTCATCGGTGTCATAGGGCCGGAGAAAACTACATTTTAAAATTGTTCGACCCAAGTCTTGCATTATGCCCATGAAAAGTACGATATTTTCCCAAATGCAACTTTTTGCAAATTTTCTTTTTGATCCCCGTGCAGGCCACTCTTCTAAGCGTACATACAAAATTTCCGGCACATCGGTGTGATAGGGCCGGAGAAAAAAACATTTTAAAATTGTTCGAGCCCAAGTCTTGCATTATGCCCATGAAAAGTATGATATTTTTCAAATGCAACTTTTTGCAAATTTTCTTTTTGATTCCCGTGCAGGCCACTCTTCTAAGCGTACATACAAAATTTCCGGCACATCAGCGGCATAGGGCCGGAGAAAACTACATTTTAAAATTGTTCGACCCAAGTCTTGCATTATGCCCATGAAAAGTATGATATTTTCCAAATGCAACTTTTTGCAAATTTTCTTTTTGATTCCCGTGCAGGCCACTCTTCTTAGCGTACATACAAAATTTCCGGCACATCGGTGTCATAGGGCCGGAGAAAAAAACATTTTAAAATTGTTCGAGCCCAAGTCTTGCATTATGCCCATGAAAAGTACGATATTTTCCAAATGCAACTTTTTGCAAATTTTCTTTTTGATTCCCGTGCAGGCCACTCTTTTTAGCGTACATACAAAATTTCCGGCTCATCGGTGTCATAGGGCCGGAGAAAACTACATTTTAAAATTGTTCGACCCAAGTCTTGCATTATGCCCATGAAAAGTACGATATTTTCCCAAATGCAACTTTTTGCAAATTTTCTTTTTGATTCCCGTGCAGGCTACTCTTCTTAGCGTACATACAAAATTTCCGGCTCATCGGTGTCATAGGGCCGGAGAAAACTACATTTTAAAATTGTTCGACCCAAGTCTTGCATTATGCCCATGAAAAGTACGATATTTTCCCAAATGCAACTTTTTGCAAATTTTCTTTTTGATTCCCGTGCAGGCCACTCTTCTAAGCGTACATACAAAATTTCCGGCACATCGGTGTCATAGGGCCGGAGAAAAAAACATTTTAAAATTGTTCGAGCCCAAGTCTTGCATTATGCCCATGAAAAGTATGATATTTTTCAAATGCAACTTTTTGCAAATTTTCTTTTTGATTCCCGTGCAGGCCACTATTCTTAGCGTACAAACAAAATTTCCGGCACATCAGCGGCATAGGGCCGGAGAAAACTACATTTTAAAATTGTTCGACCCAAGTATTGCATTATGCCCATAAAAAGTATGATATTTTCCAAATGCAACGTTTTGCAAATTTTCTTTTTGATTCCCGTGCAGGCCACTATTCTTAGCGTACATACAAAATTTCCGGCACATCAGCGGCATAGGGCCGGAGAAAACTACATTTTAAAATTGTTCGACCCAAGTCTTGCATTATGCCCACGAAAAGTACGATATTTTCCCAAATGCACCTTTTTGCAAATTTTCTTTTTGATTCCCGTGCAGGCCACTCTTCTTAGCGTACATACAAAATTTCCGGCACATCGGTGTCATAGGGCCGGAGAAAAAAACATTTTAAAATTGTTCGAGCCCAAGTCTTGCATTATGCCCATGAAAAGTATGATATTTTCCAAATGCAACTTTTTGCAAATTTTCTTTTTGATTCCCGTGCAGGCCACTCTTCTTAGCGTACATACAAAATTTCCGGCACATCGGTGTCATAGGGCCGGAGAAAAAAACATTTTAAAATTGTTCGAGCCCAAGTCTTGCATTATGCCCATGAAAAGTACGATATTTTCCAAATGCAACTTTTTGCAAATTTTCTTTTTGATTCCCGTGCAGGCCACTCTTTTTAGCGTACATACAAAATTTCCGGCTCATCGGTGTCATAGGGCCGGAGAAAACTACATTTTAAAATTGTTCGACCCAAGTCTTGCATTATGCCCATGAAAAGTACGATATTTTCCCAAATGCAACTTTTTGCAAATTTTCTTTTTGATTCCCGTGCAGGCTACTCTTCTTAGCGTACATACAAAATTTCCGGCTCATCGGTGTCATAGGGCCGGAGAAAACTACATTTTAAAATTGTTCGACCCAAGTCTTGCATTATGCCCATGAAAAGTACGATATTTTCCCAAATGCAACTTTTTGCAAATTTTCTTTTTGATTCCCGTGCAGGCCACTCTTCTAAGCGTACATACAAAATTTCCGGCACATCGGTGTCATAGGGCCGGAGAAAAAAACATTTTAAAATTGTTCGAGCCCAAGTCTTGCATTATGCCCATGAAAAGTATGATATTTTTCAAATGCAACTTTTTGCAAATTTTCTTTTTGATTCCCGTGCAGGCCACTATTCTTAGCGTACAAACAAAATTTCCGGCACATCAGCGGCATAGGGCCGGAGAAAACTACATTTTAAAATTGTTCGACCCAAGTATTGCATTATGCCCATAAAAAGTATGATATTTTCCAAATGCAACGTTTTGCAAATTTTCTTTTTGATTCCCGTGCAGGCCACTATTCTTAGCGTACATACAAAATTTCCGGCACATCAGCGGCATAGGGCCGGAGAAAACTACATTTTAAAATTGTTCGACCCAAGTCTTGCATTATGCCCACGAAAAGTACGATATTTTCCCAAATGCACCTTTTTGCAAATTTTCTTTTTGATTCCCGTGCAGGCCACTCTTCTTAGCGTACATACAAAATTTCCGGCACATCGGTGTCATAGGGCCGGAGAAAAAAACATTTTAAAATTGTTCGAGCCCAAGTCTTGCATTATGCCCATGAAAAGTATGATATTTTCCAAATGCAACTTTTTGCAAATTTTCTTTTTGATTCCCGTGCAGGCCACTCTTCTTAGCGTACATACAAAATTTCCGGCACATCGGTGTCATAGGGCCGGAGAAAAAAACATTTTAAAATTGTTCGAGCCCAAGTCTTGCATTATGCCCATGAAAAGTATGATATTTTCCCAAATGCAACTTTTTGCAAATTTTCTTTTTGATTCCCGTGCAGGCTACTCTTCTTAGCGTACATACAAAATTTCCGGCACATCGGTGTCATAGGGCCGGAGAAAAAAACATTTTAAAATTGTTCGAGCCCAAGTCTTGCATTATGCCCATGAAAAGTATGATATTTTTCAAATGCAACTTTTTGCAAATTTTCTTTTTGATTCCCGTGCAGGCCACTATTCTTAGCGTACAAACAAAATTTCCGGCACATCAGCGGCATAGGGCCGGAGAAAACTACATTTTTAAATTGTTCGACCCAAGTATTGCATTATGACCATGAAAAGTATGATATTTTCCAAATGCAACGTTTTGCAAATTTTCTTTTTGATTCCCGTGCAGGCCACTATTCTTAGCGTACATACAAAATTTCCGGCTCATCGGTGTCATAGGGCCGGAGAAAACTACATTTTAAAATTGTTCGACCCAAGTCTTGCATTATGCCCATGAAAAGTACGATATTTTCCCAAATGCAACTTTTTGCAAATTTTCTTTTTGATTCCCGTGCAGGCCACTCTTCTAAGCGTACATACAAAATTTCCGGCACATCGGTGTCATAGGGCCGGAGAAAAAAACATTTTAAAATTGTTCGAGCCCAAGTCTTGCATTATGCCCATGAAAAGTACGATATTTTCCCAAATGCAACTTTTTGCAAATTTTCTTTTTGATTCCCGTGCAGGCCACTCTTCTTAGCGTACATACAAAATTTCCGGCACATCGGTGTCATAGGGCCGGAGAAAAAAACATTTTAAAATTGTTCGAGCCCAAGTCTTGCATTATGCCCATGAAAAGTATGATATTTTTCAAATGCAACTTTTTGCAAATTTTCTTTTTGATTCCCGTGCAGGCCACTATTCTTAGCGTACAAACAAAATTTCCGGCACATCAGCGGCATAGGGCCGGAGAAAACTACATTTTTAAATTGTTCGACCCAAGTCTTGCATTATGCCCATGAAAAGTATGATATTTTCCAAATGCAACTTTTTGCAAATTTTCTTTTTGATTCCCGTGCAGGCCACTATTCTTAGCGTACATACAAAATTTCCGGCTCATCGGTGTCATAGGGCCGGAGAAAACTACATTTTAAAATTGTTCGACCCAAGTCTTGCATTATGCCCATGAAAAGTACGATATTTTCCCAAATGCAACTTTTTGCAAATTTTCTTTTTGATCCCCGTGCAGGCCACTCTTCTAAGCGTACATACAAAATTTCCGGCACATCGGTGTCATAGGGCCGGAGAAAAAAACATTTTAAATAATAATAATAATAATAATAACATTACATTTATATAGCGCAGTTTTGTGTGATTTCACTTCAAGTGCGCTTAACTAAAATATACTCTAAAATAATCCTATAGTGCTCCTTACAAAATATTAATAGAAATTTATAATTAATTTACAAAATATTAATAAAATTCATTATTAATAAAAGTCCATTACAAGATAGAAATAACGATTATACGGTATACACAAAACAAAACAAAAGCAGAGATTTTTTTTTTTTTTTAACAATAACATTGCTGTTGTTATAGCACATGCCAAACAATAATAGACAATAACGGTGTAGGACAAAACAAGAACCGTAAAACTAAAGTATTATATAAAACAGGAAAACACTAAAATATTATATATAAAGAGGACATTAAACATAAAAGTACAATATGGAGGAAATCGAAACCAAACAATTACCGGAAGCTTGAGAACCTGGCTTATTAGTATATTGAAAGGAGGATTCATGAATAATATGATTTTTTAAATAATGTTGTTTTTGAAGCTCGTTTAAATTCAGCTAAATTTTGGATATTAGTAAGAGCTGAGGGAAGTTTATTCCAAATGAGTGGGCCAGTTACACGAAAAGAGCGATCATAGTAAACAGCTCGATTTGACCGAGAAAGTTCAATTAAATGATTAGTAACATCTAGATCTGCTGACCTCAGAGTAAGCTGTCTTTCGCTTAGGTTTTTTCGGACACATAGTTCCGATATATAGGCTGGCGCCATTCCCTGCAATGCTTTGAATGTCATTAAGCAGATCTTAAACTCTATTCTTTCAGGGCATCGAAGCCAATGAAGGCGATCTCTTAGAAGCGGGGTTATACGGCAATGCTTTGATTCACCAAAAATCATTCTCGCCGCAGCATTGAAAACGGACTGGATTCTATTGATTTGTTTTTTAGGTAGGCCAGCATATGCACTATTACAATAGTCCATACGTGAGACAACGAAGGAATTTATGAGTGACTTTGCTCCATCAGAGGGAAGGCATCTCCTGATTGATTTTATTTGCCTCAGATGGAAAAAGCCGGTACTCACGGTTTTTGAGATTTGTGATTCAAGAGAAAGACTATTGTCTAAAGTGAAACCAAGAAATTTGATTTCTGCAGAAGGGATTATATCTGTATCCTGAATACGGATTGGACTGGAGTCGATGAGGGCTTGTCTTCCAGGTGAAGCTATCCAAATAAACTCCGTCTTTGTCGGATTAAGTTTGAGTTTATTGACAGACATCCAACTTGAGACTGTGTTAATGAAGCTAACCACCTCGTTTTTTAGGACGTCTTTTTCATCCGGGGAGCAAAATTTAAAAATCAGACGATCATCCGCGTAGCCTTGCGATTCAAATCCAGCTGAGTGAATGAGTCGTTCGAGACGATTCGTATATAGAATGAAGAGAATGGGACCCAGGATAGAACCCTGGGGAACTCCAAATTTGATGGGAGTTTCAGGTGATGTACATTTATTGAAAGTTACTGAAGCTACTCGTCCAGACAGGTACGATGTCATCCATTGGAGTACATCACCTCGAACGCCAAATTCGGTTTCAAGCACATTTAATAAAATGCTATGATCTACAGTATCAAATGCCGCACTCATATCAAGAACAATTGTTCGAGCCCAAGTCTTGCATTATGCCCATGAAAAGTATGATATTTTTCAAATGCAACTTTTTGCAAATTTTTTTTTTGATTCCCGTGCAGGCCACTATTCTTAGCCTACAAACAAAATTTCCGGCACATCAGCGGCATAGGGCCGGAGAAAACTACATTTTAAAATTGTTCGACCCAAGTATTGCATTATGCCCATGAAAAGTATGATATTTTCCAAATGCAACGTTTTGCAAATTTTCTTTTTGATTCCCGTGCAGGCCACTATTCTTAGCGTACATACAAAATTTCCGGCACATCAGCGGCATAGGGCCGGAGAAAACTACATTTTAAAATTGTTCGACCCAAGTCTTGCATTATGCCCATGAAAAGTACGATATTTTCCCAAATGCAACTTTTTGCAAATTTTCTTTTTGATTCCCGTGCAGGCCACTCTTCTAAGCGTACATACAAAATTTCCGGCACATCGGTGTCATAGGGCCGGAGAAAAAAACATTTTAAAATTGTTCGAGCCCAAGTCTTGCATTATGCCCATGAAAAGTACGATATTTTCCAAATGCAACTTTTTGCAAATTTTCTTTTTGATTCCCGTGCAGGCCACTCTTCTTAGCGTACATACAAAATTTCCGGCACATCAGCGGCATAGGGCCGGAGAAAACTACATTTTTAAATTGTTCGACCCAAGTATTGCATTATGCCCATGAAAAGTATGATATTTTCCAAATGCAACGTTTTGCAAATTTTCTTTTTGATTCCCGTGCAGGCCACTCTTCTTAGCGTACATACAAAATTTCCGGCACATCGGTGTCATAGGGCCGGAGAAAAAAACATTTTAAAATTGTTCGAGCCCAAGTCTTGCATTATGCCCATGAAAAGTATGATATTTTCCCAAATGCAACTTTTTGCAAATTTTCTTTTTGATTCCCGTGCAGGCTACTCTTCTTAGCGTACATACAAAATTTCCGGCACATCGGTGTCATAGGGCCGGAGAAAAAAACATTTTAAAATTGTTCGAGCCCAAGTCTTGCATTATGCCCATGAAAAGTATGATATTTTTCAAATGCAACTTTTTGCAAATTTTCTTTTTGATTCCCGTGCAGGCCACTATTCTTAGCGTACAAACAAAATTTCCGGCACATCAGCGGCATAGGGCCGGAGAAAACTACATTTTTAAATTGTTCGACCCAAGTCTTGCATTATGCCCATGAAAAGTATGATATTTTCCAAATGCAACTTTTTGCAAATTTTCTTTTTGATTCCCGTGCAGGCTACTCTTCTTAGCGTACATACAAAATTTCCGGCACATCAGCGGCATAGGGCCGGAGAAAACTACATTTTTAAATTGTTCGACCCAAGTATTGCATTATGCCCATGAAAAGTATGATATTTTCCAAATGCAACGTTTTGCAAATTTTCTTTTTGATTCCCGTGCAGGCCACTCTTCTAAGCGTACATACAAAATTTCCGGCACATCAGCGGCATAGGGCCGGAGAAAACTACATTTTAAAATTGTTCGACCCAAGTCTTGCATTATGCCCATGAAAAGTATGATATTTTCCAAATGCAACTTTTTGCAAATTTTCTTTTTGATTCCCGTGCAGGCTACTCTTCTTAGCGTACATACAAAATTTCCGGCACATCGGTGTCATAGGGCCGGAGAAAAAAACATTTTAAAATTGTTCGAGCCCAAGTCTTGCATTATGCCCATGAAAAGTATGATATTTTTCAAATGCAACTTTTTGCAAATTTTCTTTTTGATTCCCGTGCAGGCCACTATTCTTAGCGTACAAACAAAATTTCCGGCACATCAGCGGCATAGGGCCGGAGAAAACTACATTTTTAAATTGTTCGACCCAAGTCTTGCATTATGCCCATGAAAAGTATGATATTTTCCAAATGCAACTTTTTGCAAATTTTCTTTTTGATTCCCGTGCAGGCTACTCTTCTTAGCGTACATACAAAATTTCCGGCACATCAGCGGCATAGGGCCGGAGAAAACTACATTTTTAAATTGTTCGACCCAAGTATTGCATTATGCCCATGAAAAGTATGATATTTTCCAAATGCAACGTTTTGCAAATTTTCTTTTTGATTCCCGTGCAGGCCACTCTTCTAAGCGTACATACAAAATTTCCGGCACATCAGCGGCATAGGGCCGGAGAAAACTACATTTTAAAATTGTTCGACCCAAGTCTTGCATTATGCCCATGAAAAGTATGATATTTTCCAAATGCAACTTTTTGCAAATTTTCTTTTTGATTCCCGTGCAGGCTACTCTTCTTAGCGTACATACAAAATTTCCGGCACATCGGTGTCATAGGGCCGGAGAAAAAAACATTTTAAAATTGTTCGAGCCCAAGTCTTGCATTATGCCCATGAAAAGTATGATATTTTCCCAAATGCAACTTTTTGCAAATTTTCTTTTTGATTCCCGTGCAGGCTACTCTTCTTAGCGTACATACAAAATTTCCGGCACATCGGTGTCATAGGGCCGGAGAAAAAAACATTTTAAAATTGTTCGAGCCCAAGTCTTGCATTATGCCCATGAAAAGTATGATATTTTTCAAATGCAACTTTTTGCAAATTTTCTTTTTGATTCCCGTGCAGGCCACTATTCTTAGCGTACAAACAAAATTTCCGGCACATCAGCGGCATAGGGCCGGAGAAAACTACATTTTTAAATTGTTCGACCCAAGTATTGCATTATGCCCATGAAAAGTATGATATTTTCCAAATGCAACGTTTTGCAAATTTTCTTTTTGATTCCCGTGCAGGCCACTCTTCTTAGCGTACATACAAAATTTCCGGCACATCGGTGTCATAGGGCCGGAGAAAAAAACATTTTAAAATTGTTCGAGCCCAAGTCTTGCATTATGCCCATGAAAAGTACGATATTTTCCAAATGCAACTTTTTGCAAATTTTCTTTTTGATTCCCGTGCAGGCCACTCTTCTTAGCGTACATACAAAATTTCCGGCACATCAGCGGCATAGGGCCGGAGAAAACTACATTTTTAAATTGTTCGACCCAAGTATTGCATTATGCCCATGAAAAGTATGATATTTTCCAAATGCAACGTTTTGCAAATTTTCTTTTTGATTCCCGTGCAGGCCACTCTTCTTAGCGTACATACAAAATTTCCGGCACATCGGTGTCATAGGGCCGGAGAAAAAAACATTTTAAAATTGTTCGAGCCCAAGTCTTGCATTATGCCCATGAAAAGTATGATATTTTCCCAAATGCAACTTTTTGCAAATTTTCTTTTTGATTCCCGTGCAGGCTACTCTTCTTAGCGTACATACAAAATTTCCGGCACATCGGTGTCATAGGGCCGGAGAAAAAAACATTTTAAAATTGTTCGAGCCCAAGTCTTGCATTATGCCCATGAAAAGTATGATATTTTTCAAATGCAACTTTTTGCAAATTTTCTTTTTGATTCCCGTGCAGGCCACTATTCTTAGCGTACAAACAAAATTTCCGGCACATCAGCGGCATAGGGCCGGAGAAAACTACATTTTTAAATTGTTCGACCCAAGTCTTGCATTATGCCCATGAAAAGTATGATATTTTCCAAATGCAACTTTTTGCAAATTTTCTTTTTGATTCCCGTGCAGGCTACTCTTCTTAGCGTACATACAAAATTTCCGGCACATCAGCGGCATAGGGCCGGAGAAAACTACATTTTTAAATTGTTCGACCCAAGTATTGCATTATGCCCATGAAAAGTATGATATTTTCCAAATGCAACGTTTTGCAAATTTTCTTTTTGATTCCCGTGCAGGCCACTCTTCTAAGCGTACATACAAAATTTCCGGCACATCAGCGGCATAGGGCCGGAGAAAACTACATTTTAAAATTGTTCGACCCAAGTCTTGCATTATGCCCATGAAAAGTATGATATTTTCCAAATGCAACTTTTTGCAAATTTTCTTTTTGATTCCCGTGCAGGCCACTCTTCTTAGCGTACATACAAAATTTCCGGCACATCGGTGTCATAGGGCCGGAGAAAAAAACATTTTAAAATTGTTCGAGCCCAAGTCTTGCATTATGCCCATGAAAAGTATGATATTTTCCCAAATGCAACTTTTTGCAAATTTTCTTTTTGATTCCCGTGCAGGCTACTCTTCTTAGCGTACATACAAAATTTCCGGCACATCAGCGGCATAGGGCCGGAGAAAACTACATTTTTAAATTGTTCGACCCAAGTATTGCATTATGCCCATGAAAAGTATGATATTTTCCAAATGCAACGTTTTGCAAATTTTCTTTTTGATTCCCGTGCAGGCCACTCTTCTAAGCGTACATACAAAATTTCCGGCACATCAGCGGCATAGGGCCGGAGAAAACTACATTTTAAAATTGTTCGACCCAAGTCTTGCATTATGCCCATGAAAAGTATGATATTTTCCAAATGCAACTTTTTGCAAATTTTCTTTTTGATTCCCGTGCAGGCCACTCTTCTTAGCGTACATACAAAATTTCCGGCACATCGGTGTCATAGGGCCGGAGAAAAAAACATTTTAAAATTGTTCGAGCCCAAGTCTTGCATTATGCCCATGAAAAGTATGATATTTTCCCAAATGCAACTTTTTGCAAATTTTCTTTTTGATTCCCGTGCAGGCTACTCTTCTTAGCGTACATACAAAATTTCCGGCACATCGGTGTCATAGGGCCGGAGAAAAAAACATTTTAAAATTGTTCGAGCCCAAGTCTTGCATTATGCCCATGAAAAGTATGATATTTTTCAAATGCAACTTTTTGCAAATTTTCTTTTTGATTCCCGTGCAGGCCACTATTCTTAGCGTACAAACAAAATTTCCGGCACATCAGCGGCATAGGGCCGGAGAAAACTACATTTTTAAATTGTTCGACCCAAGTATTGCATTATGCCCATGAAAAGTATGATATTTTCCAAATGCAACGTTTTGCAAATTTTCTTTTTGATTCCCGTGCAGGCCACTCTTCTTAGCGTACATACAAAATTTCCGGCACATCGGTGTCATAGGGCCGGAGAAAAAAACATTTTAAAATTGTTCGAGCCCAAGTCTTGCATTATGCCCATGAAAAGTACGATATTTTCCAAATGCAACTTTTTGCAAATTTTCTTTTTGATTCCCGTGCAGGCCACTCTTCTTAGCGTACATACAAAATTTCCGGCACATCAGCGGCATAGGGCCGGAGAAAACTACATTTTTAAATTGTTCGACCCAAGTATTGCATTATGCCCATGAAAAGTATGATATTTTCCCAAATGCAACTTTTTGCAAATTTTCTTTTTGATTCCCGTGCAGGCTACTCTTCTTAGCGTACATACAAAATTTCCGGCACATCAGCGGCATAGGGCCGGAGAAAACTACATTTTTAAATTGTTCGACCCAAGTATTGCATTATGCCCATGAAAAGTATGATATTTTCCAAATGCAACGTTTTGCAAATTTTCTTTTTGATTCCCGTGCAGGCCACTCTTCTAAGCGTACATACAAAATTTCCGGCACATCAGCGGCATAGGGCCGGAGAAAACTACATTTTAAAATTGTTCGACCCAAGTCTTGCATTATGCCCATGAAAAGTATGATATTTTCCAAATGCAACTTTTTGCAAATTTTCTTTTTGATTCCCGTGCAGGCCACTCTTCTTAGCGTACATACAAAATTTCCGGCACATCGGTGTCATAGGGCCGGAGAAAAAAACATTTTAAAATTGTTCGAGCCCAAGTCTTGCATTATGCCCATGAAAAGTATGATATTTTCCCAAATGCAACTTTTTGCAAATTTTCTTTTTGATTCCCGTGCAGGCTACTCTTCTTAGCGTACATACAAAATTTCCGGCACATCGGTGTCATAGGGCCGGAGAAAAAAACATTTTAAAATTGTTCGAGCCCAAGTCTTGCATTATGCCCATGAAAAGTATGATATTTTTCAAATGCAACTTTTTGCAAATTTTCTTTTTGATTCCCGTGCAGGCCACTATTCTTAGCGTACAAACAAAATTTCCGGCACATCAGCGGCATAGGGCCGGAGAAAACTACATTTTTAAATTGTTCGACCCAAGTATTGCATTATGCCCATGAAAAGTATGATATTTTCCAAATGCAACGTTTTGCAAATTTTCTTTTTGATTCCCGTGCAGGCCACTCTTCTTAGCGTACATACAAAATTTCCGGCACATCGGTGTCATAGGGCCGGAGAAAAAAACATTTTAAAATTGTTCGAGCCCAAGTCTTGCATTATGCCCATGAAAAGTACGATATTTTCCAAATGCAACTTTTTGCAAATTTTCTTTTTGATTCCCGTGCAGGCCACTCTTCTTAGCGTACATACAAAATTTCCGGCACATCAGCGGCATAGGGCCGGAGAAAACTACATTTTTAAATTGTTCGACCCAAGTATTGCATTATGCCCATGAAAAGTATGATATTTTCCAAATGCAACGTTTTGCAAATTTTCTTTTTGATTCCCGTGCAGGCCACTCTTCTTAGCGTACATACAAAATTTCCGGCACATCGGTGTCATAGGGCCGGAGAAAAAAACATTTTAAAATTGTTCGAGCCCAAGTCTTGCATTATGCCCATGAAAAGTATGATATTTTCCCAAATGCAACTTTTTGCAAATTTTCTTTTTGATTCCCGTGCAGGCTACTCTTCTTAGCGTACATACAAAATTTCCGGCACATCGGTGTCATAGGGCCGGAGAAAAAAACATTTTAAAATTGTTCGAGCCCAAGTCTTGCATTATGCCCATGAAAAGTATGATATTTTTCAAATGCAACTTTTTGCAAATTTTCTTTTTGATTCCCGTGCAGGCCACTATTCTTAGCGTACAAACAAAATTTCCGGCACATCAGCGGCATAGGGCCGGAGAAAACTACATTTTTAAATTGTTCGACCCAAGTCTTGCATTATGCCCATGAAAAGTATGATATTTTCCAAATGCAACTTTTTGCAAATTTTCTTTTTGATTCCCGTGCAGGCTACTCTTCTTAGCGTACATACAAAATTTCCGGCACATCAGCGGCATAGGGCCGGAGAAAACTACATTTTTAAATTGTTCGACCCAAGTATTGCATTATGCCCATGAAAAGTATGATATTTTCCAAATGCAACGTTTTGCAAATTTTCTTTTTGATTCCCGTGCAGGCCACTCTTCTAAGCGTACATACAAAATTTCCGGCACATCAGCGGCATAGGGCCGGAGAAAACTACATTTTAAAATTGTTCGACCCAAGTCTTGCATTATGCCCATGAAAAGTATGATATTTTCCAAATGCAACTTTTTGCAAATTTTCTTTTTGATTCCCGTGCAGGCCACTCTTCTTAGCGTACATACAAAATTTCCGGCACATCGGTGTCATAGGGCCGGAGAAAAAAACATTTTAAAATTGTTCGAGCCCAAGTCTTGCATTATGCCCATGAAAAGTATGATATTTTCCCAAATGCAACTTTTTGCAAATTTTCTTTTTGATTCCCGTGCAGGCTACTCTTCTTAGCGTACATACAAAATTTCCGGCACATCAGCGGCATAGGGCCGGAGAAAACTACATTTTTAAATTGTTCGACCCAAGTATTGCATTATGCCCATGAAAAGTATGATATTTTCCAAATGCAACGTTTTGCAAATTTTCTTTTTGATTCCCGTGCAGGCCACTCTTCTAAGCGTACATACAAAATTTCCGGCACATCAGCGGCATAGGGCCGGAGAAAACTACATTTTAAAATTGTTCGACCCAAGTCTTGCATTATGCCCATGAAAAGTATGATATTTTCCAAATGCAACTTTTTGCAAATTTTCTTTTTGATTCCCGTGCAGGCCACTCTTCTTAGCGTACATACAAAATTTCCGGCACATCGGTGTCATAGGGCCGGAGAAAAAAACATTTTAAAATTGTTCGAGCCCAAGTCTTGCATTATGCCCATGAAAAGTATGATATTTTCCCAAATGCAACTTTTTGCAAATTTTCTTTTTGATTCCCGTGCAGGCTACTCTTCTTAGCGTACATACAAAATTTCCGGCACATCGGTGTCATAGGGCCGGAGAAAAAAACATTTTAAAATTGTTCGAGCCCAAGTCTTGCATTATGCCCATGAAAAGTATGATATTTTTCAAATGCAACTTTTTGCAAATTTTCTTTTTGATTCCCGTGCAGGCCACTATTCTTAGCGTACAAACAAAATTTCCGGCACATCAGCGGCATAGGGCCGGAGAAAACTACATTTTTAAATTGTTCGACCCAAGTATTGCATTATGCCCATGAAAAGTATGATATTTTCCAAATGCAACGTTTTGCAAATTTTCTTTTTGATTCCCGTGCAGGCCACTATTCTTAGCGTACATACAAAATTTCCGGCTCATCGGTGTCATAGGGCCGGAGAAAACTACATTTTAAAATTGTTCGACCCAAGTCTTGCATTATGCCCATGAAAAGTACGATATTTTCCCAAATGCAACTTTTTGCAAATTTTCTTTTTGATCCCCGTGCAGGCCACTCTTCTAAGCGTACATAGAAAATTTCCGGCACATCGGTGTCATAGGGCCGGAGAAAAAAACATTTTAAAATTGTTCGAGCCCAAGTCTTGCATTATGCCCATGAAAAGTATGATATTTTTCAAATGCAACTTTTTGCAAATTTTCTTTTTGATTCCCGTGCAGGCCACTATTCTTAGCCTACAAACAAAATTTCCGGCACATCAGCGGCATAGGGCCGGAGAAAACTACATTTTAAAATTGTTCGACCCAAGTATTGCATTATGCCCATGAAAAGTATGATATTTTCCAAATGCAACGTTTTGCAAATTTTCTTCTTGATTCCCGTGCAGGCCACTATTCTTAGCGTACAAACAAAATTTCCGGCACATCAGCGGCATAGGGCCGGAGAAAACTACATTTTTAAATTGTTCGACCCAAGTATTGCATTATGCCCATGAAAAGTATGATATTTTCCAAATGCAACGTTTTGCAAATTTTCTTTTTGATTCCCGTGCAGGCCACTCTTCTTAGCGTACATACAAAATTTCCGGCACATCGGTGTCATAGGGCCGGAGAAAAAAACATTTTAAAATTGTTCGAGCCCAAGTCTTGCATTATGCCCATGAAAAGTATGATATTTTCCCAAATGCAACTTTTTGCAAATTTTCTTTTTGATTCCCGTGCAGGCTACTCTTCTTAGCGTACATACAAAATTTCCGGCACATCGGTGTCATAGGGCCGGAGAAAAAAACATTTTAAAATTGTTCGAGCCCAAGTCTTGCATTATGCCCATGAAAAGTATGATATTTTTCAAATGCAACTTTTTGCAAATTTTCTTTTTGATTCCCGTGCAGGCCACTATTCTTAGCGTACAAACAAAATTTCCGGCACATCAGCGGCATAGGGCCGGAGAAAACTACATTTTTAAATTGTTCGACCCAAGTATTGCATTATGCCCATGAAAAGTATGATATTTTCCAAATGCAACGTTTTGCAAATTTTCTTTTTGATTCCCGTGCAGGCTACTCTTCTTAGCGTACATACAAAATTTCCGGCACATCAGCGGCATAGGGCCGGAGAAAACTACATTTTTAAATTGTTCGACCCAAGTATTGCATTATGCCCATGAAAAGTATGATATTTTCCAAATGCAACGTTTTGCAAATTTTCTTTTTGATTCCCGTGCAGGCCACTCTTCTTAGCGTACATACAAAATTTCCGGCACATCGGTGTCATAGGGCCGGAGAAAAAAACATTTTAAAATTGTTCGAGCCCAAGTCTTGCATTATGCCCATGAAAAGTATGATATTTTCCCAAATGCAACTTTTTGCAAATTTTCTTTTTGATTCCCGTGCAGGCTACTCTTCTTAGCGTACATACAAAATTTCCGGCACATCGGTGTCATAGGGCCGGAGAAAAAAACATTTTAAAATTGTTCGAGCCCAAGTCTTGCATTATGCCCATGAAAAGTATGATATTTTTCAAATGCAACTTTTTGCAAATTTTCTTTTTGATTCCCGTGCAGGCCACTATTCTTAGCGTACAAACAAAATTTCCGGCACATCAGCGGCATAGGGCCGGAGAAAACTACATTTTTAAATTGTTCGACCCAAGTATTGCATTATGCCCATGAAAAGTATGATATTTTCCAAATGCAACGTTTTGCAAATTTTCTTTTTGATTCCCGTGCAGGCCACTATTCTTAGCGTACATACAAAATTTCCGGCTCATCGGTGTCATAGGGCCGGAGAAAACTACATTTTAAAATTGTTCGACCCAAGTCTTGCATTATGCCCATGAAAAGAATGATATTTTTCAAATGCAACTTTTTGCAAATTTTCTTTTTGATTCCCGTGCAGGCCACTATTCTTAGCGTAAATACAAAATTTCCGGCTCATCGGTGTCATAGGGCCGGAGAAAACTACATTTTAAAATTGTTCGACCCAAGTCTTGCATTATGCCCATGAAAAGTACGATATTTTCCCAAATGCAACTTTTTGCAAATTTTCTTTTTGATCCCCGTGCAGGCCACTCTTCTAAGCGTACATAGAAAATTTCCGGCACATCGGTGTCATAGGGCCGGAGAAAAAAACATTTTAAAATTGTTCGAGCCCAAGTCTTGCATTATGCCCATGAAAAGTATGATATTTTTCAAATGCAACTTTTTGCAAATTTTCTTTTTGATTCCCGTGCAGGCCACTATTCTTAGCCTACAAACAAAATTTCCGGCACATCAGCGGCATAGGGCCGGAGAAAACTACATTTTAAAATTGTTCGACCCAAGTATTGCATTATGCCCATGAAAAGTATGATATTTTCCAAATGCAACGTTTTGCAAATTTTCTTCTTGATTCCCGTGCAGGCCACTATTCTTAGCGTACAAACAAAATTTCCGGCACATCAGCGGCATAGGGCCGGAGAAAACTACATTTTTAAATTGTTCGACCCAAGTATTGCATTATGCCCATGAAAAGTATGATATTTTCCAAATGCAACGTTTTGCAAATTTTCTTTTTGATTCCCGTGCAGGCCACTCTTCTTAGCGTACATACAAAATTTCCGGCACATCGGTGTCATAGGGCCGGAGAAAAAAACATTTTAAAATTGTTCGAGCCCAAGTCTTGCATTATGCCCATGAAAAGTATGATATTTTCCCAAATGCAACTTTTTGCAAATTTTCTTTTTGATTCCCGTGCAGGCTACTCTTCTTAGCGTACATACAAAATTTCCGGCACATCGGTGTCATAGGGCCGGAGAAAAAAACATTTTAAAATTGTTCGAGCCCAAGTCTTGCATTATGCCCATGAAAAGTATGATATTTTTCAAATGCAACTTTTTGCAAATTTTCTTTTTGATTCCCGTGCAGGCCACTATTCTTAGCGTACAAACAAAATTTCCGGCACATCAGCGGCATAGGGCCGGAGAAAACTACATTTTTAAATTGTTCGACCCAAGTATTGCATTATGCCCATGAAAAGTATGATATTTTCCAAATGCAACGTTTTGCAAATTTTCTTTTTGATTCCCGTGCAGGCTACTCTTCTTAGCGTACATACAAAATTTCCGGCACATCAGCGGCATAGGGCCGGAGAAAACTACATTTTTAAATTGTTCGACCCAAGTATTGCATTATGCCCATGAAAAGTATGATATTTTCCAAATGCAACGTTTTGCAAATTTTCTTTTTGATTCCCGTGCAGGCCACTCTTCTAAGCGTACATACAAAATTTCCGGCACATCAGCGGCATAGGGCCGGAGAAAACTACATTTTAAAATTGTTCGACCCAAGTCTTGCATTATGCCCATGAAAAGTATGATATTTTCCAAATGCAACTTTTTGCAAATTTTCTTTTTGATTCCCGTGCAGGCCACTCTTCTTAGCGTACATACAAAATTTCCGGCACATCGGTGTCATAGGGCCGGAGAAAAAAACATTTTAAAATTGTTCGAGCCCAAGTCTTGCATTATGCCCATGAAAAGTATGATATTTTCCCAAATGCAACTTTTTGCAAATTTTCTTTTTGATTCCCGTGCAGGCTACTCTTCTTAGCGTACATACAAAATTTCCGGCACATCAGCGGCATAGGGCCGGAGAAAACTACATTTTTAAATTGTTCGACCCAAGTATTGCATTATGCCCATGAAAAGTATGATATTTTCCAAATGCAACGTTTTGCAAATTTTCTTTTTGATTCCCGTGCAGGCCACTCTTCTAAGCGTACATACAAAATTTCCGGCACATCAGCGGCATAGGGCCGGAGAAAACTACATTTTAAAATTGTTCGACCCAAGTCTTGCATTATGCCCATGAAAAGTATGATATTTTCCAAATGCAACGTTTTGCAAATTTTCTTTTTGATTCCCGTGCAGGCCACTCTTCTAAGCGTACATACAAAATTTCCGGCACATCAGCGGCATAGGGCCGGAGAAAACTACATTTTAAAATTGTTCGAGCCCAAGTCTTGCATTATGCCCATGAAAAGTATGATATTTTCCCAAATGCAACTTTTTGCAAATTTTCTTTTTGATTCCCGTGCAGGCTACTCTTCTTAGCGTACATACAAAATTTCCGGCACATCGGTGTCATAGGGCCGGAGAAAAAAACATTTTAAAATTGTTCGAGCCCAAGTCTTGCATTATGCCCATGAAAAGTATGATATTTTTCAAATGCAACTTTTTGCAAATTTTCTTTTTGATTCCCGTGCAGGCCACTATTCTTAGCGTACAAACAAAATTTCCGGCACATCAGCGGCATAGGGCCGGAGAAAACTACATTTTTAAATTGTTCGACCCAAGTATTGCATTATGCCCATGAAAAGTATGATATTTTCCAAATGCAACGTTTTGCAAATTTTCTTTTTGATTCCCGTGCAGGCCACTATTCTTAGCGTACATACAAAATTTCCGGCTCATCGGTGTCATAGGGCCGGAGAAAACTACATTTTAAAATTGTTCGACCCAAGTCTTGCATTATGCCCATGAAAAGAATGATATTTTTCAAATGCAACTTTTTGCAAATTTTCTTTTTGATTCCCGTGCAGGCCACTATTCTTAGCGTACATACAAAATTTCCGGCTCATCGGTGTCATAGGGCCGGAGAAAACTACATTTTAAAATTGTTCGACCCAAGTCTTGCATTATGCCCATGAAAAGTACGATATTTTCCCAAATGCAACTTTTTGCAAATTTTCTTTTTGATCCCCGTGCAGGCCACTCTTCTAAGCGTACATAGAAAATTTCCGGCACATCGGTGTCATAGGGCCGGAGAAAAAAACATTTTAAAATTGTTCGAGCCCAAGTCTTGCATTATGCCCATGAAAAGTATGATATTTTTCAAATGCAACTTTTTGCAAATTTTCTTTTTGATTCCCGTGCAGGCCACTATTCTTAGCCTACAAACAAAATTTCCGGCACATCAGCGGCATAGGGCCGGAGAAAACTACATTTTAAAATTGTTCGACCCAAGTATTGCATTATGCCCATGAAAAGTATGATATTTTCCAAATGCAACGTTTTGCAAATTTTCTTCTTGATTCCCGTGCAGGCCACTATTCTTAGCGTACAAACAAAATTTCCGGCACATCAGCGGCATAGGGCCGGAGAAAACTACATTTTTAAATTGTTCGACCCAAGTATTGCATTATGCCCATGAAAAGTATGATATTTTCCAAATGCAACGTTTTGCAAATTTTCTTTTTGATTCCCGTGCAGGCCACTCTTCTTAGCGTACATACAAAATTTCCGGCACATCGGTGTCATAGGGCCGGAGAAAAAAACATTTTAAAATTGTTCGAGCCCAAGTCTTGCATTATGCCCATGAAAAGTATGATATTTTCCCAAATGCAACTTTTTGCAAATTTTCTTTTTGATTCCCGTGCAGGCTACTCTTCTTAGCGTACATACAAAATTTCCGGCACATCGGTGTCATAGGGCCGGAGAAAAAAACATTTTAAAATTGTTCGAGCCCAAGTCTTGCATTATGCCCATGAAAAGTATGATATTTTTCAAATGCAACTTTTTGCAAATTTTCTTTTTGATTCCCGTGCAGGCCACTATTCTTAGCGTACAAACAAAATTTCCGGCACATCAGCGGCATAGGGCCGGAGAAAACTACATTTTTAAATTGTTCGACCCAAGTATTGCATTATGCCCATGAAAAGTATGATATTTTCCAAATGCAACGTTTTGCAAATTTTCTTTTTGATTCCCGTGCAGGCCACTATTCTTAGCGTACATACAAAATTTCCGGCTCATCGGTGTCATAGGGCCGGAGAAAACTACATTTTAAAATTGTTCGACCCAAGTCTTGCATTATGCCCATGAAAAGTACGATATTTTCCCAAATGCAACTTTTTGCAAATTTTCTTTTTGATTCCCGTGCAGGCCACTCTTCTAAGCGTACATACAAAATTTCCGGCACATCGGTGTCATAGGGCCGGAGAAAAAAACATTTTAAAATTGTTCGAGCCCAAGTCTTGCATTATGCCCATGAAAAGTACGATATTTTCCCAAATGCAACTTTTTGCAAATTTTCTTTTTGATTCCCGTGCAGGCCACTCTTCTAAGCGTACATACAAAATTTCCGGAACATCAGCGGCATAGGGCCGGAGAAAACTACATTTTAAAATTGTTCGACCCAAGTCTTGCATTATGCCCATGAAAAGTATGATATTTTCCAAATGCAACTTTTTGCAAATTTTCTTTTTGATTCCCGTGCAGGCCACTCTTCTTAGCGTACATACAAAATTTCCGGCACATCGGTGTCATAGGGCCGGAGAAAAAAACATTTTAAAATTGTTCGAGCCCAAGTCTTGCATTATGCCCATGAAAAGTATGATATTTTCCCAAATGCAACTTTTTGCAAATTTTCTTTTTGATTCCTATGCAGGCTACTCTTCTTAGCGTACATACAAAATTTCCGGCACATCGGTGTCATAGGGCCGGAGAAAAAAACATTTTAAAATTGTTCGAGCCCAAGTCTTGCATTATGCCCATGAAAAGTATGATATTTTTCAAATGCAACTTTTTGCAAATTTTCTTTTTGATTCCCGTGCAGGCCACTATTCTTAGCGTACAAACAAAATTTCCGGCACATCAGCGGCATAGGGCCGGAGAAAACTACATTTTTAAATTGTTCGACCCAAGTATTGCATTATGCCCATGAAAAGTATGATATTTTCCAAATGCAACGTTTTGCAAATTTTCTTTTTGATTCCCGTGCAGGCCACTATTCTTAGCGTACATACAAAATTTCCGGCTCATCGGTGTCATAGGGCCGGAGAAAACTACATTTTAAAATTGTTCGACCCAAGTCTTGCATTATGCCCATGAAAAGTACCATATTTTCCCAAATGCAACTTTTTGCAAATTTTCTTTTTGATCCCCGTGCAGGCCACTCTTCTAAGCGTACATACAAAATTTCCGGCACATCGGTGTCATAGGGCCGGAGAAAAAAACATTTTAAAATTGTTCGAGCCCAAGTCTTGCATTATGCCCATGAAAAGTATGATATTTTTCAAATGCAACTTTTTGCAAATTTTCTTTTTGATTCCCGTGCAGGCCACTATTCTTAGCCTACAAACAAAATTTCCGGCACATCAGCGGCATAGGGCCGGAGAAAACTACATTTTAAAATTGTTCGACCCAAGTATTGCATTATGCCCATGAAAAGTATGATATTTTCCAAATGCAACGTTTTGCAAATTTTCTTTTTGATTCCCGTGCAGGCCACTATTCTTAGCGTACATACAAAATTTCCGGCACATCAGCGGCATAGGGCCGGAGAAAACTACATTTTAAAATTGTTCGACCCAAGTCTTGCATTATGCCCATGAAAAGTACGATATTTTCCCAAATGCAACTTTTTGCAAATTTTCTTTTTGATTCCCGTGCAGGCCACTCTTCTAAGCGTACATACAAAATTTCCGGCTCATCGGTGTCATAGGGCCGGAGAAAACTACATTTTAAAATTGTTCGACCCAAGTCTTGCATTATGCCCATGAAAAGTACGATATTTTCCCAAATGCAACTTTTTGCAAATTTTCTTTTTGATTCCCGTGCAGGCTACTCTTCTTAGCGTACATACAAAATTTCCGGCACATCGGTGTCATAGGGCCGGAGAAAACTACATTTTAAAATTGTTCGACCCAAGTCTTGCATTATGCCCATGAAAAGTACGATATTTTCCCAAATGCAACTTTTTGCAAATTTTCTTTTTGATTCCCGTGCAGGCTACTCTTCTTAGCGTACATACAAAATTTCCGGCACATCGGTGTCATAGGGCCGGAGAAAAAAACATTTTAAAATTGTTCGAGCCCAAGTCTTGCATTATGCCCATGAAAAGTATGATATTTTTCAAATGCAACTTTTTGCAAATTTTCTTTTTGATTCCCGTGCAGGCCACTATTCTTAGCGTACATACAAAATTTCCGGCTCATCGGTGTCATAGGGCCGGAGAAAACTACATTTTAAAATTGTTCGACCCAAGTCTTGCATTATGCCCATGAAAAGTACGATATTTTCCCAAATGCAACTTTTTGCAAATTTTCTTTTTGATTCCCGTGCAGGCCACTCTTCTAAGCGTACATACAAAATTTCCGGCACATCGGTGTCATAGGGCCGGAGAAAAAAACATTTTAAAATTGTTCGAGCCCAAGTCTTGCATTATGCCCATGAAAAGTACGATATTTTCCCAAATGCAACTTTTTGCAAATTTTCTTTTTGATTCCCGTGCAGGCCACTCTTCTAAGCGTACATACAAAATTTCCGGAACATCAGCGGCATAGGGCCGGAGAAAACTACATTTTAAAATTGTTCGACCCAAGTCTTGCATTATGCCCATGAAAAGTATGATATTTTCCAAATGCAACTTTTTGCAAATTTTCTTTTTGATTCCCGTGCAGGCCACTCTTCTTAGCGTAAATACAAAATTTCCGGCACATCGGTGTCATAGGGCCGGAGAAAAAAACATTTTAAAATTGTTCGAGCCCAAGTCTTGCATTATGCCCATGAAAAGTATGATATTTTCCCAAATGCAACTTTTTGCAAATTTTCTTTTTGATTCCCGTGCAGGCTACTCTTCTTAGCGTACATACAAAATTTCCGGCACATCGGTGTCATAGGGCCGGAGAAAAAAACATTTTAAAATTGTTCGAGCCCAAGTCTTGCATTATGCCCATGAAAAGTATGATATTTTTCAAATGCAACTTTTTGCAAATTTTCTTTTTGATTCCCGTGCAGGCCACTATTCTTAGCGTACAAACAAAATTTCCGGCACATCAGCGGCATAGGGCCGGAGAAAACTACATTTTTAAATTGTTCGACCCAAGTATTGCATTATGCCCATGAAAAGTATGATATTTTCCAAATGCAACGTTTTGCAAATTTTCTTTTTGATTCCCGTGCAGGCCACTATTCTTAGCGTACATACAAAATTTCCGGCTCATCGGTGTCATAGGGCCGGAGAAAACTACATTTTAAAATTGTTCGACCCAAGTCTTGCATTAAGCCCATGAAAAGTATGATATTTTTCAAATGCAACTTTTTGCAAATTTTCTTTTTGATTCCCGTGCAGGCCACTATTCTTAGCGTACATACAAAATTTCCGGCTCATCGGTGTCATAGGGCCGGAGAAAACTACATTTTAAAATTGTTCGACCCAAGTCTTGCATTATGCCCATGAAAAGTACGATATTTTCCCAAATGCAACTTTTTGCAAATTTTCTTTTTGATTCCCGTGCAGGCCACTCTTCTAAGCGTACATACAAAATTTCCGGCACATCGGTGTCATAGGGCCGGAGAAAAAAACATTTTAAAATTGTTCGAGCCCAAGTCTTGCATTATGCCCATGAAAAGTACGATATTTTCCCAAATGCAACTTTTTGCAAATTTTCTTTTTGATTCCCGTGCAGGCCACTCTTCTAAGCGTACATACAAAATTTCCGGAACATCAGCGGCATAGGGCCGGAGAAAACTACATTTTAAAATTGTTCGACCCAAGTCTTGCATTATGCCCATGAAAAGTATGATATTTTCCAAATGCAACTTTTTGCAAATTTTCTTTTTGATTCCCGTGCAGGCCACTCTTCTTAGCGTACATACAAAATTTCCGGCACATCGGTGTCATAGGGCCGGAGAAAAAAACATTTTAAAATTGTTCGAGCCCAAGTCTTGCATTATGCCCATGAAAAGTATGATATTTTCCCAAATGCAACTTTTTGCAAATTTTCTTTTTGATTCCCGTGCAGGCTACTCTTCTTAGCGTACATACAAAATTTCCGGCACATCGGTGTCATAGGGCCGGAGAAAAAAACATTTTAAAATTGTTCGAGCCCAAGTCTTGCATTATGCCCATGAAAAGTATGATATTTTTCAAATGCAACTTTTTGCAAATTTTCTTTTTGATTCCCGTGCAGGCCACTATTCTTAGCGTACAAACAAAATTTCCGGCACATCAGCGGCATA
Organism: Limnephilus auricula; assembly: GCA_951813805.1. Taxonomy (NCBI): domain Eukaryota; kingdom Metazoa; phylum Arthropoda; class Insecta; order Trichoptera; family Limnephilidae; genus Limnephilus; species Limnephilus auricula. The sequence continues at coordinate 27,306,486 of OX638408.1, forward strand.
GGGCCGGAGAAAACTACATTTTTAAATTGTTCGACCCAAGTATTGCATTATGCCCATGAAAAGTATGATATTTTCCAAATGCAACGTTTTGCAAATTTTCTTTTTGATTCCCGTGCAGGCCACTATTCTTAGCGTACATACAAAATTTCCGGCTCATCGGTGTCATAGGGCCGGAGAAAACTACATTTTAAAATTGTTCGACCCAAGTCTTGCATTATGCCCATGAAAAGTATGATATTTTTCAAATGCAACTTTTTGCAAATTTTCTTTTTGATTCCCGTGCAGGCCACTATTCTTAGCGTACATACAAAATTTCCGGCTCATCGGTGTCATAGGGCCGGAGAAAACTACATTTTAAAATTGTTCGACCCAAGTCTTGCATTATGCCCATGAAAAGTACGATATTTTCCCAAATGCAACTTTTTGCAAATTTTCTTTTTGATCCCCGTGCAGGCCACTCTTCTAAGCGTACATACAAAATTTCCGGCACATCGGTGTCATAGGGCCGGAGAAAAAAACATTTTAAAATTGTTCGAGCCCAAGTCTTGCATTATGCCCATGAAAAGTATGATATTTTTCAAATGCAACTTTTTGCAAATTTTCTTTTTGATTCCCGTGCAGGCCACTATTCTTAGCCTACAAACAAAATTTCCGGCACATCAGCGGCATAGGGCCGGAGAAAACTACATTTTAAAATTGTTCGACCCAAGTATTGCATTATGCCCATGAAAAGTATGATATTTTCCAAATGCAACGTTTTGCAAATTTTCTTTTTGATTCCCGTGCAGGCCACTATTCTTAGCGTACATACAAAATTTCCGGCACATCAGCGGCATAGGGCCGGAGAAAACTACATTTTAAAATTGTTCGACCCAAGTCTTGCATTATGCCCATGAAAAGTACGATATTTTCCCAAATGCAACTTTTTGCAAATTTTCTTTTTGATTCCCGTGCAGGCCACTCTTCTAAGCGTACATACAAAATTTCCGGCTCATCGGTGTCATAGGGCCGGAGAAAACTACATTTTAAAATTGTTCGACCCAAGTCTTGCATTATGCCCATGAAAAGTACGATATTTTCCCAAATGCAACTTTTTGCAAATTTTCTTTTTGATTCCCGTGCAGGCTACTCTTCTTAGCGTACATACAAAATTTCCGGCACATCGGTGTCATAGGGCCGGAGAAAACTACATTTTAAAATTGTTCGACCCAAGTCTTGCATTATGCCCATGAAAAGTACGATATTTTCCCAAATGCAACTTTTTGCAAATTTTCTTTTTGATTCCCGTGCAGGCTACTCTTCTTAGCGTACATACAAAATTTCCGGCACATCGGTGTCATAGGGCCGGAGAAAAAAACATTTTAAAATTGTTCGAGCCCAAGTCTTGCATTATGCCCATGAAAAGTATGATATTTTTCAAATGCAACTTTTTGCAAATTTTCTTTTTGATTCCCGTGCAGGCCACTATTCTTAGCGTACATACAAAATTTCCGGCTCATCGGTGTCATAGGGCCGGAGAAAACTACATTTTAAAATTGTTCGACCCAAGTCTTGCATTATGCCCATGAAAAGTACGATATTTTCCCAAATGCAACTTTTTGCAAATTTTCTTTTTGATTCCCGTGCAGGCCACTCTTCTAAGCGTACATACAAAATTTCCGGCACATCGGTGTCATAGGGCCGGAGAAAAAAACATTTTAAAATTGTTCGAGCCCAAGTCTTGCATTATGCCCATGAAAAGTACGATATTTTCCCAAATGCAACTTTTTGCAAATTTTCTTTTTGATTCCCGTGCAGGCCACTCTTCTAAGCGTACATACAAAATTTCCGGAACATCAGCGGCATAGGGCCGGAGAAAACTACATTTTAAAATTGTTCGACCCAAGTCTTGCATTATGCCCATGAAAAGTATGATATTTTCCAAATGCAACTTTTTGCAAATTTTCTTTTTGATTCCCGTGCAGGCCACTCTTCTTAGCGTAAATACAAAATTTCCGGCACATCGGTGTCATAGGGCCGGAGAAAAAAACATTTTAAAATTGTTCGAGCCCAAGTCTTGCATTATGCCCATGAAAAGTATGATATTTTCCCAAATGCAACTTTTTGCAAATTTTCTTTTTGATTCCCGTGCAGGCTACTCTTCTTAGCGTACATACAAAATTTCCGGCACATCGGTGTCATAGGGCCGGAGAAAAAAACATTTTAAAATTGTTCGAGCCCAAGTCTTGCATTATGCCCATGAAAAGTATGATATTTTTCAAATGCAACTTTTTGCAAATTTTCTTTTTGATTCCCGTGCAGGCCACTATTCTTAGCGTACAAACAAAATTTCCGGCACATCAGCGGCATAGGGCCGGAGAAAACTACATTTTTAAATTGTTCGACCCAAGTATTGCATTATGCCCATGAAAAGTATGATATTTTCCAAATGCAACGTTTTGCAAATTTTCTTTTTGATTCCCGTGCAGGCCACTATTCTTAGCGTACATACAAAATTTCCGGCTCATCGGTGTCATAGGGCCGGAGAAAACTACATTTTAAAATTGTTCGACCCAAGTCTTGCATTATGCCCATGAAAAGTATGATATTTTTCAAATGCAACTTTTTGCAAATTTTCTTTTTGATTCCCGTGCAGGCCACTATTCTTAGCGTACATACAAAATTTCCGGCTCATCGGTGTCATAGGGCCGGAGAAAACTACATTTTAAAATTGTTCGACCCAAGTCTTGCATTATGCCCATGAAAAGTACGATATTTTCCCAAATGCAACTTTTTGCAAATTTTCTTTTTGATTCCCGTGCAGGCTACTCTTCTTAGCGTACATACAAAATTTCCGGCACATCGGTGTCATAGGGCCGGAGAAAACTACATTTTAAAATTGTTCGACCCAAGTCTTGCATTATGCCCATGAAAAGTACGATATTTTCCCAAATGCAACTTTTTGCAAATTTTCTTTTTGATTCCCGTGCAGGCTACTCTTCTTAGCGTACATACAAAATTTCCGGCTCATCGGTGTCATAGGGCCGGAGAAAACTACATTTTAAAATTGTTCGACCCAAGTCTTGCATTATGCCCATGAAAAGTACGATATTTTCCCAAATGCAACTTTTTGCAAATTTTCTTTTTGATTCCCGTGCAGGCCACTCTTCTAAGCGTACATACAAAATTTCCGGCACATCGGTGTCATAGGGCCGGAGAAAAAAACATTTTAAAATTGTTCGAGCCCAAGTCTTGCATTATGCCCATGAAAAGTACGATATTTTCCCAAATGCAACTTTTTGCAAATTTTCTTTTTGATTCCCGTGCAGGCCACTCTTCTAAGCGTACATACAAAATTTCCGGAACATCAGCGGCATAGGGCCGGAGAAAACTACATTTTAAAATTGTTCGACCCAAGTCTTGCATTATGCCCATGAAAAGTATGATATTTTCCAAATGCAACTTTTTGCAAATTTTCTTTTTGATTCCCGTGCAGGCCACTCTTCTTAGCGTAAATACAAAATTTCCGGCACATCGGTGTCATAGGGCCGGAGAAAAAAACATTTTAAAATTGTTCGAGCCCAAGTCTTGCATTATGCCCATGAAAAGTATGATATTTTCCCAAATGCAACTTTTTGCAAATTTTCTTTTAGATTCCCGTGCAGGCTACTCTTCTTAGCGTACATACAAAATTTCCGGCACATCGGTGTCATAGGGCCGGAGAAAAAAACATTTTAAAATTGTTCGAGCCCAAGTCTTGCATTATGCCCATGAAAAGTATGATATTTTTCAAATGCAACTTTTTGCAAATTTTCTTTTTGATTCCCGTGCAGGCCACTATTCTTAGCGTACAAACAAAATTTCCGGCACATCAGCGGCATAGGGCCGGAGAAAACTACATTTTTAAATTGTTCGACCCAAGTATTGCATTATGCCCATGAAAAGTATGATATTTTCCAAATGCAACGTTTTGCAAATTTTCTTTTTGATTCCCGTGCAGGCCACTATTCTTAGCGTACATACAAAATTTCCGGCTCATCGGTGTCATAGGGCCGGAGAAAACTACATTTTAAAATTGTTCGACCCAAGTCTTGCATTATGCCCATGAAAAGTATGATATTTTTCAAATGCAACTTTTTGCAAATTTTCTTTTTGATTCCCGTGCAGGCCACTATTCTTAGCGTACATACAAAATTTCCGGCTCATCGGTGTCATAGGGCCGGAGAAAACTACATTTTAAAATTGTTCGACCCAAGTCTTGCATTATGCCCATGAAAAGTACGATATTTTCCCAAATGCAACTTTTTGCAAATTTTCTTTTTGATTCCCGTGCAGGCCACTCTTCTAAGCGTACATACAAAATTTCCGGAACATCAGCGGCATAGGGCCGGAGAAAACTACATTTTAAAATTGTTCGACCCAAGTCTTGCATTATGCCCATGAAAAGTATGATATTTTCCAAATGCAACTTTTTGCAAATTTTCTTTTTGATTCCCGTGCAGGCCACTCTTCTTAGCGTAAATACAAAATTTCCGGCACATCGGTGTCATAGGGCCGGAGAAAAAACATTTTAAAATTGTTCGAGCCCAAGTCTTGCATTATGCCCATGAAAAGTATGATATTTTCCCAAATGCAACTTTTTGCAAATTTTCTTTTTGATTCCCGTGCAGGCTACTCTTCTTAGCGTACATACAAAATTTCCGGCACATCGGTGTCATAGGGCCGGAGAAAAAAACATTTTAAAATTGTTCGAGCCCAAGTCTTGCATTATGCCCATGAAAAGTATGATATTTTTCAAATGCAACTTTTTGCAAATTTTCTTTTTGATTCCCGTGCAGGCCACTATTCTTAGCGTACAAACAAAATTTCCGGCACATCAGCGGCATAGGGCCGGAGAAAACTACATTTTTAAATTGTTCGACCCAAGTATTGCATTATGCCCATGAAAAGTACGATATTTTCCCAAATGCAACTTTTTGCAAATTTTCTTTTTGATTCCCGTGCAGGCCACTCTTCTAAGCGTACATACAAAATTTCCGGAACATCAGCGGCATAGGGCCGGAGAAAACTACATTTTAAAATTGTTCGACCCAAGTCTTGCATTATGCCCATGAAAAGTATGATATTTTCCAAATGCAACTTTTTGCAAATTTTCTTTTTGATTCCCGTGCAGGCCACTCTTCTTAGCGTAAATACAAAATTTCCGGCACATCGGTGTCATAGGGCCGGAGAAAAAAACATTTTAAAATTGTTCGAGCCCAAGTCTTGCATTATGCCCATGAAAAGTATGATATTTTCCCAAATGCAACTTTTTGCAAATTTTCTTTTTGATTCCCGTGCAGGCTACTCTTCTTAGCGTACATACAAAATTTCCGGCACATCGGTGTCATAGGGCCGGAGAAAAAAACATTTTAAAATTGTTCGAGCCCAAGTCTTGCATTATGCCCATGAAAAGTATGATATTTTTCAAATGCAACTTTTTGCAAATTTTCTTTTTGATTCCCGTGCAGGCCACTATTCTTAGCGTACAAACAAAATTTCCGGCACATCAGCGGCATAGGGCCGGAGAAAACTACATTTTTAAATTGTTCGACCCAAGTATTGCATTATGCCCATGAAAAGTATGATATTTTCCAAATGCAACGTTTTGCAAATTTTCTTTTTGATTCCCGTGCAGGCCACTATTCTTAGCGTACATACAAAATTTCCGGCTCATCGGTGTCATAGGGCCCGAGAAAACTACATTTTAAAATTGTTCGACCCAAGTCTTGCATTATGCCCATGAAAAGTATGATATTTTTCAAATGCAACTTTTTGCAAATTTTCTTTTTGATTCCCGTGCAGGCCACTATTCTTAGCGTACATACAAAATTTCCGGCTCATCGGTGTCATAGGGCCGGAGAAAACTACATTTTAAAATTGTTCGACCCAAGTCTTGCATTATGCCCATGAAAAGTACGATATTTTCCCAAATGCAACTTTTTGCAAATTTTCTTTTTGATTCCCGTGCAGGCTACTCTTCTTAGCGTACATACAAAATTTCCGGCACATCGGTGTCATAGGGCCGGAGAAAACTACATTTTAAAATTGTTCGACCCAAGTCTTGCATTATGCCCATGAAAAGTACGATATTTTCCCAAATGCAACTTTTTGCAAATTTTCTTTTTGATTCCCGTGCAGGCTACTCTTCTTAGCGTACATACAAAATTTCCGGCTCATCGGTGTCATAGGGCCGGAGAAAACTACATTTTAAAATTGTTCGACCCAAGTCTTGCATTATGCCCATGAAAAGTACGATATTTTCCCAAATGCAACTTTTTGCAAATTTTCTTTTTGATTCCCGTGCAGGCCACTCTTCTAAGCGTACATACAAAATTTCCGGCACATCGGTGTCATAGGGCCGGAGAAAAAAACATTTTAAAATTGTTCGAGCCCAAGTCTTGCATTATGCCCATGAAAAGTACGATATTTTCCCAAATGCAACTTTTTGCAAATTTTCTTTTTGATTCCCGTGCAGGCCACTCTTCTAAGCGTACATACAAAATTTCCGGAACATCAGCGGCATAGGGCCGGAGAAAACTACATTTTAAAATTGTTCGACCCAAGTCTTGCATTATGCCCATGAAAAGTATGATATTTTCCAAATGCAACTTTTTGCAAATTTTCTTTTTGATTCCCGTGCAGGCCACTCTTCTTAGCGTAAATACAAAATTTCCGGCACATCGGTGTCATAGGGCCGGAGAAAAAAACATTTTAAAATTGTTCGAGCCCAAGTCTTGCATTATGCCCATGAAAAGTATGATATTTTCCCAAATGCAACTTTTTGCAAATTTTCTTTTTGATTCCCGTGCAGGCTACTCTTCTTAGCGTACATACAAAATTTCCGGCACATCGGTGTCATAGGGCCGGAGAAAAAAACATTTTAAAATTGTTCGAGCCCAAGTCTTGCATTATGCCCATGAAAAGTATGATATTTTTCAAATGCAACTTTTTGCAAATTTTCTTTTTGATTCCCGTGCAGGCCACTATTCTTAGCGTACAAACAAAATTTCCGGCACATCAGCGGCATAGGGCCGGAGAAAACTACATTTTTAAATTGTTCGACCCAAGTATTGCATTATGCCCATGAAAAGTATGATATTTTCCAAATGCAACGTTTTGCAAATTTTCTTTTTGATTCCCGTGCAGGCCACTATTCTTAGCGTACATACAAAATTTCCGGCTCATCGGTGTCATAGGGCCGGAGAAAACTACATTTTAAAATTGTTCGACCCAAGTCTTGCATTATGCCCATGAAAAGTATGATATTTTTCAAATGCAACTTTTTGCAAATTTTCTTTTTGATTCCCGTGCAGGCCACTATTCTTAGCGTACATACAAAATTTCCGGCTCATCGGTGTCATAGGGCCGGAGAAAACTACATTTTAAAATTGTTCGACCCAAGTCTTGCATTATGCCCATGAAAAGTACGATATTTTCCCAAATGCAACTTTTTGCAAATTTTCTTTTTGATTCCCGTGCAGGCCACTCTTCTAAGCGTACATACAAAATTTCCGGAACATCAGCGGCATAGGGCCGGAGAAAACTACATTTTAAAATTGTTCGACCCAAGTCTTGCATTATGCCCATGAAAAGTATGATATTTTCCAAATGCAACTTTTTGCAAATTTTCTTTTTGATTCCCGTGCAGGCCACTCTTCTTAGCGTAAATACAAAATTTCCGGCACATCGGTGTCATAGGGCCGGAGAAAAAACATTTTAAAATTGTTCGAGCCCAAGTCTTGCATTATGCCCATGAAAAGTATGATATTTTCCCAAATGCAACTTTTTGCAAATTTTCTTTTTGATTCCCGTGCAGGCTACTCTTCTTAGCGTACATACAAAATTTCCGGCACATCGGTGTCATAGGGCCGGAGAAAAAAACATTTTAAAATTGTTCGAGCCCAAGTCTTGCATTATGCCCATGAAAAGTATGATATTTTTCAAATGCAACTTTTTGCAAATTTTCTTTTTGATTCCCGTGCAGGCCACTATTCTTAGCGTACAAACAAAATTTCCGGCACATCAGCGGCATAGGGCCGGAGAAAACTACATTTTTAAATTGTTCGACCCAAGTATTGCATTATGCCCATGAAAAGTATGATATTTTCCAAATGCAACGTTTTGCAAATTTTCTTTTTGATTCCCGTGCAGGCCACTATTCTTAGCGTACATACAAAATTTCCGGCTCATCGGTGTCATAGGGCCGGAGAAAACTACATTTTAAAATTGTTCGACCCAAGTCTTGCATTATGCCCATGAAAAGTATGATATTTTTCAAATGCAACTTTTTGCAAATTTTCTTTTTGATTCCCGTGCAGGCCACTATTCTTAGCGTACATACAAAATTTCCGGCTCATCGGTGTCATAGGGCCGGAGAAAACTACATTTTAAAATTGTTCGACCCAAGTCTTGCATTATGCCCATGAAAAGTACGATATTTTCCCAAATGCAACTTTTTGCAAATTTTCTTTTTGATCCCCGTGCAGGCCACTCTTCTAAGCGTACATACAAAATTTCCGGCACATCGGTGTCATAGGGCCGGAGAAAACTACATTTTAAAATTGTTCGACCCAAGTCTTGCATTATGCCCATGAAAAGTACGATATTTTCCCAAATGCAACTTTTTGCAAATTTTCTTTTTGATTCCCGTGCAGGCTACTCTTCTTAGCGTACATACAAAATTTCCGGCACATCGGTGTCATAGGGCCGGAGAAAAAAACATTTTAAAATTGTTCGAGCCCAAGTATTGCATTATGCCCATGAAAAGTATGATATTTTCCAAATGCAACGTTTTGCAAATTTTCTTTTTGATTCCCGTGCAGGCCACTATTCTTAGCGTACATACAAAATTTCCGGCTCATCGGTGTCATAGGGCCGGAGAAAACTACATTTTAAAATTGTTCGACCCAAGTCTTGCATTATGCCCATGAAAAGTACGATATTTTCCCAAATGCAACTTTTTGCAAATTTTCTTTTTGATTCCCGTGCAGGCCACTCTTCTATGCGTACATACAAAATTTCCGGCACATCGGTGTCATAGGGCCGGAGAAAAAAACATTTTAAAATTGTTCGAGCCCAAGTCTTGCATTATGCCCATGAAAAGTATGATATTTTTCAAATGCAACTTTTTGCAAGTTTTCTTTTTGATTCCCGTGCAGGCCACTATTCTTAGCCTACAAACAAAATTTCCGGCACATCAGCGGCATAGGGCCGGAGAAAACTACATTTTAAAATTGTTCGACCCAAGTATTGCATTATGCCCATGAAAAGTATGATATTTTCCAAATGCAACGTTTTGCAAATTTTCTTTTTGATTCCCGTGCAGGCCACTATTCTTAGCGTACATACAAAATTTCCGGCACATCAGCGGCATAGGGCCGGAGAAAACTACATTTTAAAATTGTTCGACCCAAGTCTTGCATTATGCCCATGAAAAGTACGATATTTTTCAAATGCAACTTTTTGCAAATTTTCTTTTTGATTCCCGTGCAGGCCACTATTCTTAGCGTACAAACAAAATTTCCGGCACATCAGCGGCATAGGGCCGGAGAAAACTACATTTTTAAATTGTTCGACCCAAGTATTGCATTATGCCCATGAAAAGTATGATATTTTCCAAATGCAACGTTTTGCAAATTTTCTTTTTGATTCCCGTGCAGGCCACTATTCTTAGCGTACATACAAAATTTCCGGCTCATCGGTGTCATAGGGCCGGAGAAAACTACATTTTAAAATTGTTCGACCCAAGTCTTGCATTATGCCCATGAAAAGTATGATATTTTTCAAATGCAACTTTTTGCAAATTTTCTTTTTGATTCCCGTGCAGGCCACTATTCTTAGCGTACATACAAAATTTCCGGCTCATCGGTGTCATAGGGCCGGAGAAAACTACATTTTAAAATTGTTCGACCCAAGTCTTGCATTATGCCCATGAAAAGTACGATATTTTCCCAAATGCAACTTTTTGCAAATTTTCTTTTTGATCCCCGTGCAGGCCACTCTTCTAAGCGTACATACAAAATTTCCGGCACATCGGTGTCATAGGGCCGGAGAAAACTACATTTTAAAATTGTTCGACCCAAGTCTTGCATTATGCCCATGAAAAGTACGATATTTTCCCAAATGCAACTTTTTGCAAATTTTCTTTTTGATTCCCGTGCAGGCTACTCTTCTTAGCGTACATACAAAATTTCCGGCACATCGGTGTCATAGGGCCGGAGAAAAAAACATTTTAAAATTGTTCGAGCCCAAGTATTGCATTATGCCCATGAAAAGTATGATATTTTCCAAATGCAACGTTTTGCAAATTTTCTTTTTGATTCCCGTGCAGGCCACTATTCTTAGCGTACATACAAAATTTCCGGCTCATCGGTGTCATAGGGCCGGAGAAAACTACATTTTAAAATTGTTCGACCCAAGTCTTGCATTATGCCCATGAAAAGTATGATATTTTTCAAATGCAACTTTTTGCAAATTTTCTTTTTGATTCCCGTGCAGGCCACTATTCTTAGCGTACATACAAAATTTCCGGCTCATCGGTGTCATAGGGCCGGAGAAAACTACATTTTAAAATTGTTCGACCCAAGTCTTGCATTATGCCCATGAAAAGTACGATATTTTCCCAAATGCAACTTTTTGCAAATTTTCTTTTTGATCCCCGTGCAGGCCACTCTTCTAAGCGTACATACAAAATTTCCGGCACATCGGTGTCATAGGGCCGGAGAAAACTACATTTTAAAATTGTTCGACCCAAGTCTTGCATTATGCCCATGAAAAGTACGATATTTTCCCAAATGCAACTTTTTGCAAATTTTCTTTTTGATTCCCGTGCAGGCTACTCTTCTTAGCGTACATACAAAATTTCCGGCACATCGGTGTCATAGGGCCGGAGAAAAAAACATTTTAAAATTGTTCGAGCCCAAGTATTGCATTATGCCCATGAAAAGTATGATATTTTCCAAATGCAACGTTTTGCAAATTTTCTTTTTGATTCCCGTGCAGGCCACTATTCTTAGCGTACATACAAAATTTCCGGCTCATCGGTGTCATAGGGCCGGAGAAAACTACATTTTAAAATTGTTCGACCCAAGTCTTGCATTATGCCCATGAAAAGTACGATATTTTCCCAAATGCAACTTTTTGCAAATTTTCTTTTTGATTCCCGTGCAGGCTACTCTTCTTAGCGTACATACAAAATTTCCGGCACATCGGTGTCATAGGGCCGGAGAAAAAAACATTTTAAAATTGTTCGAGCCCAAGTATTGCATTATGCCCATGAAAAGTATGATATTTTCCAAATGCAACGTTTTGCAAATTTTCTTTTTGATTCCCGTGCAGGCCACTATTCTTAGCGTACATACAAAATTTCCGGCTCATCGGTGTCATAGGGCCGGAGAAAACTACATTTTAAAATTGTTCGACCCAAGTCTTGCATTATGCCCATGAAAAGTACGATATTTTCCCAAATGCAACTTTTTGCACATTTTCTTTTTGATTCCCGTGCAGGCCACTCTTCTATGCGTACATACAAAATTTCCGGCTCATCGGTGTCATAGGGCCGGAGAAAACTACATTTTAAAATTGTTCGACCCAAGTCTTGCATTATGCCCATGAAAAGTACGATATTTTCCCAAATGCAACTTTTTGCAAATTTTCTTTTTGATTCCCGTGCAGGCCACTATTCTTAGCGTACATACAAAATTTCCGGCTCATCGGTGTCATAGGGCCGGAGAAAACTACATTTTAAAATTGTTCGACCCAAGTCTTGCATTATGCCCATGAAAAGTACGATATTTTCCCAAATGCAACTTTTTGCAAATTTTCTTTTTGATCCCCGTGCAGGCCACTCTTCTAAGCGTACATACAAAATTTCCGGCACATCGGTGTCATAGGGCCGGAGAAAACTACATTTTAAAATTGTTCGAGCCCAAGTCTTGCATTATGCCCATGAAAAGTATGATATTTTTCAAATGCAACTTTTTGCAAATTTTCTTTTTGATTCCCGTGCAGGCCACTATTCTTAGCGTACAAACAAAATTTCCGGCACATCAGCGGCATAGGGCCGGAGAAAACTACATTTTAAAATTGTTCGACCCAAGTCTTGCATTATGCCCATGAAAAGTACGATATTTTCCCAAATGCAACTTTTTGCAAATTTTCTTTTTGATTCCCGTGCAGGCCACTCTTCTAAGCGTACATACAAAATTTCCGGCACATCGGTGTCATAGGGCCGGAGAAAAAAACATTTTAAAATTGTTCGAGCCCAAGTCTTGCATTATGCCCATGAAAAGTACGATATTTTCCAAATGCAACTTTTTGCAAATTTTCTTTTTGATTCCCGTGCAGGCCACTCTTCTTAGCGTACATACAAAATTTCCGGCTCATCGGTGTCATAGGGCCGGAGAAAACTACATTTTAAAATTGTTCGACCCAAGTCTTGCATTATGCCCATGAAAAGTACGATATTTTCCCAAATGCAACTTTTTGCAAATTTTCTTTTTGATTCCCGTGCAGGCTACTCTTCTTAGCGTACATACAAAATTTCCGGCACATCAGCGGCATAGGGCCGGAGAAAACTACATTTTTAAATTGTTCGACCCAAGTATTGCATTATGCCCATGAAAAGTATGATATTTTCCAAATGCAACGTTTTGCAAATTTTCTTTTTGATTCCCGTGCAGGCCACTATTCTTAGCGTACATACAAAATTTCCGGCTCATCGGTGTCATAGGGCCGGAGAAAACTACATTTTAAAATTGTTCGACCCAAGTCTTGCATTATGCCCATGAAAAGTACGATATTTTCCCAAATGCAACTTTTTGCAAATTTTCTTTTTGATTCCCGTGCAGGCCACTCTTCTATGCGTACATACAAAATTTCCGGCACATCGGTGTCATAGGGCCGGAGAAAAAAACATTTTAAAATTGTTCGAGCCCAAGTCTTGCATTATGCCCATGAAAAGTATGATATTTTTCAAATGCAACTTTTTGCAAGTTTTCTTTTTGATTCCCGTGCAGGCCACTATTCTTAGCGTACAAACAAAATTTCCGGCACATCAGCGGCATAGGGCCGGAGAAAACTACATTTTAAAATTGTTCGACCCAAGTATTGCATTATGCCCATAAAAAGTATGATATTTTCCAAATGCAACGTTTTGCAAATTTTCTTTTTGATTCCCGTGCAGGCCACTATTCTTAGCGTACATACAAAATTTCCGGCACATCAGCGGCATAGGGCCGGAGAAAACTACATTTTAAAATTGTTCGACCCAAGTCTTGCATTATGCCCATGAAAAGTACGATATTTTCCCAAATGCACCTTTTTGCAAATTTTCTTTTTGATTCCCGTGCAGGCCACTCTTCTTAGCGTACATACAAAATTTCCGGCACATCGGTGTCATAGGGCCGGAGAAAAAAACATTTTAAAATTGTTCGAGCCCAAGTCTTGCATTATGCCCATGAAAAGTACGATATTTTCCCAAATGCAACTTTTTGCAAATTTTCTTTTTGATTCCCGTGCAGGCCACTCTTCTATGCGTACATACAAAATTTCCGGCACATCGGTGTCATAGGGCCGGAGAAAAAAACATTTTAAAATTGTTCGAGCCCAAGTCTTGCATTATGCCCATGAAAAGTATGATATTTTTCAAATGCAACTTTTTGCAAATTTTCTTTTTGATTCCCGTGCAGGCCACTATTCTTAGCGTACAAACAAAATTTCCGGCACATCAGCGGCATAGGGCCGGAGAAAACTACATTTTAAAATTGTTCGACCCAAGTATTGCATTATGCCCATAAAAAGTATGATATTTTCCAAATGCAACGTTTTGCAAATTTTCTTTTTGATTCCCGTGCAGGCCACTATTCTTAGCGTACATACAAAATTTCCGGCACATCAGCGGCATAGGGCCGGAGAAAACTACATTTTAAAATTGTTCGACCCAAGTCTTGCATTATGCCCATGAAAAGTACGATATTTTCCCAAATGCACCTTTTTGCAAATTTTCTTTTTGATTCCCGTGCAGGCCACTCTTCTTAGCGTACATACAAAATTTCCGGCACATCGGTGTCATAGGGCCGGAGAAAAAAACATTTTAAAATTGTTCGAGCCCAAGTCTTGCATTATGCCCATGAAAAGTACGATATTTTCCCAAATGCAACTTTTTGCAAATTTTCTTTTTGATTCCCGTGCAGGCCACTCTTCTAAGCGTATATACAAAATTTCCGGCACATCGGTGTCATAGGGCCGGAGAAAAAAACATTTTAAAATTGTTCGAGCCCAAGTCTTGCATTATGCCCATGAAAAGTACGATATTTTCCCAAATGCAACTTTTTGCAAATTTTCTTTTTGATTCCCGTGCAGGCTACTCTTCTTAGCGTACATACAAAATTTCCGGCACATCAGCGGCATAGGGCCGGAGAAAACTACATTTTTAAATTGTTCGACCCAAGTATTGCATTATGCCCATGAAAAGTATGATATTTTCCAAATGCAACGTTTTGCAAATTTTCTTTTTGATTCCCGTGCAGGCCACTATTCTTAGCGTACATACAAAATTTCCGGCTCATCGGTGTCATAGGGCCGGAGAAAACTACATTTTAAAATTGTTCGACCCAAGTCTTGCATTATGCCCATGAAAAGTACGATATTTTCCCAAATGCAACTTTTTGCAAATAATCTTTTTGATTCCCGTGCAGGCCACTCTTCTAAGCGTACATACAAAATTTCCGGCACATCGGTGTCATAGGGCCGGAGAAAAAAACATTTTAAAATTGTTCGAGCCCAAGTCTTGCATTATGCCCATGAAAAGTATGATATTTTTCAAATGCAACTTTTTGCAAATTTTCTTTTTGATTCCCGTGCAGGCCACTATTCTTAGCGTACAAACAAAATTTCCGGCACATCAGCGGCATAGGGCCGGAGAAAACTACATTTTAAAATTGTTCGACCCAAGTATTGCATTATGCCCATAAAAAGTATGATATTTTCCAAATGCAACGTTTTGCAAATTTTCTTTTTGATTCCCGTGCAGGCCACTATTCTTAGCGTACATACAAAATTTCCGGCACATCAGCGGCATAGGGCCGGAGAAAACTACATTTTAAAATTGTTCGACCCAAGTCTTGCATTATGACCATGAAAAGTACGATATTTTCCCAAATGCACCTTTTTGCAAATTTTCTTTTTGATTCCCGTGCAGGCCACTCTTCTTAGCGTACATACAAAATTTCCGGCACATCGGTGTCATAGGGCCGGAGAAAAAAACATTTTAAAATTGTTCGAGCCCAAGTCTTGCATTATGCCCATGAAAAGTACGATATTTTCCAAATGCAACTTTTTGCAAATTTTCTTTTTGATTCCCGTGCAGGCCACTCTTCTAAGCGTACATACAAAATTTCCGGCACATCGGTGTCATAGGGCCGGAGAAAAAAACATTTTAAAATTGTTCGAGCCCAAGTCTTGCATTATGCCCATGAAAAGTATGATATTTTCCAAATGCAACTTTTTGCAAATTTTCGTTTTTATTCCCGTGCAGGCCACTCTTCTTAGCGTACAAACAAAATTTCCGGCACATCGGTGTCATAGGGCCGGAGAAAAAAACATTTTAAAATTGTTCGAGCCCAAGTCTTGCATTATGCCCATGAAAAGTATGATATTTTCCCAAATGCAACTTTTTGCAAATTTTCTTTTTGATTCCCGTGCAGCCTACTATTCTAATTGTACATACAAAATTTCCGGCACATCGGTGTCATAGGGCCGGAGAAAAAAACATTTTAAAATTGTTCGAGCCCAAGTCTTGCATTATGCCCATGAAAAGTATGATATTTTCCAAATGCAACTTTTTGCAAATTTTCTTTTTGATTCCCGTGCAGGCTACTATTCTTATTGTACATACAAAATTTCCGACACATCGGTGTCATAGGGCCGGAGAAAAATCATTTTAAAATTGTTCGAGCCCAAGTCTTGCATTATGCCCATGAAAAGTATGATACTTTCCAAATGCAACTTTTTGCAAATTTTCTTTTTGATTCCCGTGCAGGCCACTCTTCTTAGCGTACATACAAAATTTCCGGCACATCGGTGTCATAGGGCCGGAGAAAAAAACATTTTAAAATTGTTCGAGCCCAAGTCTTGCATTATGCCCATGAAAAGTATGATATTTTCCCAAATGCAACTTTTTGCAAATTTTCTTTTTGATTCCCGTGCAGGCTACTATTCTTATTGTACATACAAAATTTCCGGCACATCGGTGTCATAGGGCCGGAGAAAAAAACATTTTAAAATTGTTCGAGCCCAAGTCTTGCATTATGCCCATGAAAAGTATGATATTTTCCAAATGCAACTTTTTGCAAATTTTCTTTTTGATTCCCGTGCAGGCCACTCTTCTAAGCGTACATACAAAATTTCCGGCTCATCGGTGTCATAGGGCCGGAGAAAACTACATTTTAAAATTGTTCGACCCAAGTCTTGCATTATGCCCATGAAAAGTACGATATTTTCCCAAATGCAACTTTTTGCAAATTTTCTTTTTGATTCCCGTGTAGGCTACTCTTCTCAGCGTACATACAAAATTTCCGGCACATCGGTGTCATAGGGCCGGAGAAAAAAACATTTTAAAATTGTTCGAGCCCAAGTCTTGCATTATGCCCATGAAAAGTATGATATTTTCCAAATGCAACTTTTTGCAAATTTTCGTTTTGATTCCCGTGCAGGCCACTCTTCTAAGCGTACATACAAAATTTCCGGCACATCGGCGTCATAGGGCCGGAGAAAAAAACATTTTAAAATTGTTCGAGCCCAAGTCTTGCATTATGCCCATGAAAAGTATGATATTTTCCAAATGCAACTTTTTGCAAATTTTCGTTTTGATTCCCGTGCAGGCCACTCTTCTAAGCGTACATACAAAATTTCCGGCACATCGGTGTCATAGGGCCGGAGAAAAAAACATTTTAAAATTGTTCGAGCCCAAGTCTTGCATTATGCCCATGAAAAGTACGATATTTTCCCAAATGCAACTTTTTGCAAATTTTCTTTTTGATTCCCGTGCAGGCCACTCTTCTAAGCGTACATACAAAATTTCCGGCACATCGGTGTCATAGGGCCCGAGAAAAAAACATTTTAAAATTGTTCGAGCCCAAGTCTTGCATTATGCCCATGAAAAGTATGATATTTTCCAAATGCAACTTTTTGCAAATTTTCGTTTTGATTCCCGTGCAGGCCACTCTTCTTAGCGTACAAACAAAATTTCCGGCACATCGGTGTCATAGGGCCGGAGAAAAAAACATTTTAAAATTGTTCGAGCCCAAGTCTTGCATTATGCCCATGAAAAGTATGATATTTTCCCAAATGCAACTTTTTGCAAATTTTCTTTTTGATTCCCGTGCAGGCTACTATTCTAATTGTACATACAAAATTTCCGGCACATCGGTGTCATAGGGCCGGAGAAAAAAACATTTTAAAATTGTTCGAGCCCAAGTCTTGCATTATGCCCATGAAAAGTATGATATTTTCCCAAATGCAACTTTTTGCAAATTTTCGTTTTGATTCCCGTGCAGGCCACTCTTCTTAGCGTACAAACAAAATTTCTGGCACATCGGTGTCATAGGGCCGGAGAAAAAAACATTTTAAAATTGTTCGAGCCCAAGTCTTGCATTATACCCATGAAAAGTATGATATTTTCCAAATGCAACTTTTTGCAAATTTTCTTTTTGATTCCCGTGCAGGCCACTCTTCTAAGCGCACATACAAAATTTCCGGCACATCGGTGTCATAGGGCCCGAGAAAAAAACATTTTAAAATTGTTCGAGCCCAAGTCTTGCATTATGCCCATGAAAAGTATGATATTTTCCAAATGCAACTTTTTGCAAATTTTCGTTTTGATTCCCGTGCAGGCTACTCTTCTTAGCGTACAAACAAAATTTCCGGCACATCGGTGTCATAGGGCCGGAGAAAAAAACATTTTAAAATTGTTCGAGCC
This sequence comes from Limnephilus auricula, assembly GCA_951813805.1. Lineage (NCBI taxonomy): Eukaryota > Metazoa > Arthropoda > Insecta > Trichoptera > Limnephilidae > Limnephilus > Limnephilus auricula. Next base: position 27,324,484 of record OX638408.1, read on the forward strand.
CAAGTCTTGCATTATGCCCATGAAAAGTATGATATTTTCCCAAATGCAACTTTTTGCAAATTTTCTTTTTGATTCCCGTGCAGGCCACTCTTCTAAGCGTACATACAAAATTTCCGGCACATCAGCGGCATAGGGCCGGAGAAAACTACATTTTAAAATTGTTCGAGCCCAAGTCTTGCATTATGCCCATGAAAAGTACGATATTTTCCCAAATGCAACTTTTTGCAAATTTTCTTTTTGATTCCCGTGCAGGCCACTCTTCTAAGCGTACATACAAAATTTCCGGCACATCGGTGTCATAGGGCCGGAGAAAAATCATTTTAAAATTGTTCGAGCCCAAGTCTTGCATTATGCCCATGAAAAGTATGATACTTTCCAAATGCAACTTTTTGCAAATTTTCTTTTTGATTCCCGTGCAGGCCACTCTTCTTAGCGTACATACAAAATTTCCGGCACATCGGTGTCATAGGGCCGGAGAAAAAAACATTTTAAAATTGTTCGAGCCCAAGTCTTGCATTATGCCCATGAAAAGTATGATATTTTCCCAAATGCAACTTTTTGCAAATTTTCTTTTTGATTCCCGTGCAGGCTACTATTCTTATTGTACATACAAAATTTCCGGCACATCGGTTTCATAGGGCCGGAGAAAAAAACATTTTAAAATTGTTCGAGCCCAAGTCTTGCATTATGCCCATGAAAAGTATGATATTTTCCAAATGCAACTTTTTGCAAATTTTCTTTTTGATTCCCGTGCAGGCCACTCTTCTAAGCGTACATACAAAATTTCCGGCTCATCGGAGTCATAGGGCCGGAGAAAACTACATTTTAAAATTGTTCGACCCAAGTCTTGCATTATGCCCATGATAAGTACGATATTTTCCCAAATGCAACTTTTTGCAAATTTTCTTTTTGATTCCCGTGTAGGCTAATCTTCTAAGCGTACATACAAAATTTCCGGCACATCGGTGTCATAGGGCCGGAGAAAAAAACATTTTAAAATTGTTCGAGCCCAAGTCTTGCATTATGCCCATGAAAAGTATGATATTTTCCAAATGCAACTTTTTGCAAATTTTCGTTTTGATTCCCGTGCAGGCCACTATTCTTAGCGTACATACAAAATTTCCGGCACATCGGTGTCATAGGGCCGGAGAAAAACACATTTTAAAATTGTTCGAGCCCAAGTCTTGCATTATGCCCATGAAAAGTATGATATTTTCCCAAATGCAACGTTTTGCAAATTTTCTTTTTGATTCCCGTGCAGGCCACTATTATTAGCGTACATACAAAATTTCCGGCACATCGGTGTCATAGGGCCGGAGAAAAAACATTTTAAAATTGTTCGAGCCCAAGTCTTGCATTATGCCCATGAAAAGTATGATATTTTCCCAAATGCAACTTTTTGCAAATTTTCTTTTTGATTCCCGTGCAGGCTACTATTCTAATTGTACATACAAAATTTCCGGCACATCGGTGTCATAGGGCCGGAGAAAAAAACATTTTAAAATTGTTCGAGCCCAAGTCTTGCATTATGCCCATGAAAAGTATGATACTTTCCAAATGCAACTTTTTGCAAATTTTCTTTTTGATTCCCGTGCAGGCCACTCTTCTTAGCGTACATACAAAATTTCCGGCACATCGGTGTCATAGGGCCGGAGAAAAAAACATTTTAAAATTGTTCGAGCCCAAGTCTTGCATTATGCCCATGAAAAGTATGATATTTTCCCAAATGCAACTTTTTGCAAATTTTCTTTTTGATTCCCGTGCAGGCTACTATTCTTATTGTACATACAAAATTTCCGGCACATCGGTGTCATAGGGCCGGAGAAAAAAACATTTTAAAATTGTTCGAGCCCAAGTCTTGCATTATGCCCATGAAAAGTATGATATTTTCCAAATGCAACTTTTTGCAAATTTTCTTTTTGATTCCCGTGCAGGCCACTCTTCTAAGCGTACATACAAAATTTCCGGCTCATCGGTGTCATAGGGCCGGAGAAAACTACATTTTAAAATTGTTCGACCCAAGTCTTGCATTATGCCCATGAAAAGTACGATATTTTCCCAAATGCAACTTTTTGCAAATTTTCTTTTTGATTCCCGTGTAGGCTACTCTTCTCAGCGTACATACAAAATTTCCGGCACATCGGTGTCATAGGGCCGGAGAAAAAAACATTTTAAAATTGTTCGAGCCCAAGTCTTGCATTATGCCCATGAAAAGTATGATATTTTCCAAATGCAACTTTTTGCAAATTTTCGTTTTGATTCCCGTGCAGGCCACTCTTCTAAGCGTACATACAAAATTTCCGGCACATCGGCGTCATAGGGCCGGAGAAAAAAACATTTTAAAATTGTTCGAGCCCAAGTCTTGCATTATGCCCATGAAAAGTATGATATTTTCCAAATGCAACTTTTTGCAAATTTTCGTTTTGATTCCCGTGCAGGCCACTCTTCTAAGCGTACATACAAAATTTCCGGCACATCGGTGTCATAGGGCCGGAGAAAAAAACATTTTAAAATTGTTCGAGCCCAAGTCTTGCATTATGCCCATGAAAAGTACGATATTTTCCCAAATGCAACTTTTTGCAAATTTTCTTTTTGATTCCCGTGCAGGCCACTCTTCTAAGCGTACATACAAAATTTCCGGCACATCGGTGTCATAGGGCCCGAGAAAAAAACATTTTAAAATTGTTCGAGCCCAAGTCTTGCATTATGCCCATGAAAAGTATGATATTTTCCAAATGCAACTTTTTGCAAATTTTCGTTTTGATTCCCGTGCAGGCCACTCTTCTTAGCGTACAAACAAAATTTCCGGCACATCGGTGTCATAGGGCCGGAGAAAAAAACATTTTAAAATTGTTCGAGCCCAAGTCTTGCATTATGCCCATGAAAAGTATGATATTTTCCCAAATGCAACTTTTTGCAAATTTTCTTTTTGATTCCCGTGCAGGCTACTATTCTAATTGTACATACAAAATTTCCGGCACATCGGTGTCATAGGGCCGGAGAAAAAAACATTTTAAAATTGTTCGAGCCCAAGTCTTGCATTATGCCCATGAAAAGTATGATATTTTCCCAAATGCAACTTTTTGCAAATTTTCGTTTTGATTCCCGTGCAGGCCACTCTTCTTAGCGTACAAACAAAATTTCTGGCACATCGGTGTCATAGGGCCGGAGAAAAAAACATTTTAAAATTGTTCGAGCCCAAGTCTTGCATTATACCCATGAAAAGTATGATATTTTCCAAATGCAACTTTTTGCAAATTTTCTTTTTGATTCCCGTGCAGGCCACTCTTCTAAGCGCACATACAAAATTTCCGGCACATCGGTGTCATAGGGCCCGAGAAAAAAACATTTTAAAATTGTTCGAGCCCAAGTCTTGCATTATGCCCATGAAAAGTATGATATTTTCCAAATGCAACTTTTTGCAAATTTTCGTTTTGATTCCCGTGCAGGCTACTCTTCTTAGCGTACAAACAAAATTTCCGGCACATCGGTGTCATAGGGCCGGAGAAAAAAACATTTTAAAATTGTTCGAGCCCAAGTCTTGCATTATGCCCATGAAAAGTATGATATTTTCCCAAATGCAACTTTTTGCAAATTTTCTTTTTGATTCCCGTGCAGGCCACTCTTCTAAGCGTACATACAAAATTTCCGGCACATCAGCGGCATAGGGCCGGAGAAAACTACATTTTAAAATTGTTCGAGCCCAAGTCTTGCATTATGCCCATGAAAAGTACGATATTTTCCCAAATGCAACTTTTTGCAAATTTTCTTTTTGATTCCCGTGCAGGCCACTCTTCTAAGCGTACATACAAAATTTCCGGCACATCGGTGTCATAGGGCCGGAGAAAAATCATTTTAAAATTGTTCGAGCCCAAGTCTTGCATTATGCCCATGAAAAGTATGATACTTTCCAAATGCAACTTTTTGCAAATTTTCTTTTTGATTCCCGTGCAGGCCACTCTTCTTAGCGTACATACAAAATTTCCGGCACATCGGTGTCATAGGGCCGGAGAAAAAAACATTTTAAAATTGTTCGAGCCCAAGTCTTGCATTATGCCCATGAAAAGTATGATATTTTCCCAAATGCAACTTTTTGCAAATTTTCTTTTTGATTCCCGTGCAGGCTACTATTCTTATTGTACATACAAAATTTCCGGCACATCGGTTTCATAGGGCCGGAGAAAAAAACATTTTAAAATTGTTCGAGCCCAAGTCTTGCATTATGCCCATGAAAAGTATGATATTTTCCAAATGCAACTTTTTGCAAATTTTCTTTTTGATTCCCGTGCAGGCCACTCTTCTAAGCGTACATACAAAATTTCCGGCTCATCGGAGTCATAGGGCCGGAGAAAACTACATTTTAAAATTGTTCGACCCAAGTCTTGCATTATGCCCATGATAAGTACGATATTTTCCCAAATGCAACTTTTTGCAAATTTTCTTTTTGATTCCCGTGTAGGCTAATCTTCTAAGCGTACATACAAAATTTCCGGCACATCGGTGTCATAGGGCCGGAGAAAAAAACATTTTAAAATTGTTCGAGCCCAAGTCTTGCATTATGCCCATGAAAAGTATGATATTTTCCAAATGCAACTTTTTGCAAATTTTCTTTTTGATTCCCGTGCAGGCCACTCTTCTTAGCGTACATACAAAATTTCCGGCACATCGGTGTCATAGGGCCGGAGAAAAATCATTTTAAAATTGTTCGAGCCCAAGTCTTGCATTATGCCCATGAAAAGTATGATATTTTCCCAAATGCAACGTTTTGCAAATTTTCTTTTTGATTCCCGTGCAGGCCACTATTATTAGCGTACATACAAAATTTCCGGCACATCGGTGTCATAGGGCCGGAGAAAAAACATTTTAAAATTGTTCGAGCCCAAGTCTTGCATTATGCCCATGAAAAGTATGATATTTTCCCAAATGCAACTTTTTGCAAATTTTCTTTTTGATTCCCGTGCAGGCTACTATTCTAATTGTACATACAAAATTTCCGGCACATCGGTGTCATAGGGCCGGAGAAAAAAACATTTTAAAATTGTTCGAGCCCAAGTCTTGCATTATGCCCATGAAAAGTATGATATTTTCCAAATGCAACTTTTTGCAAATTTTCTTTTTGATTCCCGTGCAGGCCACTCTTCTTAGCGTACATACAAAATTTCCGGCACATCAGTGTCATAGGGCCCGAGAAAAAAACATTTTAAAATTGTTCGAGCCCAAGTCTTGCATTATGCCCATGAAAAGTATGATATTTTCCAAATGCAACTTTTTGCAAATTTTCTTTTTGATTCCCGTGCAGGCCACTCTTCTTAGCATACATACAAAATTTCCGGCACATCAGTGTCATAGGGCCCGAGAAAAAAACATTTTAAAATTGTTCGAGCCCAAGTCTTGCATTATGCCCATGAAAAGTATGATATTTTCCAAATGCAACTTTTTGCAAATTTTCTTTTTGATTCCCGTGTAGGCTACTCTTCTTAGCGTACATACAAAATTTCCGGCACATCGGTGTCATAGGGCCGGAGAAAAAAACATTTTAAAATTGTTCGAGCCCAAGTCTTGCATTATGCCCATGAAAAGTATGATATTTTTCAAATGCAACTTTTTGCAAATTTTCTTTTTGATTCCCGTGCAGGCCACTATTCTTAGCGTACAAACAAAATTTCCGGCACATCAGCGGCATAGGGCCGGAGAAAACTACATTTTAAAATTGTTCGACCCAAGTATTGCATTATGCCCATGAAAAGTATGATATTTTCCAAATGCAACGTTTTGCAAATTTTCTTTTTGATTCCCGTGCAGGCCACTATTCTTAGCGTACATACAAAATTTCCGGCACATCGGTGTCAAAGGGCTGGAGAAAAAAACATTTTAAAATTGTTCGAGCCCAAGTCTTGCATTATGCCCATGAAAAGTATGATATTTTTCAAATGCAACTTTTTGCAAATTTTCTTTTTGATTCCCGTGCAGGCCACTATTCTTAGCGTACAAACAAAATTTCCGGCACATCAGCGGCATAGGATCGGAGAAAACTACATTTTAAAATTGTTCGACCCAAGTATTGCATTATGCCCATGAAAAGTATGATATTTTCCAAATGCAACGTTTTGCAAATTTTCTTTTTGATTCCCGTGCAGGCCACTATTCTTAGCGTACAAACAAAATTTCCGGCACATCAGCGGCATAGGGCCGGAGAAAACTACATTTTAAAATTGTTCGACCCAAGTATTGCATTATGCCCATGAAAAGTATGATATTTTCCAAATGCAACGTTTTGCAAATTTTCTTTTTGATTCCCGTGCAGGCCACTATTCTTAGCGTACATACAAAATTTCCGGCACATCGGTGTCAAAGGGCTGGAGAAAAAAACATTTTAAAATTGTTCGAGCCCAAGTCTTGCATTATGCCCATGAAAAGTATGATATTTTCCCAAATGCAACTTTTTGCAAATTTTCTTTTTGATTCCCGTGCAGGCTACTATTCTTATTTTACATACAAAATTTCCGACACATCGGTGTCATAGGGCCGGAGAAAAATCATTTTAAAATTGTTCGAGCCCAAGTCTTGCATTATGCCCATGAAAAGTATGATACTTTCCAAATGCAACTTTTTGCAAATTTTCTTTTTGATTCCCGTGCAGGCCACTCTTCTTAGCGTACATACAAAATTTCCGGCACATCGGTGTCATAGGGCCGGAGAAAAAAACATTTTAAAATTGTTCGAGCCCAAGTCTTGCATTATGCCCATGAAAAGTATGATATTTTCCCAAATGCAACTTTTTGCAAATTTTCTTTTTGATTCCCGTGCAGGCTACTATTCTTATTGTACATACAAAATTTCCGGCACATCGGTGTCATAGGGCCGGAGAAAAAAACATTTTAAATTGTTCGAGCCCAAGTCTTGCATTATGCCCATGAAAAGTATGATATTTTCCAAATGCAACTTTTTGCAAATTTTCTTTTTGATTCCCGTGTAGGCTAATCTTCTAAGCGTACATACAAAATTTCCGGCTCATCGGAGTCATAGGGCCGGAGAAAACTACATTTTAAAATTGTTCGACCCAAGTCTTGCATTATGCCCATGATAAGTACGATATTTTCCCAAATGCAACTTTTTGCAAATTTTCTTTTTGATTCCCGTGTAGGCTAATCTTCTAAGAGTACATACAAAATTTCCGGCACATCGGTGTCATAGGGCCGGAGAAAAAAACATTTTAAAATTGTTCGAGCCCAAGTCTTGCATTATGCCCATGAAAAGTATGATATTTTCCAAATGCAACTTTTTGCAAATTTTCGTTTTGATTCCCGTGCAGGCCACTATTCTTAGCGTACATACAAAATTTCCGGCACATCGGTGTCATAGGGCCGGAGAAAAACACATTTTAAAATTGTTCGAGCCCAAGTCTTGCATTATGCCCATGAAAAGTATGATATTTTCCCAAATGCAACGTTTTGCAAATTTTCTTTTTGATTCCCGTGCAGGCCACTATTCTTAGCGTACATACAAAATTTCCGGCACATCGGTGTCATAGGGCCGGAGAAAAAAACATTTTAAAATTGTTCGAGCCCAAGTCTTGCATTATGCCCATGAAAAGTATGATATTTTCCCAAATGCAACTTTTTGCAAACTTTCTTTTTGATTCCCGTGCAGGCTACTATTCTAATTGTACATACAAAATTTCCGGCACATCGGTGTCATAGGGCCGGAGAAAAAAACATTTTAAAATTGTTCGAGCCCAAGTCTTGCATTATGCCCATGAAAAGTATGATATTTTCCAAATGCAACTTTTTGCAAATTTTCTTTTTGATTCCCGTGCAGGCCACTCTTCTTAGCGTACATACAAAATTTCCGGCACATCAGTGTCATAGGGCCCGAGAAAAAAACATTTTAAAATTGTTCGAGCCCAAGTCTTGCATTATGCCCATGAAAAGTATGATATTTTCCAAATGCAACTTTTTGCAAATTTTCTTTTTGATTCCCGTGCAGGCCACTCTTCTTAGCGTACATACAAAATTTCCGGCACATCAGTGTCATAGGGCCCGAGAAAAAAACATTTTAAAATTGTTCGAGCCCAAGTCTTGCATTATGCCCATGAAAAGTATGATATTTTCCAAATGCAACGTTTTGCAAATTTTCTTTTTGATTCCCGTGCAGGCCACTATTCTTAGCGTACATACAAAATTTCCGGCACATCAGCGGCATAGGGCCGGAGAAAAAAACATTTTAAAATTGTTCGAGCCCAAGTCTTGCATTATGCCCATGAAAAGTATGATATTTTTCAAATGCAACTTTTTGCAAATTTTCTTTTTGATTCCCGTGCAGGCCACTATTCTAAGCGTACATACAAAATTTCCGGCACATCGGTGTCATAGGGCCGGAGAAAAAAACATTTTAAAATTGTTCGAGCCCAAGTCTTGCATTATGCCCATGAAAAGTACGATATTTTCCCAAATGCAACTTTTTGCAAATTTTCTTTTTGATTCCCGTGCAGGCCACTCTTCTAAGCGCACATACAAAATTTCCGGCACATCGGTGTCATAGGGCCCGAGAAAAAAACATTTTAAAATTGTTCGAGCCCAAGTCTTGCATTATGCCCATGAAAAGTATGATATTTTCCAAATGCAACTTTTTGCAAATTTTCGTTTTGATTCCCGTGCAGGCTACTCTTCTTAGCGTACAAACAAAATTTCCGGCACATCGGTGTCATAGGGCCGGAGAAAAAAACATTTTAAAATTGTTCGAGCCCAAGTCTTGCATTATGCCCATGAAAAGTATGATATTTTCCCAAATGCAACTTTTTGCAAATTTTCTTTTTGATTCCCGTGCAGGCCACTCTTCTAAGCGTACATACAAAATTTCCGGCACATCAGCGGCATAGGGCCGGAGAAAACTACATTTTAAAATTGTTCGAGCCCAAGTCTTGCATTATGCCCATGAAAAGTACGATATTTTCCCAAATGCAACTTTTTGCAAATTTTCTTTTTGATTCCCGTGCAGGCCACTCTTCTAAGCGTACATACAAAATTTCCGGCACATCGGTGTCATAGGGCCGGAGAAAAATCATTTTAAAATTGTTCGAGCCCAAGTCTTGCATTATGCCCATGAAAAGTATGATACTTTCCAAATGCAACTTTTTGCAAATTTTCTTTTTGATTCCCGTGCAGGCCACTCTTCTTAGCGTACATACAAAATTTCCGGCACATCGGTGTCATAGGGCCGGAGAAAAAAACATTTTAAAATTGTTCGAGCCCAAGTCTTGCATTATGCCCATGAAAAGTATGATATTTTCCCAAATGCAACTTTTTGCAAATTTTCTTTTTGATTCCCGTGCAGGCTACTATTCTTATTGTACATACAAAATTTCCGGCACATCGGTGTCATAGGGCCGGAGAAAAAAACATTTTAAAATTGTTCGAGCCCAAGTCTTGCATTATGCCCATGAAAAGTATGATATTTTCCAAATGCAACTTTTTGCAAATTTTCTTTTTGATTCCCGTGCAGGCCACTCTTCTAAGCGTACATACAAAATTTCCGGCTCATCGGAGTCATAGGGCCGGAGAAAACTACATTTTAAAATTGTTCGACCCAAGTCTTGCATTATGCCCATGATAAGTACGATATTTTCCCAAATGCAACTTTTTGCAAATTTTCTTTTTGATTCCCGTGTAGGCTAATCTTCTAAGCGTACATACAAAATTTCCGGCACATCGGTGTCATAGGGCCGGAGAAAAAAACATTTTAAAATTGTTCGAGCCCAAGTCTTGCATTATGCCCATGAAAAGTATGATATTTTCCAAATGCAACTTTTTGCAAATTTTCGTTTTGATTCCCGTGCAGGCCACTATTCTTAGCGTACATACAAAATTTCCGGCACATCGGTGTCATAGGGCCGGAGAAAAACACATTTTAAAATTGTTCGAGCCCAAGTCTTGCATTATGCCCATGAAAAGTATGATATTTTCCCAAATGCAACGTTTTGCAAATTTTCTTTTTGATTCCCGTGCAGGCCACTATTATTAGCGTACATACAAAATTTCCGGCACATCGGTGTCATAGGGCCGGAGAAAAAAACATTTTAAAATTGTTCGAGCCCAAGTCTTGCATTATGCCCATGAAAAGTATGATATTTTCCCAAATGCAACTTTTTGCAAATTTTCTTTTTGATTCCCGTGCAGGCTACTATTCTAATTGTACATACAAAATTTCCGGCACATCGGTGTCATAGGGCCGGAGAAAAAAACATTTTAAAATTGTTCGAGCCCAAGTCTTGCATTATGCCCATGAAAAGTATGATATTTTCCAAATGCAACTTTTTGCAAATTTTCTTTTTGATTCCCGTGCAGGCCACTCTTCTTAGCGTACATACAAAATTTCCGGCACATCAGTGTCATAGGGCCCGAGAAAAAAACATTTTAAAATTGTTCGAGCCCAAGTCTTGCATTATGCCCATGAAAAGTATGATATTTTCCAAATGCAACTTTTTGCAAATTTTCTTTTTGATTCCCGTGCAGGCCACTCTTCTTAGAGTACATACAAAATTTCCGGCACATCAGTGTCATAGGGCCCGAGAAAAAAACATTTTAAAATTGTTCGAGCCCAAGTCTTGCATTATGCCCATGAAAAGTATGATATTTTCCAAATGCAACTTTTTGCAAATTTTCTTTTTGATTCCCGTGTAGGCTACTCTTCTTAGCGTACATACAAAATTTCCGGCACATCGGTGTCATAGGGCCGGAGAAAAAAACATTTTAAAATTGTTCGAGCCCAAGTCTTGCATTATGCCCATGAAAAGTATGATATTTTTCAAATGCAACTTTTTGCAAATTTTCTTTTTGATTCCCGTGCAGGCCACTATTCTTAGCGTACAAACAAAATTTCCGGCACATCAGCGGCATAGGGCCGGAGAAAACTACATTTTAAAATTGTTCGACCCAAGTATTGCATTATGCCCATGAAAAGTATGATATTTTCCAAATGCAACGTTTTGCAAATTTTCTTTTTGATTCCCGTGCAGGCCACTATTCTTAGCGTACATACAAAATTTCCGGCACATCGGTGTCAAAGGGCTGGAGAAAAAAACATTTTAAAATTGTTCGAGCCCAAGTCTTGCATTATGCCCATGAAAAGTATGATATTTTTCAAATGCAACTTTTTGCAAATTTTCTTTTTGATTCCCGTGCAGGCCACTATTCTTAGCGTACAAACAAAATTTCCGGCACATCAGCGGCATAGGGCCGGAGAAAACTACATTTTAAAATTGTTCGACCCAAGTATTGCATTATGCCCATGAAAAGTATGATATTTTCCAAATGCAACGTTTTGCAAATTTTCTTTTTGATTCCCGTGCAGGCCACTATTCTTAGCGTACAAACAAAATTTCCGGCACATCAGCGGCATAGGGCCGGAGAAAACTACATTTTAAAATTGTTCGACCCAAGTATTGCATTATGCCCATGAAAAGTTTGATATTTTCCAAATGCAACGTTTTGCAAATTTTCTTTTTGATTCCCGTGCAGGCCACTATTCTTAGCGTACATACAAAATTTCCGGCACATCGGTGTCAAAGGGCTGGAGAAAAAAACATTTTAAAATTGTTCGAGCCCAAGTCTTGCATTATGCCCATGAAAAGTATGATATTTTCCCAAATGCAACTTTTTGCAAATTTTCTTTTTGATTCCCGTGCAGGCTACTATTCTTATTTTACATACAAAATTTCCGACACATCGGTGTCATAGGGCCGGAGAAAAATCATTTTAAAATTGTTCGAGCCCAAGTCTTGCATTATGCCCATGAAAAGTATGATATTTTCCCAAATGCAACTTTTTGCAAATTTTCTTTTTGATTCCCGTGCAGGCTACTATTCTTATTGTACATACAAAATTTCCGGCACATCGGTGTCATAGGGCCGGAGAAAAAAACATTTTAAATTGTTCGAGCCCAAGTCTTGCATTATGCCCATGAAAAGTATGATATTTTCCAAATGCAACTTTTTGCAAATTTTCTTTTTGATTCCCGTGCAGGCCACTCTTCTTAGAGTACATACAAAATTTCCGGCACATCAGTGTCATAGGGCCCGAGAAAAAAACATTTTAAAATTGTTCGAGCCCAAGTCTTGCATTATGCCCATGAAAAGTATGATATTTTCCAAATGCAACTTTTTGCAAATTTTCTTTTTGATTCCCGTGTAGGCTACTCTTCTTAGCGTACATACAAAATTTCCGGCACATCGGTGTCATAGGGCCGGAGAAAAAAACATTTTAAAATTGTTCGAGCCCAAGTCTTGCATTATGCCCATGAAAAGTATGATATTTTTCAAATGCAACTTTTTGCAAATTTTCTTTTTGATTCCCGTGCAGGCCACTATTCTTAGCGTACAAACAAAATTTCCGGCACATCAGCGGCATAGGGCCCGAGAAAAAAACATTTTAAAATTGTTCGAGCCCAAGTCTTGCATTATGCCCATGAAAAGTATGATATTTTCCAAATGCAACTTTTTGCAAATTTTCTTTTTGATTCCCGTGTAGGCTACTCTTCTTAGCGTACATACAAAATTTCCGGCACATCGGTGTCATAGGGCCGGAGAAAAAAACATTTTAAAATTGTTCGAGCCCAAGTCTTGCATTATGCCCATGAAAAGTATGATATTTTTCAAATGCAACTTTTTGCAAATTTTCTTTTTGATTCCCGTGCAGGCCACTATTCTTAGCGTACAAACAAAATTTCCGGCACATCAGCGGCATAGGGCCGGAGAAAACTACATTTTAAAATTGTTCGACCCAAGTATTGCATTATGCCCATGAAAAGTATGATATTTTCCAAATGCAACGTTTTGCAAATTTTCTTTTTGATTCCCGTGCAGGCCACTATTCTTAGCGTACATACAAAATTTCCGGCACATCGGTGTCAAAGGGCTGGAGAAAAAAACATTTTAAAATTGTTCGAGCCCAAGTCTTGCATTATGCCCATGAAAAGTATGATATTTTTCAAATGCAACTTTTTGCAAATTTTCTTTTTGATTCCCGTGCAGGCCACTATTCTTAGCGTACAAACAAAATTTCCGGCACATCAGCGGCATAGGGCCGGAGAAAACTACATTTTAAAATTGTTCGACCCAAGTATTGCATTATGCCCATGAAAAGTATGATATTTTCCAAATGCAACGTTTTGCAAATTTTCTTTTTGATTCCCGTGCAGGCCACTATTCTTAGCGTACAAACAAAATTTCCGGCACATCAGCGGCATAGGGCCGGAGAAAACTACATTTTAAAATTGTTCGACCCAAGTATTGCATTATGCCCATGAAAAGTTTGATATTTTCCAAATGCAACGTTTTGCAAATTTTCTTTTTGATTCCCGTGCAGGCCACTATTCTTAGCGTACATACAAAATTTCCGGCACATCGGTGTCAAAGGGCTGGAGAAAAAAACATTTTAAAATTGTTCGAGCCCAAGTCTTGCATTATGCCCATGAAAAGTATGATATTTTCCCAAATGCAACTTTTTGCAAATTTTCTTTTTGATTCCCGTGCAGGCTACTATTCTTATTTTACATACAAAATTTCCGACACATCGGTGTCATAGGGCCGGAGAAAAATCATTTTAAAATTGTTCGAGCCCAAGTCTTGCATTATGCCCATGAAAAGTATGATATTTTCCCAAATGCAACTTTTTGCAAATTTTCTTTTTGATTCCCGTGCAGGCTACTATTCTTATTGTACATACAAAATTTCCGGCACATCGGTGTCATAGGGCCGGAGAAAAAAACATTTTAAATTGTTCGAGCCCAAGTCTTGCATTATGCCCATGAAAAGTATGATATTTTCCAAATGCAACTTTTTGCAAATTTTCTTTTTGATTCCCGTGTAGGCTAATCTTCTAAGCGTACATACAAAATTTCCGGCTCATCGGAGTCATAGGGCCGGAGAAAACTACATTTTAAAATTGTTCGACCCAAGTCTTGCATTATGCCCATGATAAGTACGATATTTTCCCAAATGCAACTTTTTGCAAATTTTCTTTTTGATTCCCGTGTAGGCTAATCTTCTAAGAGTACATACAAAATTTCCGGCACATCGGTGTCATAGGGCCGGAGAAAAAAACATTTTAAAATTGTTCGAGCCCAAGTCTTGCATTATGCCCATGAAAAGTATGATATTTTCCAAATGCAACTTTTTGCAAATTTTCGTTTTGATTCCCGTGCAGGCCACTATTCTTAGCGTACATACAAAATTTCCGGCACATCGGTGTCATAGGGCCGGAGAAAAACACATTTTAAAATTGTTCGAGCCCAAGTCTTGCATTATGCCCATGAAAAGTATGATATTTTCCCAAATGCAACGTTTTGCAAATTTTCTTTTTGATTCCCGTGCAGGCCACTATTCTTAGCGTACATACAAAATTTCCGGCACATCGGTGTCATAGGGCCGGAGAAAAAAACATTTTAAAATTGTTCGAGCCCAAGTCTTGCATTATGCCCATGAAAAGTATGATATTTTCCCAAATGCAACTTTTTGCAAACTTTCTTTTTGATTCCCGTGCAGGCTACTATTCTAATTGTACATACAAAATTTCCGGCACATCGGTGTCTTAGGGCCGGAGAAAAAAACATTTTAAAATTGTTCGAGCCCAAGTCTTGCATTATGCCCATGAAAAGTATGATATTTTCCAAATGCAACTTTTTGCAAATTTTCTTTTTGATTCCCGTGCAGGCCACTCTTCTTAGCGTACATACAAAATTTCCGGCACATCAGTGTCATAGGGCCCGAGAAAAAAACATTTTAAAATTGTTCGAGCCCAAGTCTTGCATTATGCCCATGAAAAGTATGATATTTTCCAAATGCAACTTTTTGCAAATTTTCTTTTTGATTCCCGTGCAGGCCACTCTTCTTAGCGTACATACAAAATTTCCGGCACATCAGTGTCATAGGGCCCGAGAAAAAAACATTTTAAAATTGTTCGAGCCCAAGTCTTGCATTATGCCCATGAAAAGTATGATATTTTCCAAATGCAACGTTTTGCAAATTTTCTTTTTGATTCCCGTGCAGGCCACTATTCTTAGCGTACATACAAAATTTCCGGCACATCAGCGGCATAGGGCCGGAGAAAAAAACATTTTAAAATTGTTCGAGCCCAAGTCTTGCATTATGCCCATGAAAAGTATGATATTTTTCAAATGCAACTTTTTGCAAATTTTCTTTTTGATTCCCGTGCAGGCCACTATTCTAAGCGTACATACAAAATTTCCGGCACATCGGTGTCATAGGGCCGGAGAAAAAAACATTTTAAAATTGTTCGAGCGCAAGTCTTGCATTATGCCCATGAAAAGTATGATATTTTCCAAATGCAACTTTTTGCAAATTTTCGTTTTGATTCCCGTGCAGGCCACTATTCTTAGCGTACATACAAAATTTCCGGCACATCGGTGTCATAGGGCCGGAGAAAAAAACATTTTAAAATTGTTCGAGCCCAAGTCTTGCATTATGCCCATGAAAAGTATGATATTTTCACAAATGCAACTTTTTGCAAATTTTCTTTTTGATTCCCGTGCAGGCTACTATTCTTATTGTACATACAAAATTTCCGGCACATCGGTGTCATAGGGCCGGAGAAAAAAACATTTTAAAATTGTTCGAGCCCAAGTCTTGCATTATGCCCATGAAAAGTATGATATTTTTCAAATGCAACTTTTTGCTAATTTTCTTTTTGATTCCCGTGCAGGCCACTATTCTTAGCGTACAAACAAAATTTCCGGCACATCAGCGGAATAGGGCCGGAGAAAACTACATTTTAAAATTGTTCGACCCAAGTATTGCAATATGCCCATGAAAAGTATGATATTTTCCAAATGCAACGTTTTGCAAATTTTCTTTTTGATTCCCGTGCAGGCCACTATTCTTAGCGTACATACAAAATTTCCGGCACATCAGCGGCATAGGGCCGGAGAAAAAAACATTTTAAAATTGTTTGAGCCCAAGTCTTGCATTATGCCCATGAAAAGTATGATATTTTTCAAATGCAACTTTTTGCAAATTTTCTTTTTGATTCCCGTGCAGGCCACTATTCTAAGCGTACAGACAAATTTCCGGCACATCGGTGTCATAGGGCCGGAGAAATAAAATTTTAAAATTGTTCGACCCAAGTCTTGCATTATGCCCATGAAAAGTACGATATTTTCCCAAATGCAACTTTTTGCAAATTTTCTTTTTGATTCCCTTGGAGGCCACTATTATTAGCGTACATACAAAATTTCTGGCACATCAGCGGCATAGGGCCGGAGAAAACTACATTTTAAAATTGTTCGACCCAAGTATTGCATTATGCCCATGAAAAGTATGATATTTTCCAAATGCAACTTTTTGCAAATTTTCTTTTTGATTCCCGTGCAGGACACTCTTCTAAGCGTACATACAAAATTTCTGGCACATCGGTGTCATAGGGCCGGAGAAAAAAACATTTTAAAATTGTTCGAGCGCAAGTCTTGCATTATGCCCATGAAAAGTATGATATTTTCCCAAATGCAACTTTTTGCAAATTTTAATTTTGATTCCCGTGCAGGCTACTATTCTTATTGTACATACAAAATTTCCGGCACATCGGTGTCATAGGGCCGGAGAAAAAAACATTTTAAAATTGTTCGAGCCCAAGTCTTGCTAATGGCATAATTGCCTATGAAAAGTATGATATTTTCCAAATGCAACTTTTTGCAAATTTTCGTTTTGATTCCCGTGCAGGCCACTATTCTTAGCGTACATACAAAATTTCCGGCACATCGGTGTCATAGGGCCGGAGAAAAAAACATTTTAAAATTGTTCGACCCAAGTATTGCATTATGCCCATGAAAAGTATGATATTTTCCAAATGCAACGTTTTGCAAATTTTCTTTTTGATTCCCGTGCAGGCCACTATTCTTAGCGTACATACAAAATTTCCGGCACATCAGCGGCATAGGGCCGGAGAAAAAAACATTTTAAAATTGTTCGAGCCCAAGTCTTGCATTATGCCCATGAAAAGTATGATATTTTTCAAATGCAACTTTTTGCAAATTTTCTTTTTGATTCCCGTGCAGGCCACTATTCTAAGCGTACAGACAAATTTCCGGCACATCGGTGTCATAGGGCCGGAGAAAACTACATTTTAAAATTGTTCGACCCAAGTCTTGCATTATGCCCATGAAAAGTACGATATTTTCCCAAATGCAACTTTTTGCCAATTTTCTTTTTGATTCCCGTGCAGGC
Organism: Limnephilus auricula; assembly: GCA_951813805.1. NCBI lineage: Eukaryota > Metazoa > Arthropoda > Insecta > Trichoptera > Limnephilidae > Limnephilus > Limnephilus auricula. The sequence goes on from OX638408.1 coordinate 27,341,717, forward strand.
CACTCTTCTAAGCGTACATACAAAATTTCCGGCACATCGGTGTCATAGGGCCGGAGAAAAAAACATTTTAAAATTGTTCGAGCCCAAGTCTTGCATTATGCCCATGAAAAGTATGATATTTTTCAAATGCAACTTTTTGCAAAATTTCTTTTTGATTCCCGTGCAGGCCACTATTCTTAGCATACAAACAAAATTTCCGGCACATCAGCGGCATAGGGCCGGAGAAAACTACATTTTAAAATTGTTCGACCCAAGTCTTGCATTATGCCCATGAAAAGTACGATATTTTCCCAAATGCAACTTTTTGCAAATTTTCTTTTTGATTCCCGTGCAAGCCACTCTTCTTAGCGTACATACAAAATTTCCGGCTCATCGGTGCATAGGGCCGGAGAAAAAAACATTTTAAAATTGTTCGAGCCCAAGTCTTGCATTATGCCCATGAAAAGTATGATATTTTCCCAAATGCAACTTTTTGCAAATTTTCTTTTTGATTCCCGTGCAGGACACTCTTCTAAGGTACATACAAAATTTCCGGCACATCGGTGTCAAAGGGCCGGAGAAAAAAACATTTTAAAATTGTTCGAGCCCAAGTCTTGCATTATGCCCATGAAAAGTATGATATTTTCCCAAATGCAACTTTTTGCAAATATTCTTTTTGATTCCCGTGCAGGCTACTATTCTTATTGTACATACAAAATTTCCGGCTCATCGGGGTCATAGGGCCGGAGAAAAAAACATTTTAAAATTGTTCGAGCCCAAGTCTTGCATTATGCCCATGAAAAGTACGATTGATTCCCGTGCAGGCAACTATTCTTAGCGTACATACAAAATTTCCGGCTCATTGGTGTCATAGGGCCGGAGAAAAAAACATTTTAAAATTGTTCGAGCCCAAGTCTACAGTACAGACAAAAATTCCGGCACATCGGTGTCATAGGGCCGGAGAAAAAAACATTTTAAAATTGTTCGACCCAAGTCTTGCATTATGCCCATGAAAAGTACGATATTTTCCAAATGCAACTTTTTACAAATTTTCTTTTTGATTCCCGTGCAGGCCACTATTCTTAGCGTACAAACAAAATTTCCGGCACATCAGCGGCATAGGGCCGGAGAAAACTACATTTTAAAATTGTTCGACCCAAGTATTGCATTATGCCAATGAAAAGTATGATATTTTCCAAATGCAACGTTTTGCAAATTTTCTTTTTGATTCCCGTGCAGGCCACTATTCTTAGCGTACATACAAAATTTCCGGCACATCAGCGGCATAGGGCCGGAGAAACAAACATTTTAAAATTGTTCGAGCCCAAGTCTTGCATTATGCCCATGAAAAGTATGATATTTTTCAAATGCAACTTTTTGCAAATTTTCTTTTTGATTCCCGTGCAGGCCACTATTCTAAGCGTACAGACAAATTTCCGGCACATCGGTGTCAGAGGGCCGGAGAAAACTACATTTTAAAATTGTTCGACCCAAGTCTTGCATTATGCCCATGAAAAGTACGATATTTTCCCAAATGCAACTTTTTGCCAATTTTCTTTTTGATTCCCGTGCAGGCCACTCTTCTGAGCGTACATACAAAATTTCCGGCACATCGGTGTCATAGGGCCGGAGAAAAAAACATTTTAAAATTGTTCGAGCCCAAATCTTGCATTATGCCCATGAAAAGTATGATATTTTTCAAATGCAACTTTTTGCAAAATTTCTTTTTGATTCCCGTGCAGGCCACTCTTCTTAGCGTACATACAAAATTTCCGGCACATCGGTGCATAGGGCCGGAGAAAAAAACATTTTAAAATTGTTCGAGCCCAAGTCTTGCATTATGCCCATGAAAAGTATGATATTTTCCCAAATGCAACTTTTTGCAAATTTTCTTTTTGATTCCCGTGCAGGACACTCTTCTAAGGTACATACAAAATTTCCGGCACATCGGTGTCAAAGGGCCGGAGAAAAAAACATTTTAAAATTGTTCGTGCCCAAGTCTTGCATTATGCCCATGAAAAGTATGATATTTACCCAAATGCAACTTTTTGCAAATTTTCTTTTTGATTCCCGTGCAGGCTACTATTCTTATTGTACATACAAAATTTCCGGCTCATCGGTGTCATAGGGCCGGAGAAAAAAACATTTTAAAATTGTTCGAGCCCAAGTCTTGCATTATGCCCATGAAAAGTACGATTGATTCCCGTGCAGGCCACTATTCTTAGCGTACATACAAAATTTCCGGCTCATTGGTGTCATAGGGCCGGAGAAAAAAACATTTTAAAATTGTTCGAGCCCAAGTCTTGCATTATGCCCATGAAAAGTACGATTGATTCCCGTGCAGGCCACTCTTCTTAGCGTACATACAAAATTTCGGGCACATCGGTGCATAGGGCCGGAGAAAAAAACATTTTAAAATTGTTCGAGCCCAAGTCTTGCATTATGCCCATGAAAAGTATGATATTTTCCCAAATGCAACTTTTTGCAAATTTTCTTTTTGATTCCCGTGCAGGCCACTCTTCTTAGCGTACATACAAAATTTCCGGCACATCGGTGTCATAGGGCCGGAGAAAACTACATTTTAAAATTTTTCGACCCAAGTATTGCATTATGCCCATGAAAAGTACGATATTTTCCCAAATGCAACTTTTTGCCAATTTTCTTTTTGATTCCCGTGCAGGCTACTATTATTATTGTACATACAAAATTTCCGGCACATCGGTGTCATAGGGCCGGAGAAAAAAACATTTTAAAATTGTTCGACCCAAGTCTTGCATTATGCCCATGAAAAGTACGATATTTTCCAAATGCAACTTTTTGCAAATTTTCTTTTTGATTCCTGTGCAGGCCACTCTTCTAAGCGTACAAACAAAATTTCCGGCACATCGGTGTCATAGGGCCCGAGAAAAAAACATTTTAAAACTGTTCGAGCCCAAGTCTTGCATTATGCCCATGAAAAGTATGATATTTTCCAAATGCAACTTTTTGCAAAATTTCTTTTTGATTCCCGTGCAGGCCACTCTTCTTAGCGTACATACAAAATTTCCGGCACATCGGTGCATAGGGCCGGAGAAAAAAACATTTTAAAATTGTTCGAGCCCAAGTCTTGCATTATGCCCATGAAAAGTATGATATTTTCCCAAATGCAACTTTTTGCAAATTTTCTTTTTGATTCCCGTGCAGGACACTCTTCTAAGGTACATACAAAATTTCCGGCACATCGGTGTCAAAGGGCCGGAGAAAAAAACATTTTAAAATTGTTCGTGCCCAAGTCTTGCATTATGCCCATGAAAAGTATGATATTTACCCAAATGCAACTTTTTGCAAATTTTCTTTTTGATTCCCGTGCAGGCTACTATTCTTATTGTACATACAAAATTTCCGGCTCATCGGTGTCATAGGGCCGGAGAAAAAAACATTTTAAAATTGTTCGAGCCCAAGTCTTGCATTATGCCCATGAAAAGTACGATTGATTCCCGTGCAGGCCACTATTCTTAGCGTACATACAAAATTTCCGGCTCATTGGTGTCATAGGGCCGGAGAAAAAAACATTTTAAAATTGTTCGAGCCCAAGTCTTGCATTATGCCCATGAAAAGTACGATTGATTCCCGTGCAGGCCACTCTTCTTAGCGTACATACAAAATTTCGGGCACATCGGTGCATAGGGCCGGAGAAAAAAACATTTTAAAATTGTTCGAGCCCAAGTCTTGCATTATGCCCATGAAAAGTATGATATTTTCCCAAATGCAACTTTTTGCAAATTTTCTTTTTGATTCCCGTGCAGGCCACTCTTCTTAGCGTACATACAAAATTTCCGGCACATCGGTGTCATAGGGCCGGAGAAAACTACATTTTAAAATTTTTCGACCCAAGTATTGCATTATGCCCATGAAAAGTACGATATTTTCCCAAATGCAACTTTTTGCCAATTTTCTTTTTGATTCCCGTGCAGGCTACTATTATTATTGTACATACAAAATTTCCGGCACATCGGTGTCATAGGGCCGGAGAAAAAAACATTTTAAAATTGTTCGACCCAAGTCTTGCATTATGCCCATGAAAAGTACGATATTTTCCAAATGCAACTTTTTGCAAATTTTCTTTTTGATTCCCGTGCAGGCCACTCTTCTAAGCGTACAAACAAAATTTCCGGCACATCGGTGTCATAGGGCCCGAGAAAAAAACATTTTAAAACTGTTCGAGCCCAAGTCTTGCATTATGCCCATGAAAAGTATGATATTTTCCAAATGCAACTTTTTGCAAATTTTCTTTTTGATTCCCGTGCAGGACACTCTTCTAAGCGTACATACAAAATTTCCGGCACATCGGTGTCATAGGGCCGGAGAAAAAAACATTTTAAAATTGTTCGAGCCCAAGTCTTGCATTATGCCCATGAAAAGTATGATATTTTCGCAAATGCAACTTTTTGCAAATTTTAATTTTGATTCCCGTGCAGGCTACTATTCTTATTGTACATACGAAATTTCCGGCACATCGGTGTCATAGGGCCGGAGAAAAAAACATTTTAAAATTGTTCGAGCCCAAGTCTTGCATTATGCCCATGAAAAGTATGATATTTTCCCAAATGCAACTTTTTGCAAATTTTCTTTTTGATTCCCGTGCAGGCTACTATTCTTAGCGTACATACAAAATTTCCGGCACATCGGTGTCATAGGGCCGGAGAAAACTACATTTTAAAATTTTTCGACCCAAGTCTTGCATTATGCCCATGAAAAGTACGATATTTTCCCAAATGCAACTTTTTGCCAATTTTCTTTTTGATTCCCGTGCAGGCTACTATTATTATTGTACATACAAAATTTCCGGCACATCGGTGTCATAGGGCCGGAGAAAAAAACATTTTAAAATTGTTCGAGCCCAAGTCTTGCATTATGCCCATGAAAAGTACGATATTTTCCCAAATGCAACTTTTTGCAAATTTTCTTTTTGATTCCCGTGCAGGCCACTCTTCTTAGCGTACATACAAAATTTCGGGCACATCGGTGCATAGGGCCGGAGAAAAAAACATTTTAAAATTGTTCGAGCCCAAGTCTTGCATTATGCCCATGAAAAGTATGATATTTTCCCAAATGCAACTTTTTGCAAATTTTCTTTTTGATTCCCGTGCAGGCCACTCTTCTTAGCGTACATACAAAATTTCCGGCACATCGGTGTCATAGGGCCGGAGAAAACTACATTTTAAAATTTTTCGACCCAAGTATTGCATTATGCCCATGAAAAGTACGATATTTTCCCAAATGCAACTTTTTGCCAATTTTCTTTTTGATTCCCGTGCAGGCTACTATTATTATTGTACATACAAAATTTCCGGCACATCGGTGTCATAGGGCCGGAGAAAAAAACATTTTAAAATTGTTCGACCCAAGTCTTGCATTATGCCCATGAAAAAAACGATATTTTCCAAATGCAACTTTTTGCAAATTTTCTTTTTGATTCCCGTGCAGGACACTCTTCTAAGCGTACATACAAAATTTCCGGCACATCGGTGTCATAGGGCCGGAGAAAAAAACATTTTAAATTGTTCGAGCCCAAGTCTTGCATTATGCCCATGAAAAGTATGATATTTTCCCAAATGCAACTTTTTGCAAATTTTAATTTTGATTCCCGTGCAGGCTACTATTCTTATTGTACATACAAAATTTCCGGCACATCGGTGTCATAGGGCCGGAGAAAAAAACATTTTAAAATTGTTCGAGCCCAAGTCTTGCATTATGCCCATGAAAAGTATGATATTTTCCAAATGCAACTTTTTGCAAATTTTCTTTTTGATTCCCGTGCAGGACACTCTTCTAAGCGTACATACAAAATTTCCGGCACATCGGTGTCATAGGGCCGGAGAAAAAAACATTTTAAAATTGTTCGAGCCCAAGTCTTGCATTATGCCCATGAAAAGTATGATATTTTCGCAAATGCAACTTTTTGCAAATTTTAATTTTGATTCCCGTGCAGGCTACTATTCTTATTGTACATACAAAATTTCCGGCACATCGGTGTCATAGGGCCGGAGAAAAAAACATTTTAAATTGTTCGAGCCCAAGTCTTGCATTATGCCCATGAAAAGTATGATATTTTCCAAATGCAACTTTTTGCAAATTTTCTTTTTGATTCCCGTGTAGGCTAATCTTCTAAGCGTACATACAAAATTTCCGGCTCATCGGAGTCATAGGGCCGGAGAAAACTACATTTTAAAATTGTTCGACCCAAGTCTTGCATTATGCCCATGATAAGTACGATATTTTCCCAAATGCAACTTTTTGCAAATTTTCTTTTTGATTCCCGTGTAGGCTAATCTTCTAAGAGTACATACAAAATTTCCGGCACATCGGTGTCATAGGGCCGGAGAAAAAAACATTTTAAAATTGTTCGAGCCCAAGTCTTGCATTATGCCCATGAAAAGTATGATATTTTCCAAATGCAACTTTTTGCAAATTTTCGTTTTGATTCCCGTGCAGGCCACTATTCTTAGCGTACATACAAAATTTCCGGCACATCGGTGTCATAGGGCCGGAGAAAAACACATTTTAAAATTGTTCGAGCCCAAGTCTTGCATTATGCCCATGAAAAGTATGATATTTTCCCAAATGCAACGTTTTGCAAATTTTCTTTTTGATTCCCGTGCAGGCCACTATTCTTAGCGTACATACAAAATTTCCGGCACATCGGTGTCATAGGGCCGGAGAAAAAAACATTTTAAAATTGTTCGAGCCCAAGTCTTGCATTATGCCCATGAAAAGTATGATATTTTCCCAAATGCAACTTTTTGCAAACTTTCTTTTTGATTCCCGTGCAGGCTACTATTCTAATTGTACATACAAAATTTCCGGCACATCGGTGTCATAGGGCCGGAGAAAAAAACATTTTAAAATTGTTCGAGCCCAAGTCTTGCATTATGCCCATGAAAAGTATGATATTTTCCAAATGCAACTTTTTGCAAATTTTCTTTTTGATTCCCGTGCAGGCCACTCTTCTTAGCGTACATACAAAATTTCCGGCACATCAGTGTCATAGGGCCCGAGAAAAAAACATTTTAAAATTGTTCGAGCCCAAGTCTTGCATTATGCCCATGAAAAGTATGATATTTTCCAAATGCAACTTTTTGCAAATTTTCTTTTTGATTCCCGTGCAGGCCACTCTTCTTAGCGTACATACAAAATTTCCGGCACATCAGTGTCATAGGGCCCGAGAAAAAAACATTTTAAAATTGTTCGAGCCCAAGTCTTGCATTATGCCCATGAAAAGTATGATATTTTCCAAATGCAACGTTTTGCAAATTTTCTTTTTGATTCCCGTGCAGGCCACTATTCTTAGCGTACATACAAAATTTCCGGCACATCAGCGGCATAGGGCCGGAGAAAAAAACATTTTAAAATTGTTCGAGCCCAAGTCTTGCATTATGCCCATGAAAAGTATGATATTTTTCAAATGCAACTTTTTGCAAATTTTCTTTTTGATTCCCGTGCAGGCCACTCTTCTAAGCGCACATACAAAATTTCCGGCACATCGGTGTCATAGGGCCCGAGAAAAAAACATTTTAAAATTGTTCGAGCCCAAGTCTTGCATTATGCCCATGAAAAGTATGATATTTTCCAAATGCAACTTTTTGCAAATTTTCTTTTTGATTCCCGTGCAGGCCACTCTTCTTAGCGTACATACAAAATTTCCGGCACATCAGTGTCATAGGGCCCGAGAAAAAAACATTTTAAAATTGTTCGAGCCCAAGTCTTGCATTATGCCCATGAAAAGTATGATATTTTCCAAATGCAACGTTTTGCAAATTTTCTTTTTGATTCCCGTGCAGGCCACTATTCTTAGCGTACATACAAAATTTCCGGCACATCAGCGGCATAGGGCCGGAGAAAAAAACATTTTAAAATTGTTCGAGCCCAAGTCTTGCATTATGCCCATGAAAAGTATGATATTTTTCAAATGCAACTTTTTGCAAATTTTCTTTTTGATTCCCGTGCAGGCCACTATTCTAAGCGTACATACAAAATTTCCGGCACATCGGTGTCATAGGGCCGGAGAAAAAAACATTTTAAAATTGTTCGAGCCCAAGTCTTGCATTATGCCCATGAAAAGTACGATATTTTCCCAAATGCAACTTTTTGCAAATTTTCTTTTTGATTCCCGTGCAGGCCACTCTTCTAAGCGCACATACAAAATTTCCGGCACATCGGTGTCATAGGGCCCGAGAAAAAAACATTTTAAAATTGTTCGAGCCCAAGTCTTGCATTATGCCCATGAAAAGTATGATATTTTCCAAATGCAACTTTTTGCAAATTTTCGTTTTGATTCCCGTGCAGGCCACTATTCTTAGCGTACATACAAAATTTCCGGCACATCAGCGGCATAGGGCCGGAGAAAAAAACATTTTAAAATTGTTCGAGCCCAAGTCTTGCATTATGCCCATGAAAAGTATGATATTTTTCAAATGCAACTTTTTGCAAATTTTCTTTTTGATTCCCGTGCAGGCCACTATTCTAAGCGTACATACAAAATTTCCGGCACATCGGTGTCATAGGGCCGGAGAAAAAAACATTTTAAAATTGTTCGAGCCCAAGTCTTGCATTATGCCCATGAAAAGTACGATATTTTCCCAAATGCAACTTTTTGCCAATTTTCTTTTTGATTCCCGTGCAGGCTACTATTATTATTGTACATACAAAATTTCCGGCACATCGGTGTCATAGGGCCGGAGAAAAAAACATTTTAAAATTGTTCGAGCCCAAGTCTTGCATTATGCCCATGAAAAGTACGATATTTTCCCAAATGCAACTTTTTGCAAATTTTCTTTTTGATTCCCGTGCAGGCCACTCTTCTTAGCGTACATACAAAATTTCGGGCACATCGGTGCATAGGGCCGGAGAAAAAAACATTTTAAAATTGTTCGAGCCCAAGTCTTGCATTATGCCCATGAAAAGTATGATATTTTCCCAAATGCAACTTTTTGCAAATTTTCTTTTTGATTCCCGTGCAGGCCACTCTTCTTAGCGTACATACAAAATTTCCGGCACATCGGTGTCATAGGGCCGGAGAAAACTACATTTTAAAATTTTTCGACCCAAGTATTGCATTATGCCCATGAAAAGTACGATATTTTCCCAAATGCAACTTTTTGCCAATTTTCTTTTTGATTCCCGTGCAGGCTACTATTATTATTGTACATACAAAATTTCCGGCACATCGGTGTCATAGGGCCGGAGAAAAAAACATTTTAAAATTGTTCGACCCAAGTCTTGCATTATGCCCATGAAAAAAACGATATTTTCCAAATGCAACTTTTTGCAAATTTTCTTTTTGATTCCCGTGCAGGACACTCTTCTAAGCGTACATACAAAATTTCCGGCACATCGGTGTCATAGGGCCGGAGAAAAAAACATTTTAAATTGTTCGAGCCCAAGTCTTGCATTATGCCCATGAAAAGTATGATATTTTCCCAAATGCAACTTTTTGCAAATTTTAATTTTGATTCCCGTGCAGGCTACTATTCTTATTGTACATACAAAATTTCCGGCACATCGGTGTCATAGGGCCGGAGAAAAAAACATTTTAAAATTGTTCGAGCCCAAGTCTTGCATTATGCCCATGAAAAGTATGATATTTTCCAAATGCAACTTTTTGCAAATTTTCTTTTTGATTCCCGTGCAGGCCACTATTCTAAGCGTACATACAAAATTTCCGGCACATCGGTGTCATAGGGCCGGAGAAAAAAACATTTTAAAATTGTTCGAGCCCAAGTCTTGCATTATGCCCATGAAAAGTACGATATTTTCCCAAATGCAACTTTTTGCAAATTTTCTTTTTGATTCCCGTGCAGGCCACTCTTCTAAGCGCACATACAAAATTTCCGGCACATCGGTGTCATAGGGCCCGAGAAAAAAACATTTTAAAATTGTTCGAGCCCAAGTCTTGCATTATGCCCATGAAAAGTATGATATTTTCCAAATGCAACTTTTTGCAAATTTTCGTTTTGATTCCCGTGCAGGCCACTATTCTTAGCGTACATACAAAATTTCCGGCACATCAGCGGCATAGGGCCGGAGAAAAAAACATTTTAAAATTGTTCGAGCCCAAGTCTTGCATTATGCCCATGAAAAGTATGATATTTTCCAAATGCAACGTTTTGCAAATTTTCTTTTTGATTCCCGTGCAGGCCACTATTCTTAGCGTACATACAAAATTTCCGGCACATCAGCGGCATAGGGCCGGAGAAAAAAACATTTTAAAATTGTTCGAGCCCAAGTCTTGCATTATGCCCATGAAAAGTATGATATTTTTCAAATGCAACTTTTTGCAAATTTTCTTTTTGATTCCCGTGCAGGCCACTATTCTAAGCGTACATACAAAATTTCCGGCACATCGGTGTCATAGGGCCGGAGAAAAAAACATTTTAAAATTGTTCGAGCCCAAGTCTTGCATTATGCCCATGAAAAGTACGATATTTTCCCAAATGCAACTTTTTGCAAATTTTCTTTTTGATTCCCGTGCAGGCCACTCTTCTAAGCGCACATACAAAATTTCCGGCACATCGGTGTCATAGGGCCCGAGAAAAAAACATTTTAAAATTGTTCGAGCCCAAGTCTTGCATTATGCCCATGAAAAGTATGATATTTTCCAAATGCAACTTTTTGCAAATTTTCGTTTTGATTCCCGTGCAGGCCACTATTCTTAGCGTACATACAAAATTTCCGGCACATCAGCGGCATAGGGCCGGAGAAAAAAACATTTTAAAATTGTTCGAGCCCAAGTCTTGCATTATGCCCATGAAAAGTATGATATTTTTCAAATGCAACTTTTTGCAAATTTTCTTTTTGATTCCCGTGCAGGCCACTATTCTAAGCGTACATACAAAATTTCCGGCACATCGGTGTCATAGGGCCGGAGAAAAAAACATTTTAAAATTGTTCGAGCCCAAGTCTTGCATTATGCCCATGAAAAGTACGATATTTTCCCAAATGCAACTTTTTGCCAATTTTCTTTTTGATTCCCGTGCAGGCTACTATTATTATTGTACATACAAAATTTCCGGCACATCGGTGTCATAGGGCCGGAGAAAAAAACATTTTAAAATTGTTCGAGCCCAAGTCTTGCATTATGCCCATGAAAAGTACGATATTTTCCCAAATGCAACTTTTTGCAAATTTTCTTTTTGATTCCCGTGCAGGCCACTCTTCTTAGCGTACATACAAAATTTCGGGCACATCGGTGCATAGGGCCGGAGAAAAAAACATTTTAAAATTGTTCGAGCCCAAGTCTTGCATTATGCCCATGAAAAGTATGATATTTTCCCAAATGCAACTTTTTGCAAATTTTCTTTTTGATTCCCGTGCAGGCCACTCTTCTTAGCGTACATACAAAATTTCCGGCACATCGGTGTCATAGGGCCGGAGAAAACTACATTTTAAAATTTTTCGACCCAAGTATTGCATTATGCCCATGAAAAGTACGATATTTTCCCAAATGCAACTTTTTGCCAATTTTCTTTTTGATTCCCGTGCAGGCTACTATTATTATTGTACATACAAAATTTCCGGCACATCGGTGTCATAGGGCCGGAGAAAAAAACATTTTAAAATTGTTCGACCCAAGTCTTGCATTATGCCCATGAAAAAAACGATATTTTCCAAATGCAACTTTTTGCAAATTTTCTTTTTGATTCCCGTGCAGGACACTCTTCTAAGCGTACATACAAAATTTCCGGCACATCGGTGTCATAGGGCCGGAGAAAAAAACATTTTAAATTGTTCGAGCCCAAGTCTTGCATTATGCCCATGAAAAGTATGATATTTTCCCAAATGCAACTTTTTGCAAATTTTAATTTTGATTCCCGTGCAGGCTACTATTCTTATTGTACATACAAAATTTCCGGCACATCGGTGTCATAGGGCCGGAGAAAAAAACATTTTAAAATTGTTCGAGCCCAAGTCTTGCATTATGCCCATGAAAAGTATGATATTTTCCAAATGCAACTTTTTGCAAATTTTCTTTTTGATTCCCGTGCAGGACACTCTTCTAAGCGTACATACAAAATTTCCGGCACATCGGTGTCATAGGGCCGGAGAAAAAAACATTTTAAAATTGTTCGAGCCCAAGTCTTGCATTATGCCCATGAAAAGTATGATATTTTCGCAAATGCAACTTTTTGCAAATTTTAATTTTGATTCCCGTGCAGGCTACTATTCTTATTGTACATACAAAATTTCCGGCACATCGGTGTCATAGGGCCGGAGAAAAAAACATTTTAAATTGTTCGAGCCCAAGTCTTGCATTATGCCCATGAAAAGTATGATATTTTCCAAATGCAACTTTTTGCAAATTTTCTTTTTGATTCCCGTGTAGGCTAATCTTCTAAGCGTACATACAAAATTTCCGGCTCATCGGAGTCATAGGGCCGGAGAAAACTACATTTTAAAATTGTTCGACCCAAGTCTTGCATTATGCCCATGATAAGTACGATATTTTCCCAAATGCAACTTTTTGCAAATTTTCTTTTTGATTCCCGTGTAGGCTAATCTTCTAAGAGTACATACAAAATTTCCGGCACATCGGTGTCATAGGGCCGGAGAAAAAAACATTTTAAAATTGTTCGAGCCCAAGTCTTGCATTATGCCCATGAAAAGTATGATATTTTCCAAATGCAACTTTTTGCAAATTTTCGTTTTGATTCCCGTGCAGGCCACTATTCTTAGCGTACATACAAAATTTCCGGCACATCGGTGTCATAGGGCCGGAGAAAAACACATTTTAAAATTGTTCGAGCCCAAGTCTTGCATTATGCCCATGAAAAGTATGATATTTTCCCAAATGCAACGTTTTGCAAATTTTCTTTTTGATTCCCGTGCAGGCCACTATTCTTAGCGTACATACAAAATTTCCGGCACATCGGTGTCATAGGGCCGGAGAAAAAAACATTTTAAAATTGTTCGAGCCCAAGTCTTGCATTATGCCCATGAAAAGTATGATATTTTCCCAAATGCAACTTTTTGCAAACTTTCTTTTTGATTCCCGTGCAGGCTACTATTCTAATTGTACATACAAAATTTCCGGCACATCGGTGTCATAGGGCCGGAGAAAAAAACATTTTAAAATTGTTCGAGCCCAAGTCTTGCATTATGCCCATGAAAAGTATGATATTTTCCAAATGCAACTTTTTGCAAATTTTCTTTTTGATTCCCGTGCAGGCCACTCTTCTTAGCGTACATACAAAATTTCCGGCACATCAGTGTCATAGGGCCCGAGAAAAAAACATTTTAAAATTGTTCGAGCCCAAGTCTTGCATTATGCCCATGAAAAGTATGATATTTTCCAAATGCAACTTTTTGCAAATTTTCTTTTTGATTCCCGTGCAGGCCACTCTTCTTAGCGTACATACAAAATTTCCGGCACATCAGTGTCATAGGGCCCGAGAAAAAAACATTTTAAAATTGTTCGAGCCCAAGTCTTGCATTATGCCCATGAAAAGTATGATATTTTCCAAATGCAACGTTTTGCAAATTTTCTTTTTGATTCCCGTGCAGGCCACTATTCTTAGCGTACATACAAAATTTCCGGCACATCAGCGGCATAGGGCCGGAGAAAAAAACATTTTAAAATTGTTCGAGCCCAAGTCTTGCATTATGCCCATGAAAAGTATGATATTTTTCAAATGCAACTTTTTGCAAATTTTCTTTTTGATTCCCGTGCAGGCCACTATTCTAAGCGTACATACAAAATTTCCGGCACATCGGTGTCATAGGGCCGGAGAAAAAAACATTTTAAAATTGTTCGAGCCCAAGTCTTGCATTATGCCCATGAAAAGTACGATATTTTCCCAAATGCAACTTTTTGCAAATTTTCTTTTTGATTCCCGTGCAGGCCACTCTTCTAAGCGCACATACAAAATTTCCGGCACATCGGTGTCATAGGGCCCGAGAAAAAAACATTTTAAAATTGTTCGAGCCCAAGTCTTGCATTATGCCCATGAAAAGTATGATATTTTCCAAATGCAACTTTTTGCAAATTTTCGTTTTGATTCCCGTGCAGGCTACTCTTCTTAGCGTACAAACAAAATTTCCGGCACATCGGTGTCATAGGGCCGGAGAAAAAAACATTTTAAAATTGTTCGAGCCCAAGTCTTGCATTATGCCCATGAAAAGTATGATATTTTCCCAAATGCAACTTTTTGCAAATTTTCTTTTTGATTCCCGTGCAGGCCACTCTTCTAAGCGTACATACAAAATTTCCGGCACATCAGCGGCATAGGGCCGGAGAAAACTACATTTTAAAATTGTTCGAGCCCAAGTCTTGCATTATGCCCATGAAAAGTACGATATTTTCCCAAATGCAACTTTTTGCAAATTTTCTTTTTGATTCCCGTGCAGGCCACTCTTCTAAGCGTACATACAAAATTTCCGGCACATCGGTGTCATAGGGCCGGAGAAAAATCATTTTAAAATTGTTCGAGCCCAAGTCTTGCATTATGCCCATGAAAAGTATGATACTTTCCAAATGCAACTTTTTGCAAATTTTCTTTTTGATTCCCGTGCAGGCCACTCTTCTTAGCGTACATACAAAATTTCCGGCACATCGGTGTCATAGGGCCGGAGAAAAAAACATTTTAAAATTGTTCGAGCCCAAGTCTTGCATTATGCCCATGAAAAGTATGATATTTTCCCAAATGCAACTTTTTGCAAATTTTCTTTTTGATTCCCGTGCAGGCTACTATTCTTATTGTACATACAAAATTTCCGGCACATCGGTGTCATAGGGCCGGAGAAAAAAACATTTTAAAATTGTTCGAGCCCAAGTCTTGCATTATGCCCATGAAAAGTATGATATTTTCCAAATGCAACTTTTTGCAAATTTTCTTTTTGATTCCCGTGCAGGCCACTCTTCTAAGCGTACATACAAAATTTCCGGCTCATCGGAGTCATAGGGCCGGAGAAAACTACATTTTAAAATTGTTCGACCCAAGTCTTGCATTATGCCCATGATAAGTACGATATTTTCCCAAATGCAACTTTTTGCAAATTTTCTTTTTGATTCCCGTGTAGGCTAATCTTCTAAGCGTACATACAAAATTTCCGGCACATCGGTGTCATAGGGCCGGAGAAAAAAACATTTTAAAATTGTTCGAGCCCAAGTCTTGCATTATGCCCATGAAAAGTATGATATTTTCCAAATGCAACTTTTTGCAAATTTTCGTTTTGATTCCCGTGCAGGCCACTATTCTTAGCGTACATACAAAATTTCCGGCACATCGGTGTCATAGGGCCGGAGAAAAACACATTTTAAAATTGTTCGAGCCCAAGTCTTGCATTATGCCCATGAAAAGTATGATATTTTCCCAAATGCAACGTTTTGCAAATTTTCTTTTTGATTCCCGTGCAGGCCACTATTATTAGCGTACATACAAAATTTCCGGCACATCGGTGTCATAGGGCCGGAGAAAAAAACATTTTAAAATTGTTCGAGCCCAAGTCTTGCATTATGCCCATGAAAAGTATGATATTTTCCCAAATGCAACTTTTTGCAAATTTTCTTTTTGATTCCCGTGCAGGCTACTATTCTAATTGTACATACAAAATTTCCGGCACATCGGTGTCATAGGGCCGGAGAAAAAAACATTTTAAAATTGTTCGAGCCCAAGTCTTGCATTATGCCCATGAAAAGTATGATATTTTCCAAATGCAACTTTTTGCAAATTTTCTTTTTGATTCCCGTGCAGGCCACTCTTCTTAGCGTACATACAAAATTTCCGGCACATCAGTGTCATAGGGCCCGAGAAAAAAACATTTTAAAATTGTTCGAGCCCAAGTCTTGCATTATGCCCATGAAAAGTATGATATTTTCCAAATGCAACTTTTTGCAAATTTTCTTTTTGATTCCCGTGCAGGCCACTCTTCTTAGCGTACATACAAAATTTCCGGCACATCAGTGTCATAGGGCCCGAGAAAAAAACATTTTAAAATTGTTCGAGCCCAAGTCTTGCATTATGCCCATGAAAAGTATGATATTTTCCAAATGCAACTTTTTGCAAATTTTCTTTTTGATTCCCGTGTAGGCTACTCTTCTTAGCGTACATACAAAATTTCCGGCACATCGGTGTCATAGGGCCGGAGAAAAAAACATTTTAAAATTGTTCGAGCCCAAGTCTTGCATTATGCCCATGAAAAGTATGATATTTTTCAAATGCAACTTTTTGCAAATTTTCTTTTTGATTCCCGTGCAGGCCACTATTCTTAGCGTACAAACAAAATTTCCGGCACATCAGCGGCATAGGGCCGGAGAAAACTACATTTTAAAATTGTTCGACCCAAGTATTGCATTATGCCCATGAAAAGTATGATATTTTCCAAATGCAACGTTTTGCAAATTTTCTTTTTGATTCCCGTGCAGGCCACTATTCTTAGCGTACATACAAAATTTCCGGCACATCGGTGTCAAAGGGCTGGAGAAAAAAACATTTTAAAATTGTTCGAGCCCAAGTCTTGCATTATGCCCATGAAAAGTATGATATTTTTCAAATGCAACTTTTTGCAAATTTTCTTTTTGATTCCCGTGCAGGCCACTATTCTTAGCGTACAAACAAAATTTCCGGCACATCAGCGGCATAGGGCCGGAGAAAACTACATTTTAAAATTGTTCGACCCAAGTATTGCATTATGCCCATGAAAAGTATGATATTTTCCAAATGCAACGTTTTGCAAATTTTCTTTTTGATTCCCGTGCAGGCCACTATTCTTAGCGTACAAACAAAATTTCCGGCACATCAGCGGCATAGGGCCGGAGAAAACTACATTTTAAAATTGTTCGACCCAAGTATTGCATTATGCCCATGAAAAGTTTGATATTTTCCAAATGCAACGTTTTGCAAATTTTCTTTTTGATTCCCGTGCAGGCCACTATTCTTAGCGTACATACAAAATTTCCGGCACATCGGTGTCAAAGGGCTGGAGAAAAAAACATTTTAAAATTGTTCGAGCCCAAGTCTTGCATTATGCCCATGAAAAGTATGATATTTTCCCAAATGCAACTTTTTGCAAATTTTCTTTTTGATTCCCGTGCAGGCTACTATTCTTATTTTACATACAAAATTTCCGACACATCGGTGTCATAGGGCCGGAGAAAAATCATTTTAAAATTGTTCGAGCCCAAGTCTTGCATTATGCCCATGAAAAGTATGATATTTTCCCAAATGCAACTTTTTGCAAATTTTCTTTTTGATTCCCGTGCAGGCTACTATTCTTATTGTACATACAAAATTTCCGGCACATCGGTGTCATAGGGCCGGAGAAAAAAACATTTTAAATTGTTCGAGCCCAAGTCTTGCATTATGCCCATGAAAAGTATGATATTTTCCAAATGCAACTTTTTGCAAATTTTCTTTTTGATTCCCGTGTAGGCTAATCTTCTAAGCGTACATACAAAATTTCCGGCTCATCGGAGTCATAGGGCCGGAGAAAACTACATTTTAAAATTGTTCGACCCAAGTCTTGCATTATGCCCATGATAAGTACGATATTTTCCCAAATGCAACTTTTTGCAAATTTTCTTTTTGATTCCCGTGTAGGCTAATCTTCTAAGAGTACATACAAAATTTCCGGCACATCGGTGTCATAGGGCCGGAGAAAAAAACATTTTAAAATTGTTCGAGCCCAAGTCTTGCATTATGCCCATGAAAAGTATGATATTTTCCAAATGCAACTTTTTGCAAATTTTCGTTTTGATTCCCGTGCAGGCCACTATTCTTAGCGTACATACAAAATTTCCGGCACATCGGTGTCATAGGGCCGGAGAAAAACACATTTTAAAATTGTTCGAGCCCAAGTCTTGCATTATGCCCATGAAAAGTATGATATTTTCCCAAATGCAACGTTTTGCAAATTTTCTTTTTGATTCCCGTGCAGGCCACTATTCTTAGCGTACATACAAAATTTCCGGCACATCGGTGTCATAGGGCCGGAGAAAAAAACATTTTAAAATTGTTCGAGCCCAAGTCTTGCATTATGCCCATGAAAAGTATGATATTTTCCCAAATGCAACTTTTTGCAAACTTTCTTTTTGATTCCCGTGCAGGCTACTATTCTAATTGTACATACAAAATTTCCGGCACATCGGTGTCATAGGGCCGGAGAAAAAAACATTTTAAAATTGTTCGAGCCCAAGTCTTGCATTATGCCCATGAAAAGTATGATATTTTCCAAATGCAACTTTTTGCAAATTTTCTTTTTGATTCCCGTGCAGGCCACTCTTCTTAGCGTACATACAAAATTTCCGGCACATCAGTGTCATAGGGCCCGAGAAAAAAACATTTTAAAATTGTTCGAGCCCAAGTCTTGCATTATGCCCATAAAAAGTATGATATTTTCCAAATGCAACTTTTTGCAAATTTTCTTTTTGATTCCCGTGCAGGCCACTCTTCTTAGCGTACATACAAAATTTCCGGCACATCAGTGTCATAGGGCCCGAGAAAAAAACATTTTAAAATTGTTCGAGCCCAAGTCTTGCATTATGCCCATGAAAAGTATGATATTTTCCAAATGCAACGTTTTGCAAATTTTCTTTTTGATTCCCGTGCAGGCCACTATTCTTAGCGTACATACAAAATTTCCGGCACATCAGCGGCATAGGGCCGGAGAAAAAAACATTTTAAAATTGTTCGAGCCCAAGTCTTGCATTATGCCCATGAAAAGTATGATATTTTTCAAATGCAACTTTTTGCAAATTTTCTTTTTGATTCCCGTGCAGGCCACTATTCTAAGCGTACATACAAAATTTCCGGCACATCGGTGTCATAGGGCCGGAGAAAAAAACATTTTAAAATTGTTCGAGCCCATGTCTTGCATTATGCCCATGAAAAGTATGATATTTTTCAAATGCAACTTTTTGCAAAATTTCTTTTTGATTCCCGTGCAGTTCACTATTCTTAGCATACAAACAAAATTTCCGGCACATCAGCGGCATAGGGCCGGAGAAAACTACATTTTAAAATTGTTCGACCCAAGTCTTGCATTATGCCCATGAAAAGTACGATATTTTTCAAATGCAACTTTTTGCAAATTTTCTTTTTGATTCCCTTGGAGGCCACTATTCTTAGCGTACATACAAAATTTCTGGCACATCAGCGGCATAGGGCCGGAGAAAACTACATTTTAAAATTGTTCGACCCAAGTATTGCATTATGCCCATGAAAAGTATGATATTTTCCAAATGCAACGTTTTGCAAATTTTCTTTTTGATTCCCGTGCAGGCCACTATTCTTAGCGTACAAACAAAATTTCCGGCACATCAGCGGCATAGGGCCGGAGAAAACTACATTTTAAAATTGTTCGACCCAAGTATTGCATTATGCCCATGAAAAGTTTGATATTTTCCAAATGCAACGTTTTGCAAATTTTCTTTTTGATTCCCGTGCAGGCCACTATTCTTAGCGTACATACAAAATTTCCGGCACATCGGTGTCAAAGGGCTGGAGAAAAAAACATTTTAAAATTGTTCGAGCCCAAGTCTTGCATTATGCCCATGAAAAGTATGATATTTTCCCAAATGCAACTTTTTGCAAATTTTCTTTTTGATTCCCGTGCAGGCTACTATTCTTATTTTACATACAAAATTTCCGACACATCGGTGTCATAGGGCCGGAGAAAAATCATTTTAAAATTGTTCGAGCCCAAGTCTTGCATTATGCCCATGAAAAGTATGATATTTTCCCAAATGCAACTTTTTGCAAATTTTCTTTTTGATTCCCGTGCAGGCTACTATTCTTATTGTACATACAAAATTTCCGGCACATCGGTGTCATAGGGCCGGAGAAAAAAACATTTTAAATTGTTCGAGCCCAAGTCTTGCATTATGCCCATGAAAAGTATGATATTTTCCAAATGCAACTTTTTGCAAATTTTCTTTTTGATTCCCGTGTAGGCTAATCTTCTAAGAGTACATACAAAATTTCCGGCACATCGGTGTCATAGGGCCGGAGAAAAAAACATTTTAAAATTGTTCGAGCCCAAGTCTTGCATTATGCCCATGAAAAGTATGATATTTTCCAAATGCAACTTTTTGCAAATTTTCGTTTTGATTCCCGTGCAGGCCACTATTCTTAGCGTACATACAAAATTTCCGGCACATCGGTGTCAAAGGGCTGGAGAAAAAAACATTTTAAAATTGTTCGAGCCCAAGTCTTGCATTATGCCCATGAAAAGTATGATATTTTCCCAAATGCAACTTTTTGCAAATTTTCTTTTTGATTCCCGTGCAGGCTACTATTCTTATTTTACATACAAAATTTCCGACACATCGGTGTCATAGGGCCGGAGAAAAATCATTTTAAAATTGTTCGAGCCCAAGTCTTGCATTATGCCCATGAAAAGTATGATATTTTCCCAAATGCAACTTTTTGCAAATTTTCTTTTTGATTCCCGTGTAGGCTAATCTTCTAAGCGTACATACAAAATTTCCGGCTCATCGGAGTCATAGGGCCGGAGAAAACTACATTTTAAAATTGTTCGACCCAAGTCTTGCATTATGCCCATGATAAGTACGATATTTTCCCAAATGCAACTTTTTGCAAATTTTCTTTTTGATTCCCGTGTAGGCTAATCTTCTAAGAGTACATACAAAATTTCCGGCACATCGGTGTCATAGGGCCGGAGAAAAAAACATTTTAAAATTGTTCGAGCCCAAGTCTTGCATTATGCCCATGAAAAGTATGATATTTTCCAAATGCAACTTTTTGCAAATTTTCGTTTTGATTCCCGTGCAGGCCACTATTCTTAGCGTACATACAAAATTTCCGGCACATCGGTGTCATAGGGCCGGAGAAAAACACATTTTAAAATTGTTCGAGCCCAAGTCTTGCATTATGCCCATGAAAAGTATGATATTTTCCCAAATGCAACGTTTTGCAAATTTTCTTTTTGATTCCCGTGCAGGCCACTATTCTTAGCGTACATACAAAATTTCCGGCACATCGGTGTCATAGGGCCGGAGAAAAAAACATTTTAAAATTGTTCGAGCCCAAGTCTTGCATTATGCCCATGAAAAGTATGATATTTTCCCAAATGCAACTTTTTGCAAACTTTCTTTTTGATTCCCGTGCAGGCTACTATTCTAATTGTACATACAAAATTTCCGGCACATCGGTGTCATAGGGCCGGAGAAAAAAACATTTTAAAATTGTTCGAGCCCAAGTCTTGCATTATGCCCATGAAAAGTATGATATTTTCCAAATGCAACTTTTTGCAAATTTTCTTTTTGATTCCCGTGCAGGCCACTCTTCTTAGCGTACATACAAAATTTCCGGCACATCAGTGTCATAGGGCCCGAGAAAAAAACATTTTAAAATTGTTCGAGCCCAAGTCTTGCATTATGCCCATGAAAAGTATGATATTTTCCAAATGCAACTTTTTGCAAATTTTCTTTTTGATTCCCGTGCAGGCCACTCTTCTTAGCGTACATACAAAATTTCCGGCACATCAGTGTCATAGGGCCCGAGAAAAAAACATTTTAAAATTGTTCGAGCCCAAGTCTTGCATTATGCCCATGAAAAGTATGATATTTTCCAAATGCAACGTTTTGCAAATTTTCTTTTTGATTCCCGTGCAGGCCACTATTCTTAGCGTACATACAAAATTTCCGGCACATCAGCGGCATAGGGCCGGAGAAAAAAACATTTTAAAATTGTTCGAGCCCAAGTCTTGCATTATGCCCATGAAAAGTATGATATTTTTCAAATGCAACTTTTTGCAAATTTTCTTTTTGATTCCCGTGCAGGCCACTATTCTAAGCGTACATACAAAATTTCCGGCACATCGGTGTCATAGGGCCGGAGAAAAAAACATTTTAAAATTGTTCGAGCCCATGTCTTGCATTATGCCCATGAAAAGTATGATATTTTTCAAATGCAACTTTTTGCAAAATTTCTTTTTGATTCCCGTGCAGTTCACTATTCTTAGCATACAAACAAAATTTCCGGCACATCAGCGGCATAGGGCCGGAGAAAACTACATTTTAAAATTGTTCGACCCAAGTCTTGCATTATGCCCATGAAAAGTACGATATTTTTCAAATGCAACTTTTTGCAAATTTTCTTTTTGATTCCCTTGGAGGCCACTATTCTTAGCGTACATACAAAATTTCTGGCACATCAGCGGCATAGGGCCGGAGAAAACTACATTTTAAAATTGTTCGACCCAAGTATTGCATTATGCCCATGAAAAGTATGATATTTTCCAAATGCAACTTTTTGCAAATTTTCTTTTTGATTCCCGTGCAGGACACTCTTCTAAGCGTACATACAAAATTTCCGGCACATCGGTGTCATAGGGCCGGAGAAAAAAACATTTTAAAATTGTTCGAGCGCAAGTCTTGCATTATGCCCATGAAAAGTATGATATTTTCCAAATGCAACTTTTTGCAAATTTTCGTTTTGATTCCCGTGCAGGCCACTATTCTTAGCGTACATACAAAATTTCCGGCACATCGGTGTCATAGGGCCGGAGAAAAAAACATTTTAAAATTGTTCGAGCCCAAGTCTTGCATTATGCCCATGAAAAGTATGATATTTTCACAAATGCAACTTTTTGCAAATTTTCTTTTTGATTCCCGTGCAGGCTACTATTCTTATTGTACATACAAAATTTCCGGCACATCGGTGTCATAGGGCCGGAGAAAAAAACATTTTAAAATTGTTCGAGCCCAAGTCTTGCATTATGCCCATGAAAAGTATGATATTTTTCAAATGCAACTTTTTGCTAATTTTCTTTTTGATTCCCGTGCAGGCCACTATTCTTAGCGTACAAACAAAATTTCCGGCACATCAGCGGAATAGGGCCGGAGAAAACTACATTTTAAAATTGTTCGACCCAAGTATTGCAATATGCCCATGAAAAGTATGATATTTTCCAAATGCAACGTTTTGCAAATTTTCTTTTTGATTCCCGTGCAGGCCACTATTCTTAGCGTACATACAAAATTTCCGGCACATCAGCGGCATAGGGCCGGAGAAAAAAACATTTTAAAATTGTTTGAGCCCAAGTCTTGCATTATGCCCATGAAAAGTATGATATTTTTCAAATGCAACTTTTTGCAAATTTTCTTTTTGATTCCCGTGCAGGCCACTATTCTAAGCGTACAGACAAATTTCCGGCACATCGGTGTCATAGGGCCGGAGAAATAAAATTTTAAAATTGTTCGACCCAAGTCTTGCATTATGCCCATGAAAAGTACGATATTTTCCCAAATGCAACTTTTTGCAAATTTTCTTTTTGATTCCCTTGGAGGCCACTATTATTAGCGTACATACAAAATTTCTGGCACATCAGCGGCATAGGGCCGGAGAAAACTACATTTTAAAATTGTTCGACCCAAGTATTGCATTATGCCCATGAAAAGTATGATATTTTCCAAATGCAACTTTTTGCAAATTTTCTTTTTGATTCCCGTGCAGGACACTCTTCTAAGCGTACATACAAAATTTCTGGCACATCGGTGTCATAGGGCCGGAGAAAAAAACATTTTAAAATTGTTCGAGCGCAAGTCTTGCATTATGCCCATGAAAAGTATGATATTTTCCCAAATGCAACTTTTTGCAAATTTTAATTTTGATTCCCGTGCAGGCTACTATTCTTATTGTACATACAAAATTTCCGGCACATCGGTGTCATAGGGCCGGAGAAAAAAACATTTTAAAATTGTTCGAGCCCAAGTCTTGCTAATGGCATAATTGCCTATGAAAAGTATGATATTTTCCAAATGCAACTTTTTGCAAATTTTCGTTTTGATTCCCGTGCAGGCCACTATTCTTAGCGTACATACAAAATTTCCGGCACATCGGTGTCATAGGGCCGGAGAAAAAAACATTTTAAAATTGTTCGACCCAAGTATTGCATTATGCCCATGAAAAGTATGATATTTTCCAAATGCAACGTTTTGCAAATTTTCTTTTTGATTCCCGTGCAGGCCACTATTCTTAGCGTACATACAAAATTTCCGGCACATCAGCGGCATAGGGCCGGAGAAAAAAACATTTTAAAATTGTTCGAGCCCAAGTCTTGCATTATGCCCATGAAAAGTATGATATTTTTCAAATGCAACTTTTTGCAAATTTTCTTTTTGATTCCCGTGCAGGCCACTATTCTAAGCGTACAGACAAATTTCCGGCACATCGGTGTCATAGGGCCGGAGAAAACTACATTTTAAAATTGTTCGACCCAAGTCTTGCATTATGCCCATGAAAAGTACGATATTTTCCCAAATGCAACTTTTTGCCAATTTTCTTTTTGATTCCCGTGCAGGCCACTCTTCTAAGCGTACATACAAAATTTCCGGCACATCGGTGTCATAGGGCCGGAGAAAAAAACATTTTAAAATTGTTCGAGCCCAAGTCTACAGTACAGACAAAAATTCCGGCACATCGGTGTCATAGGGCCGGAGAAAAAAACATTTTAAAATTGTTCGACCCAAGTCTTGCATTATGCCCATGAAAAGTACGATATTTTCCAAATGCAACTTTTTACAAATTTTCTTTTTGATTCCCGTGCAGGCCACTATTCTTAGCGTACAAACAAAATTTCCGGCACATCAGCGGCATAGGGCCGGAGAAAACTACATTTTAAAATTGTTCGACCCAAGTATTGCATTATGCCAATGAAAAGTATGATATTTTCCAAATGCAACGTTTTGCAAATTTTCTTTTTGATTCCCGTGCAGGCCACTATTCTTAGCGTACATACAAAATTTCCGGCACATCAGCGGCATAGGGCCGGAGAAACAAACATTTTAAAATTGTTCGAGCCCAAGTCTTGCATTATGCCCATGAAAAGTATGATATTTTTCAAATGCAACTTTTTGCAAATTTTCTTTTTGATTCCCGTGCAGGCCACTATTCTAAGCGTACAGACAAATTTCCGGCACATCGGTGTCAGAGGGCCGGAGAAAACTACATTTTAAAATTGTTCGACCCAAGTCTTGCATTATGCCCATGAAAAGTACGATATTTTCCCAAATGCAACTTTTTGCCAATTTTCTTTTTGATTCCCGTGCAGGCCACTCTTCTGAGCGTACATACAAAATTTCCGGCACATCGGTGTCATAGGGCCGGAGAAAAAAACATTTTAAAATTGTTCGAGCCCAAATCTTGCATTATGCCCATGAAAAGTATGATATTTTTCAAATGCAACTTTTTGCAAAATTTCTTTTTGATTCCCGTGCAGGCCACTCTTCTTAGCGTACATACAAAATTTCCGGCACATCGGTGCATAGGGCCGGAGAAAAAAACATTTTAAAATTGTTCGAGCCCAAGTCTTGCATTATGCCCATGAAAAGTATGATATTTTCCCAAATGCAACTTTTTGCAAATTTTCTTTTTGATTCCCGTGCAGGACACTCTTCTAAGGTACATACAAAATTTCCGGCACATCGGTGTCAAAGGGCCGGAGAAAAAAACATTTTAAAATTGTTCGTGCCCAAGTCTTGCATTATGCCCATGAAAAGTATGATATTTACCCAAATGCAACTTTTTGCAAATTTTCTTTTTGATTCCCGTGCAGGCCACTCTTCTTAGCGTACATACAAAATTTCCGGCACATCGGTGTCATAGGGCCGGAGAAAACTACATTTTAAAATTTTTCGACCCAAGTATTGCATTATGCCCATGAAAAGTACGATATTTTCCCAAATGCAACTTTTTGCCAATTTTCTTTTTGATTCCCGTGCAGGCTACTATTATTATTGTACATACAAAATTTCCGGCACATCGGTGTCATAGGGCCGGAGAAAAAAACATTTTAAAATTGTTCGACCCAAGTCTTGCATTATGCCCATGAAAAGTACGATATTTTCCAAATGCAACTTTTTGCAAATTTTCTTTTTGATTCCCGTGCAGGCCACTCTTCTAAGCGTACAAACAAAATTTCCGGCACATCGGTGTCATAGGGCCCGAGAAAAAAACATTTTAAAACTGTTCGAGCCCAAGTCTTGCATTATGCCCATGAAAAGTATGATATTTTCCAAATGCAACTTTTTGCAAAATTTCTTTTTGATTCCCGTGCAGGCCACTCTTCTTAGCGTACATACAAAATTTCCGGCACATCGGTGCATAGGGCCGGAGAAAAAAACATTTTAAAATTGTTCGAGCCCAAGTCTTGCATTATGCCCATGAAAAGTATGATATTTTCCCAAATGCAACTTTTTGCAAATTTTCTTTTTGATTCCCGTGCAGGACACTCTTCTAAGGTACATACAAAATTTCCGGCACATCGGTGTCAAAGGGCCGGAGAAAAAAACATTTTAAAATTGTTCGTGCCCAAGTCTTGCATTATGCCCATGAAAAGTATGATATTTACCCAAATGCAACTTTTTGCAAATTTTCTTTTTGATTCCCGTGCAGGCTACTATTCTTATTGTACATACAAAATTTCCGGCTCATCGGTGTCATAGGGCCGGAGAAAAAAACATTTTAAAATTGTTCGAGCCCAAGTCTTGCATTATGCCCATGAAAAGTACGATTGATTCCCGTGCAGGCCACTATTCTTAGCGTACATACAAAATTTCCGGCTCATTGGTGTCATAGGGCCGGAGAAAAAAACATTTTAAAATTGTTCGAGCCCAAGTCTTGCATTATGCCCATGAAAAGTACGATTGATTCCCGTGCAGGCCACTCTTCTTAGCGTACATACAAAATTTCGGGCACATCGGTGCATAGGGCCGGAGAAAAAAACATTTTAAAATTGTTCGAGCCCAAGTCTTGCATTATGCCCATGAAAAGTATGATATTTTCCCAAATGCAACTTTTTGCAAATTTTCTTTTTGATTCCCGTGCAGGCCACTCTTCTTAGCGTACATACAAAATTTCCGGCACATCGGTGTCATAGGGCCGGAGAAAACTACATTTTAAAATTTTTCGACCCAAGTATTGCATTATGCCCATGAAAAGTACGATATTTTCCCAAATGCAACTTTTTGCCAATTTTCTTTTTGATTCCCGTGCAGGCTACTATTATTATTGTACATACAAAATTTCCGGCACATCGGTGTCATAGGGCCGGAGAAAAAAACATTTTAAAATTGTTCGACCCAAGTCTTGCATTATGCCCATGAAAAGTACGATATTTTCCAAATGCAACTTTTTGCAAATTTTCTTTTTGATTCCCGTGCAGGCCACTCTTCTAAGCGTACAAACAAAATTTCCGGCACATCGGTGTCATAGGGCCCGAGAAAAAAACATTTTAAAACTGTTCGAGCCCAAGTCTTGCATTATGCCCATGAAAAGTATGATATTTTCCAAATGCAACTTTTTGCAAATTTTCTTTTTGATTCCCGTGCAGGACACTCTTCTAAGCGTACATACAAAATTTCCGGCACATCGGTGTCATAGGGCCGGAGAAAAAAACATTTTAAAATTGTTCGAGCCCAAGTCTTGCATTATGCCCATGAAAAGTATGATATTTTCGCAAATGCAACTTTTTGCAAATTTTAATTTTGATTCCCGTGCAGGCTACTATTCTTATTGTACATACGAAATTTCCGGCACATCGGTGTCATAGGGCCGGAGAAAAAAACATTTTAAAATTGTTCGAGCCCAAGTCTTGCATTATGCCCATGAAAAGTATGATATTTTCCCAAATGCAACTTTTTGCAAATTTTCTTTTTGATTCCCGTGCAGGCCACTCTTCTTAGCGTACATACAAAATTTCCGGCACATCGGTGTCATAGGGCCGGAGAAAACTACATTTTAAAATTTTTCGACCCAAGTATTGCATTATGCCCATGAAAAGTACGATATTTTCCCAAATGCAACTTTTTGCCAATTTTCTTTTTGATTCCCGTGCAGGCTACTATTATTATTGTACATACAAAATTTCCGGCACATCGGTGTCATAGGGCCGGAGAAAAAAACATTTTAAAATTGTTCGACCCAAGTCTTGCATTATGCCCATGAAAAAAACGATATTTTCCAAATGCAACTTTTTGCAAATTTTCTTTTTGATTCCCGTGCAGGACACTCTTCTAAGCGTACATACAAAATTTCCGGCACATCGGTGTCATAGGGCCGGAGAAAAAAACATTTTAAATTGTTCGAGCCCAAGTCTTGCATTATGCCCATGAAAAGTATGATATTTTCCCAAATGCAACTTTTTGCAAATTTTAATTTTGATTCCCGTGCAGGCTACTATTCTTATTGTACATACAAAATTTCCGGCACATCGGTGTCATAGGGCCGGAGAAAAAAACATTTTAAAATTGTTCGAGCCCAAGTCTTGCATTATGCCCATGAAAAGTATGATATTTTCCAAATGCAACTTTTTGCAAATTTTCTTTTTGATTCCCGTGCAGGACACTCTTCTAAGCGTACATACAAAATTTCCGGCACATCGGTGTCATAGGGCCGGAGAAAAAAACATTTTAAAATTGTTCGAGCCCAAGTCTTGCATTATGCCCATGAAAAGTATGATATTTTCGCAAATGCAACTTTTTGCAAATTTTAATTTTGATTCCCGTGCAGGCTACTATTCTTATTGTACATACAAAATTTCCGGCACATCGGTGTCATAGGGCCGGAGAAAAAAACATTTTAAAATTGTTCGAGCCCAAGTCTTGCATTATGCCCATGAAAAGTATGATATTTTCCCAAATGCAACTTTTTGCAAATTTTCTTTTTGATTCCCGTGCAGGCTACTATTCTTAGCGTACATACAAAATTTCCGGCACATCGGTGTCATAGGGCCGGAGAAAAAAACATTTTAAAATTGTTCGACCCAAGTCTTGCATTATGCCCATGAAAAGTACGATATTTTCCAAATGCAACTTTTTGCAAATTTTCTTTTTGATTCCCGTGCAGGCCACTCTTCTCAGCGTACATACAAAATTTCCGGCACATCGGTGTCATAGGGCCGGAGAAAACTACATTTTAAAATTTTTCGACCCAAGTCTTGCATTATGCCCATGAAAAGTACGATATTTTCCCAAATGCAACTTTTTGCCAATTTTCTTTTTGATTCCCGTGCAGGCTACTATTATTATTGTACATACAAAATTTCCGGCACATCGGTGTCATAGGGCCGGAGAAAAAAACATTTTAAAATTGTTCGAGCCCAAGTCTTGCATTATGCCCATGAAAAGTACGATATTTTCCCAAATGCAACTTTTTGCAAATTTTCTTTTTGATTCCCGTGCAGGCCACTCTTCTTAGCGTACATACAAAATTTCGGGCACATCGGTGCATAGGGCCGGAGAAAAAAACATTTTAAAATTGTTCGAGCCCAAGTCTTGCATTATGCCCATGAAAAGTATGATATTTTCCCAAATGCAACTTTTTGCAAATTTTCTTTTTGATTCCCGTGCAGGCCACTCTTCTTAGCGTACATACAAAATTTCCGGCACATCGGTGTCATAGGGCCGGAGAAAACTACATTTTAAAATTTTTCGACCCAAGTATTGCATTATGCCCATGAAAAGTACGATATTTTCCCAAATGCAACTTTTTGCCAATTTTCTTTTTGATTCCCGTGCAGGCTACTATTATTATTGTACATACAAAATTTCCGGCACATCGGTGTCATAGGGCCGGAGAAAAAAACATTTTAAAATTGTTCGACCCAAGTCTTGCATTATGCCCATGAAAAGTACGATATTTTCCAAATGCAACTTTTTGCAAATTTTCTTTTAATGATTCCCGTGCAGGCCACTCTTCTAAGCGTACATACAAAATTTCCGGCACATCGGTGTCATAGGGCCCGAGAAAAAAACATTTTAAAACTGTTCGAGCCCAAGTCTTGCATTATGCCCATGAAAAGTATGATATTTTCCAAATGCAACTTTTTGCAAATTTTCTTTTTGATTCCCGTGCAGGACACTCTTCTAAGCGTACATACAAAATTTCCGGCACATCGGTGTCATAGGGCCGGAGAAAAAAACATTTTAAATTGTTCGAGCCCAAGTCTTGCATTATGCCCATGAAAAGTATGATATTTTCCCAAATGCAACTTTTTGCAAATTTTAATTTTGATTCCCGTGCAGGCTACTATTCTTATTGTACATACAAAATTTCCGGCACATCGGTGTCATAGGGCCGGAGAAAAAAACATTTTAAAATTGTTCGAGCCCAAGTCTTGCATTATGCCCATGAAAAGTATGATATTTTCCCAAATGCAACTTTTTGCAAATTTTCTTTTTGATTCCCGTGCAGGCTACTATTCTTAGCGTACATACAAAATTTCCGGCACATCGGTGTCATAGGGCCGGAGAAAAAAACATTTTAAAATTGTTCGAGCCCAAGTCTTGCATTATGCCCATGAAAAGTATGATATTTTCGCAAATGCAACTTTTTGCAAATTTTAATTTTGATTCCCGTGCAGGCTACTATTCTTATTGTACATACAAAATTTCCGGCACATCGGTGTCATAGGGCCGGAGAAAAAAACATTTTAAAATTGTTCGAGCCCAAGTCTTGCATTATGCCCATGAAAAGTATGATATTTTCCCAAATGCAACTTTTTGCAAATTTTCTTTTTGATTCCCGTGCAGGCTACTATTCTTAGCGTACATACAAAATTTCCGGCACATCGGTGTCATAGGGCCGGAGAAAAAAACATTTTAAAATTGTTCGACCCAAGTCTTGCATTATGCCCATGAAAAGTACGATATTTTCCAAATGCAACTTTTTGCAAATTTTCTTTTTGATTCCCGTGCAGGCCACTCTTCTCAGCGTACATACAAAATTTCCGGCACATCGGTGTCATAGGGCCGGAGAAAACTACATTTTAAAATTTTTCGACCCAAGTCTTGCATTATGCCCATGAAAAGTACGATATTTTCCCAAATGCAACTTTTTGCCAATTTTCTTTTTGATTCCCGTGCAGGCTACTATTATTATTGTACATACAAAATTTCCGGCACATCGGTGTCATAGGGCCGGAGAAAAAAACATTTTAAAATTGTTCGAGCCCAAGTCTTGCATTATGCCCATGAAAAGTACGATATTTTCCCAAATGCAACTTTTTGCAAATTTTCTTTTTGATTCCCGTGCAGGCCACTCTTCTTAGCGTACATACAAAATTTCGGGCACATCGGTGCATAGGGCCGGAGAAAAAAACATTTTAAAATTGTTCGAGCCCAAGTCTTGCATTATGCCCATGAAAAGTATGATATTTTCCCAAATGCAACTTTTTGCAAATTTTCTTTTTGATTCCCGTGCAGGCCACTCTTCTTAGCGTACATACAAAATTTCCGGCACATCGGTGTCATAGGGCCGGAGAAAACTACATTTTAAAATTTTTCGACCCAAGTATTGCATTATGCCCATGAAAAGTACGATATTTTCCCAAATGCAACTTTTTGCCAATTTTCTTTTTGATTCCCGTGCAGGCTACTATTATTATTGTACATACAAAATTTCCGGCACATCGGTGTCATAGGGCCGGAGAAAAAAACATTTTAAAATTGTTCGACCCAAGTCTTGCATTATGCCCATGAAAAGTACGATATTTTCCAAATGCAACTTTTTGCAAATTTTCTTTTAATGATTCCCGTGCAGGCCACTCTTCTAAGCGTACATACAAAATTTCCGGCACATCGGTGTCATAGGGCCCGAGAAAAAAACATTTTAAAACTGTTCGAGCCCAAGTCTTGCATTATGCCCATGAAAAGTATGATATTTTCCAAATGCAACTTTTTGCAAATTTTCTTTTTGATTCCCGTGCAGGACACTCTTCTAAGCGTACATACAAAATTTCCGGCACATCGGTGTCATAGGGCCGGAGAAAAAAACATTTTAAATTGTTCGAGCCCAAGTCTTGCATTATGCCCATGAAAAGTATGATATTTTCCCAAATGCAACTTTTTGCAAATTTTAATTTTGATTCCCGTGCAGGCTACTATTCTTATTGTACATACAAAATTTCCGGCACATCGGTGTCATAGGGCCGGAGAAAAAAACATTTTAAAATTGTTCGAGCCCAAGTCTTGCATTATGCCCATGAAAAGTATGATATTTTCCCAAATGCAACTTTTTGCAAATTTTCTTTTTGATTCCCGTGCAGGCTACTATTCTTAGCGTACATACAAAATTTCCGGCACATCGGTGTCATAGGGCCGGAGAAAAAAACATTTTAAAATTGTTCGACCCAAGTCTTGCATTATGCCCATGAAAAGTACGATATTTTCCAAATGCAACTTTTTGCAAATTTTCTTTTTGATTCCCGTGCAGGCCACTCTTCTCAGCGTACATACAAAATTTCCGGCACATCGGTGTCATAGGGCCGGAGAAAAAAACATTTTAAAATTGTTCGAGCCCAAGTCTTGCATTATGCCCATGAAAAGTATGATATTTTCCCAAATGCAACTTTTTGCAAATTTTCTTTTTGATTCCCGTGCAGGACACTCTTCTAAGGTACATACAAAATTTCCGGCACTTCGGTGTCATAGGGCCGGAGAAAACTACATTTTAAAATTGTTCGAGCCCAAGTCTTGCATTATGCCCATGAAAAGTATGATATTTTCCCAAATGCAACTTTTTGCAAATTTTCTTTTTGATTCCCGTGCAGGCTACTATTCTTAGCGTACATACAAAATTTCCGGCACATCGGTGTCATAGGGCCGGAGAAAAAAACATTTTAAAATTGTTCGACCCAAGTCTTGCATTATGCCCATGAAAAGTACGATATTTTCCAAATGCAACTTTTTGCAAATTTTCTTTTTGATTCCCGTGCAGGCCACTCTTCTCAGCGTACATACAAAATTTCCGGCACATCGGTGTCATAGGGCCGGAGAAAAAAACATTTTAAAATTGTTCGAGCCCAAGTCTTGCATTATGCCCATGAAAAGTATGATATTTTCCCAAATGCAACTTTTTGCAAATTTTCTTTTTGATTCCCGTGCAGGCCACTCTTCTAAGCGTACAAACAAAATTTCCGGCACATCGGTGTCATAGGGCCCGAGAAAAAAACATTTTAAAACTGTTCGAGCCCAAGTCTTGCATTATGCCTATATCGGACGTACTGAGCCAAAGACATTATAAGATAACAAGATCTCAAGTTTTAACGATGTCCTTAATAATTTTGATAAAACTATTAAGATATCTGCGTCAACATTAATATGATACTATAATATAATACCATCCACCATCAATGCTTATCCCGCATCCTTAATGTGCGACTGCTATAATTAATATTAATGGCTTTTCAGCTTCATCACACATTTAAAAAATAATGTTTTTGTTTGTTCAACACAGTGAAGAGATAAGGGTGATCACTAATTACTCTCATTGACCACATGTGAAATTTAATGTATAATTTTGTCCAATAAATAGAGAAGTAACTGGTACAAACAGCCACTTCTCATCCGAGAGAACTCGGGAAAGTAATACTTGTTTAATTTACTGTTTTACCACTGCCCCTGCGAAACTCTCCGAACAACTCAGGGATCAAAGTGTCAATGTGTGCCGGTGCCCTATTGAATTTGCAGTATTTGTGCGACCTCACTAAATTGTCTCGTACAAATTGGTCCTTCGTGCCGGTTCTACACATTACGCCTTTAATCCTGCTTCAGTGAAGATGCCATCGCTTCGCAGCGGCCGTAAAATCTCTACTTCATTCGGGACGTCGCGATCAGCAGCCAGTGTTCCCGCAGACCGAGACATACTTACATCTTGCCGAGTACCGGACCCACCTACCTCCAACTCTTCGACTGATGCTCTCATTAGCCAAGATGCGCCTCAGCAAGCGGATCAAGCTATGAGTTCGCATGCTTTGGACTCCGCTGAACGATCAACCACAGCTTGGGGTCCCATCCTGACCCACACTTCCCCGGCCCCCCAGGAGTCCGACGGAGAGGATGGTGACCAACGGTCAGAATCAACTGAGGATGCAATCCGAATGTTGCGCCGTGAGATGCACGCTCGAGAGAAGCAGCACGCTAAGCACACCGCCAAACTTCTTGCGGCCCTGGCAGTGGCAACAAAGACATCCGCCGCACCGCAAGCAGGCCACCAGCCTGCCGACTCTGGGTTTACAACTACCCGAGCCCCCGTGGCACCGCAACCTCTTTACGGATCAACCCAATTGTCTGAACAGACTTGGTCACAGTTGACGGACTACATTGCAGCACCCAAAGCCGCCTTGAATGCGCGCCCTGGGTACACCACACACACAGCACCCGGGCAAGCCTCGAATGCATGCCTGGTGCAAACAGCGCCTGGAGCGTGGCCAGCCTCGAATGCCGGCTACGCTATCTCAGCACCTGGGCAAGCCTTGAATGCATGCCCGGTGCAAACGGCGCCTGGAGTGTGGCCCGCCTCGAAAGCCGGCTACACTATGACAGCACCCGGGCAAGCCTCGAATGCATGCCCGGTGCAAACAGCGCCTGGAGCGTGGCCCGCCTCGAATGCCGGCTACGCTATCACAGCACCCGGGCAAGCCTTGAATGCATGCCCGGTGCAAACGGCGCCTGTAGTGTGGCCCGCCTCGAAAACCGGCTATACTATAACAGCACCCGGACAAGCCTCGAATGCATGCCCGGTGCAAACAGCGCCTGGAGCGTGGCCCGCCTCGAATGCCGGCTACGCTATCACAGCACCCGGGCAAGCCTCGAATGCATGCCCGGTGCAATCAGCGCCTGGAGCGTGGCCCGCCTCGAATGCCGGCTACGCTATCACAGCACCCGGGCAAGCCTCGAATGCATGCCCGGTGCAAACAGCGCCTGGAGCGTGGCCCGCCTCGAATGCCGGCTACGCTATCACAGCACCCGGGCAAGCCTCGAATGCATGCCCGGTGCAAACATCGCCTGGAGTGTGGCCCGCCTCGAAAGCCGGCTACACTATCACTGCACCCGGGCAAGCCTTGAATGCATGCCCGGTGCGTACACCGCCAGGAGAGCGGCCTGCCTCAAATGCCGATGGCACTCACAATCTCCCAACACCCGGACCCGCTTCGATTGCACGCCCGTTTTATGCAGCGACCTTGCACGCCTCGAATGCGCGCTCAGTGCACATACCGTCGGAATCTACTGGACACACGGCACCCGTGATGAGCATTCCCATAGCCGATTATACTCTGCCACGATACCCCGAGCGGCAGCCCCAAACAGCAGTACCTGGAGAAGTGGAATTTACTCATACCAGACCGCAGCAATTTCCTACAAGTCAGGCCTTTCCACCACCATTTCCACCGCCGCCTACAGCCGATGAGACAGCACAACACACTCACGAGTGGGTACATCAAGGCGAGGATCAGCTGGCTCAGATCACCTCAGCAATAGCAGAGGGTTTTCGCACGTCCCGTGCCCAAGAAAGCCCTCGCACGATAGAGGACGATACACGGATGGCCGCCTTAATCGCAAGGCAGACTACGGCCAAGGATCTTCCCCTATTCCTGGGTGACCCGCTCGAGTGGCCCACATGGAAATCCCAGTACATCCAATCCACAACCACTTGTAGAATGACTTCATCTGAGAACCTCATCCGGCTACAGCGTGCGCTCAAGGGGAAGGCTCGGGATGCAGTCGGCCCTCTTCTCATGGATCCCGCTCAGGTTCCAGAGATCCTCTCTGTCCTCGAGCAGCGATACGGTGGTACCAGCGCAATAGCCACGCTGATGTTGGAAAAAGTGAAGAAGCTGCCATATCTCACAATAGAGGCAACACTCGAGGACCTGGCAGATTTCTCCGGAACCGTTCAGAACTTGGTGGCATCCCTTCGGATCCTCAGGACTGACGGATACCTGACCAATCCCACCCTACTGAATGACATCACTGCAAAGATGCCGATTACGCTGCGGATGACCTGGCTTTATGAGACACGTGGTCTTACGGGTCTAGCTACAATAACTCAGCTGGCAGCATTTCTGAAAAGTATGGCTAACGCTATACCCAACAGCGGGATGATCGACCCCGTGCGACCTCGACCGCGACGGACCGAGCAGGTGCATGTAGGGAACAGTGAAGTTAAACCGGACTTTAAACCAGCTGAATTTGTTACGTCGCGAAAAGGGAGTGAGCCTCGCGAAAATAAAATGAACAATACGCGCAAACGCAAACTGTCGAGTGAAAGTTGCTGCCAGTGCGGTGGCAACCACAAAACTCGCGAGTGCACCGAGTTCACGGAGAAAAGTTTCGCCCTCCGGTGGACGACAGTGCGACAGAAGAACCTGTGTCGCAAGTGTCTGGATCGACACCACACACGGGACTGTAAAACCAAGGCGTGGTGCGGCGTAGGAGGGTGCAGATCACCACATCACCGTTTGCTTCACGATCCACAATTCGTACCGGAAGGTGCAGTCGGTGAAGTTAACTTGTGACGCCAGACGATGGACCGGAGCGTGCTGTTAAAAATTGTGCAAGTCATGTTGGGCGTCCCTCAAGGAAGCAAAGTGTCAGTGTTCGCCCTCCTCGACGAAGGCTCAACTGTGACACTTGTCGACGCTGACATCGCGACACGGATCGGGGTAAGCGGCCCCGTCCGCGGAATACGAATCCATGGCGCCAAAGGGATGTGCACCTCTGACACACTCTCCCGCCGAGTAAAACTGACTATAAGAGGATGTGATAACAGTGACACTTACCACATCATCGCCAATACAATCTCCGACCTAAACCTGCCAGAACAACAGGCCCAGGGAAGCTTCGTCACCCCGAAACTTTTGATAGGGCAAGACAATGCTCATTTGATCGTTTCAAGGGAAGTGCGCGAAGACCTTGGCACTACGCGAATAGTGTCACGAACTGCACTGGGGTGGATCGCCCATGGGGGTGCCAGGCCTGACGGTGACAATAAATCCACGACGCTGGCACTACAAATTGAATCAGCCGCAGATATCCGCCTAAGAGAATTGGTAAAATACAACTTTGCTGTCGACTCTCTTGGCGTAACTGCCGCAGTGAGAATCCAGGCAAACGAACAAAGGGCCATCGCACTAATGAACGCGACCACTCGACCTCTTCGCACCGGGAGGTGGGAAACTGGCCTCTTGTGGCGTAATCCGGAAGCCACATTGCCTGACAACCGACAGTGTGCGCTGAAACGACTCCATTCCCTTGAGAGGAAGCTGGCAGCAGATCAGAATCTGGCAGCAGCCTACACTGACAAGATGAGCCAGCTGGTCAACAAAGGCTATGCCAGGAAGCTGTCTAAACTGGAAGCATCAACAACTGCACCCAGAAAATGGTACCTGCCCCACTTTGCGGTGACAAACCCCAATAAGCCAGGGAAGATCAGGATAGTGTTCGACGCCGCCAGCCGATGCCGAGGGACCTCCCTCAATGACCAGTTGCTTACCGGCCCTGACCTACTGTCTTCCCTCTTTGGGAATATTCTGCGCTTCCGAGAGGGAAGAGTCGCCATTGCCGCAGATATCAAGGAAATGTTTTTACAGATCAAGATAAGGCGGGAAGATCAGCTATCCCAGCTCTATCTCTGGAGATTACCGAACCAACACGAACCTGACACTTACCAGATGTCATCTATGATGTTCGGAGCCACTTGTTCACCGAGCAGCGCCCAGTTTGTCCGGAACAAGGTAGCTGGGAAATACGAGCATGAGAACCCGACTGCCGCAGCAGCCATTCGTTCCAACTTTTACATGGATGACTACCTAGACGCGGTAGACAGTTGTCACGATGCTGCCACACTCGTCCATGGTGTAAGCACCCTCCTCGCGAAAGGAGGATTCCACCTGACGAGCTGGGCATCTAACAGTCCAGCGGCCATAGCCGGTGTTCCCACAGAAGACCGGGCCAGTTCCACAGTACGGATCAGCGGTGGGGGTACGGAGACGGAACGAGTTCTAGGACTAGTATGGGACCCATCCACCGATAACTTCCTGTACTCATTCCAAGAGGCGATCACCCCAGAAGTGGCCACGCGACCTACAAAAAGGCAGCTACTCTCAATAGTAATGAAAATCTTCGACCCAGTAGGCTTCGTTGCCTGCCTTACAATCCGGTCAAAGATACTGTTGCAGGCCGTGTGGCGCTCGAGCGTAGGCTGGGACAACCCCATTGCCCCTGAACATGCGCAGAGGTGGACCGAATGGCTGAACCTGCTGAATGTGCACAGCATTTCAGTTCCGAGACGCTGCCTTCATCTCAAGCAGAACACCGTAACCCTACATCTCTTCTGCGACGCGTCAGAACAAGCTTGCTGCGCTGTCGCCTACTACACCGAAGAAGTAAATGGGGCCCTACAAGCGACATTTTTGGCCAGTAAATGCAAGGTGGCGCCACTGAAGCCCCTCTCCATTCCCCGCCTTGAGTTACAAGCCGGACTTATCGCGGCAAGACTAGCCCAGACCATTCGCAAGGAAAGCCAAGCCCTTATATCCCAAACATACTTCTGGACAGACTCTGCAACCGTGTTGTGCTGGTTACGCACTGACCCACGCACATACTCTGCCTTTGTGGCCAACAGACTAGGCGAAATAGATGAGTTAACCAATGTGCTCGACTGGAGATGGGTGCCAACCAAGCTCAATCCTGCTGACATCGGTACAAGGGACTCGGATGTGCCTGACCTATCGCCAAAAGGAAGGTGGTTTACCGGCCCGGCCTTTATCATTTTACCTAAGAGTGCGTGGCCAAAAGAGCGTGCATCCACCAAAAGGCCCGACGACCGGACACTAGAGGTCAAGCCTCATTACATCGGCCTTGTTTCAACTGCAGCGGAGGCGTTACCATCCATCGAGAGATTCTCCTCATGGCATCGACTGATCAGGGCAACAGCGTGGGTTCTCCGCTTTGTGAAACGATGTCGGATGAAACTTAACAAATCTGTGGAGGGCCCACTGCGAGCGGAAGAGATCAAGGAGGCGGAAGACAAATGGATAAAAAGGTCTCAGGAGGACGCCTTCAGTACCGACATTACCACCCTCAAGGAAGGCCGAACACTGCCGACTGGTAGTCGTCTGAACCCATTAAACCCCTTCTTCGGACAAGATGGCGCCCTGCGGATGGGTACCCGGCTGCGAGCTCTAGCGAAAACGAAGTATGTAGCACGGACTCCCGTCATCCTGGATGGAGACCACCCCTACACTCAGCTTCTGATCCGCCACTACCACCAGAAGGCAGACCATCCCAGCACGGAGAAGACGGTGGCAGAGGTACGGAACGATTTCTTTGTACTGCGTCTGCGCACCACAAGCAGGAAGATAGCACATGCCTGCCCCACCTGTCACATAAGAAGAAGCAAGCCCTCTCCACCTCTAATGGGGGCGCTACCACCACCTCGACTGATGCATCACATCCGCCCATTTACACATTGCGGGCTCGACTACTTCGGGCCTATGGAGATCACGGTCGGCAGACATCGGGAAAAACGTTACGGAGCCATCTTCACTTGTCTCTCGACCCGCGCCATTCACTTAGAACTGGCTGCCTCACTGACCGCCGACTCAGCCATCATGGCCATACAGCGGATGACTGCGCGAAGGGGACAACCCGCTGCCATGTACTCCGACAATGGGACAAATTTTCATGGAGCCGATGCAGAGATGAGAGATGCTCTGGTATCATTGAGCCATGATGCCAGAATGCTTGATGCCATAGCCACCCAGGGAATCGAGTGGCATTTCATACCTCCAATGACGCCCCACATGGGGGGAGCTTGGGAAAGGCTAGTACGGTCAGTAAAAAGGGCCCTAAGCACCACACTTAAGGAACGGGCACCTAGGGAAGAAACCTTACTCACGGCCCTGGCAGAGGCTGAATTCACGGTGAACAACAGACCACTCACTCACATATCAGTTGACCCACGCGACGAGGAGCCTTTGACCCCCAACCACTTTCTTTTAGGGTCGGCAGGAAAGCGCCCCCTCTTGTCCATGTTTGGCAAAAAGGAAGAGGAAATATGCCTTCGCCGCCAGTGGCGTATCGGACAGCAACTTGCAGATATATTCTGGAGGCGGTGGCTTCTAGAATACCTTCCCACCATGGCAGCCCGGCAAAAATGGCACAACCCGGTCACACCCATTAAGAAGGATGACCTGGTGGTAATCATGGACTCCACGCTGCCACGGAACAGCTGGCCGCGTGGCCGCATCCTAGAAGCCGTACCCGCCGCCGACGGACAAGTCAGGACAGCCCGTATCCAGACAAGTTCCGGAATATATGTCAGACCAGCCATTAAAATCGCCGTCATACTACCTGCTTCAACAACACCAGCCGATCCAATCACCGACACGACAACACCTGCCTAGCCGAAACCCCTTGCGATGACATCAACCGCAAGCACGAGACGCAGGGACGAAACAGAACACGCCCGACGGAGTAGCTGGGCGCAGCAGAGACTGCACCGTGGGGAGTATATCGGACGTACTGAGCCAAAGACATTATAAGATAACAAGATCTCAAGTTTTAACGATGTCCTTAATAATTTTGATAAAACTATTAAGATATCTGCGTCAACATTAATATGATACTATAATATAATACCATCCACCATCAATGCTTATCCCGCATCCTTAATGTGCGACTGCTATAATTAATATTAATGGCTTTTCAGCTTCATCACACATTTAAAAAATAATGTTTTTGTTTGTTCAACACAGTGAAGAGATAAGGGTGATCACTAATTACTCTCATTGACCACATGTGAAATTTAATGTATAATTTTGTCCAATAAATAGAGAAGTAACTGGTACAAACAGCCACTTCTCATCCGAGAGAACTCGGGAAAGTAATACTTGTTTAATTTACTGTTTTACCACTGCCCCTGCGAAACTCTCCGAACAACTCAGGGATCAAAGTGTCAATGTGTGCCGGTGCCCTATTGAATTTGCAGTATTTGTGCGACCTCACTAAATTGTCTCGTACAATGCCCATGAAAAGTATGATATTTTCCAAATGCAACTTTTTGCAAATTTTCTTTTTGATTCCCGTGCAGGACACTCTTCTAAGCGTACATACAAAATTTCCGGCACATCGGTGTCATAGGGCCGGAGAAAAAAACATTTTAAAATTGTTCGAGCCCAAGTCTTGCATTATGCCCATGAAAAGTATGATATTTTCGCAAATGCAACTTTTTGCAAATTTTAATTTTGATTCCCGTGCAGGCTACTATTCTTATTGTACATACAAAATTTCCGGCACATCGGTGTCATAGGGCCGGAGAAAAAAACATTTTAAAATTGTTCGAGCCCAAGTCTTGCATTATGCCCATGAAAAGTATGATATTTTCCCAAATGCAACTTTTTGCAAATTTTCTTTTTGATTCCCGTGCAGGCTACTATTCTTAGCGTACATACAAAATTTCCGGCACATCGGTGTCATAGGGCCGGAGAAAAAAACATTTTAAAATTGTTCGACCCAAGTCTTGCATTATGCCCATGAAAAGTACGATATTTTCCAAATGCAACTTTTTGCAAATTTTCTTTTTGATTCCCGTGCAGGCCACTCTTCTCAGCGTACATACAAAATTTCCGGCACATCGGTGTCATAGGGCCGGAGAAAACTACATTTTAAAATTTTTCGACCCAAGTCTTGCATTATGCCCATGAAAAGTACGATATTTTCCCAAATGCAACTTTTTGCCAATTTTCTTTTTGATTCCCGTGCAGGCTACTATTATTATTGTACATACAAAATTTCCGGCACATCGGTGTCATAGGGCCGGAGAAAAAAACATTTTAAAATTGTTCGAGCCCAAGTCTTGCATTATGCCCATGAAAAGTACGATATTTTCCCAAATGCAACTTTTTGCAAATTTTCTTTTTGATTCCCGTGCAGGCCACTCTTCTTAGCGTACATACAAAATTTCGGGCACATCGGTGCATAGGGCCGGAGAAAAAAACATTTTAAAATTGTTCGAGCCCAAGTCTTGCATTATGCCCATGAAAAGTATGATATTTTCCCAAATGCAACTTTTTGCAAATTTTCTTTTTGATTCCCGTGCAGGCCACTCTTCTTAGCGTACATACAAAATTTCCGGCACATCGGTGTCATAGGGCCGGAGAAAACTACATTTTAAAATTTTTCGACCCAAGTATTGCATTATGCCCATGAAAAGTACGATATTTTCCCAAATGCAACTTTTTGCCAATTTTCTTTTTGATTCCCGTGCAGGCTACTATTATTATTGTACATACAAAATTTCCGGCACATCGGTGTCATAGGGCCGGAGAAAAAAACATTTTAAAATTGTTCGACCCAAGTCTTGCATTATGCCCATGAAAAGTACGATATTTTCCAAATGCAACTTTTTGCAAATTTTCTTTTTGATTCCCGTGCAGGCCACTCTTCTAAGCGTACATACAAAATTTCCGGCACATCGGTGTCATAGGGCCCGAGAAAAAAACATTTTAAAACTGTTCGAGCCCAAGTCTTGCATTATGCCCATGAAAAGTATGATATTTTCCAAATGCAACTTTTTGCAAATTTTCTTTTTGATTCCCGTGCAGGACACTCTTCTAAGCGTACATACAAAATTTCCGGCACATCGGTGTCATAGGGCCGGAGAAAAAAACATTTTAAATTGTTCGAGCCCAAGTCTTGCATTATGCCCATGAAAAGTATGATATTTTCCCAAATGCAACTTTTTGCAAATTTTAATTTTGATTCCCGTGCAGGCTACTATTCTTATTGTACATACAAAATTTCCGGCACATCGGTGTCATAGGGCCGGAGAAAAAAACATTTTAAAATTGTTCGAGCCCAAGTCTTGCATTATGCCCATGAAAAGTATGATATTTTCCCAAATGCAACTTTTTGCAAATTTTCTTTTTGATTCCCGTGCAGGCTACTATTCTTAGCGTACATACAAAATTTCCGGCACATCGGTGTCATAGGGCCGGAGAAAAAAACATTTTAAAATTGTTCGACCCAAGTCTTGCATTATGCCCATGAAAAGTACGATATTTTCCAAATGCAACTTTTTGCAAATTTTCTTTTTGATTCCCGTGCAGGCCACTCTTCTCAGCGTACATACAAAATTTCCGGCACATCGGTGTCATAGGGCCGGAGAAAAAAACATTTTAAAATTGTTCGAGCCCAAGTCTTGCATTATGCCCATGAAAAGTATGATATTTTCCCAAATGCAACTTTTTGCAAATTTTCTTTTTGATTCCCGTGCAGGACACTCTTCTAAGGTACATACAAAATTTCCGGCACTTCGGTGTCATAGGGCCGGAGAAAACTACATTTTAAAATTGTTCGACCCAAGTCTTGCATTATGCCCATGAAAAGTACGATATTTTCCCAAATGCAACTTTTTGCCAATTTTCTTTTTGATTCCCGTGCAGGCTACTATTATTATTGTACATACAAAATTTCCGGCACATCGGTGTCATAGGGCCGGAGAAAAAAACATTTTAAAATTGTTCGACCCAAGTCTTGCATTATGCCCATGAAAAGTACGATATTTTCCAAATGCAACTTTTTGCAAATTTTCTTTTTGATTCCCGTGCAGGCCACTCTTCTAAGCGTACATACAAAATTTCCGGCACATCGGTGTCATAGGGCCGGAGAAAAAAACATTTTAAAATTGTTCGAGCGCAAGTCTTGCATTATGCCCATGAAAA
Organism: Limnephilus auricula; assembly: GCA_951813805.1. Taxonomy (NCBI): domain Eukaryota; kingdom Metazoa; phylum Arthropoda; class Insecta; order Trichoptera; family Limnephilidae; genus Limnephilus; species Limnephilus auricula. The sequence continues at coordinate 27,385,196 of OX638408.1, forward strand.
GTATGATATTTTCCCAAATGCAACTTTTTGCAAATTTTAATTTTGATTCCCGTGCAGGCTACTATTCTTATTGTACATACAAAATTTCCGGCACATCGGTGTCATAGGGCCGGAGAAAAAAACATTTTAAAATTGTTCGAGCCCAAGTCTTGCATTATGCCCATGAAAAGTATGATATTTTCCAAATGCAACTTTTTGCAAATTTTCGTTTTGATTCCCGTGCAGGCCACTATTCTTAGCGTACATACAAAATTTCCGGCACATCGGTGTCATAGGGCCGGAGAAAAAAACATTTTAAAATTGTTCGAGCCCAAGTCTTGCATTATGCCCATGAAAAGTATGATATTTTCACAAATGCAACTTTTTGCAAATTTTCTTTTTGATTCCCGTGCAGGCTACTATTCTTATTGTACATACAAAATTTCCGGCACATCGGTGTCATAGGGCCGGAAAAAAAAACATTTTAAAATTGTTCGAGCCCAAGTCTTGCATTATGCCCATGAAAAGTACGATATTTTCCAAATGCAACTTTTTGCTAATTTTCTTTTTGATTCCCGTGCAGGCCACTATTCTTAGCGTACATACAAAATTTCCGGCACATCGGTGTCATAGGGCCGGAGAAAAAAACATTTTAAAATTGTTCGACCCAAGTATTGCATTATGCCCATGAAAAGTATGATATTTTCCCAAATGCAACTTTTTGCAAATTTTAATTTTGATTCCCGTGCAGGCTACTATTCTTATTGTACATACAAAATTTCCGGCACATCGGTGTCATAGGGCCGGAGAAAAAAACATTTTAAAATTGTTCGAGCCCAAGTCTTGCATTATGCCCATGAAAAGTATGATATTTTCACAAATGCAACTTTTTGCAAATTTTCTTTTTGATTCCCGTGCAGGCTACTATTCTTATTGTACATACAAAATTTCCGGCACATCGGTGTCATAGGGCCGGAGAAAAAAACATTTTAAAATTGTTCGAGCCCAAGTCTTGCATTATGCCCATGAAAAGTATGATATTTTTCAAATGCAACTTTTTGCTAATTTTCTTTTTGATTCCCGTGCAGGCCACTATTCTTAGCGTACAAACAAAATTTCCGGCACATCAGCGGCATAGGGCCGGAGAAAACTACATTTTAAAATTGTTCGACCCAAGTATTGCATTATGCCCATGAAAAGTATGATATTTTCCAAATGCAACGTTTTGCAAATTTTCTTTTTGATTCCCGTGCAGGCCACTATTCTTAGCGTACATACAAAATTTCCGGCACATCAGCGGCATAGGGCCGGAGAAAAAAACATTTTAAAATTGTTCGAGCCCAAGTCTTGCATTATGCCCATGAAAAGTATGATATTTTTCAAATGCAACTTTTTGCAAATTTTCTTTTTGATTCCCGTGCAGGCCACTATTCTAAGCGTACAGACAAATTTCCGGCACATCGGTGTCATAGGGCCGGAGAAAACTACATTTTAAAATTGTTCGACCCAAGTCTTGCATTATGCCCATGAAAAGTACGATATTTTCCCAAATGCAACTTTTTGCCAATTTTCTTTTTGATTCCCGTGCAGGCCACTCTTCTAAGCGTACATACAAAATTTCCGGCACATCGGGGTCATAGGGCCGGAGAAAAAAACATTTTAAAATTGTTCGAGCCCAAGTCTTGCATTATGCCCATGAAAAGTATGATATTTTTCAAATGCAACTTTTTGCAAAATTTCTTTTTGATTCCCGTGCAGGCCACTATTCTTAGCATACAAACAAAATTTCCGGCACATCAGCCGCATAATGCCGGAGAAAACTACATTTTAAAATTGTTCGACCCAAGTATTGCATTATGCCCATGAAAAGTATGATATTTTCCAAATGCAACGTTTTGCAAATTTTCTTTTTGATTCCCGTGCAGGCCACTATTCTTAGCGTACATACAAAATTTCCGGCACATCAGCGGCATAGGGCCGGAGAAAACTACATTTTAAAATTGTTCGACCCAAGTCTTGCATTATGCCCATGAAAAGTACGATATTTTCCCAAATGCAACTTTTTGCAAATTTTCTTTTTGATTCCCGTGCAAGCCACTCTTCTTAGCGTACATACAAAATTTCCGGCACATCGGTGCATAGGGCCGGAGAAAAAAACATTTTAAAATTGTTCGAGCCCAAGTCTTGCATTATGCCCATGAAAAGTATGATATTTTCCCAAATGCAACTTTTTGCAAATTTTCTTTTTGATTCCCGTGCAGGACACTCTTCTAAGGTACATACAAAATTTCCGGCACATCGGTGTCAAAGGGCCGGAGAAAAAAACATTTTAAAATTGTTCGAGCCCAAGTCTTGCATTATGCCCATGAAAAGTATGATATTTTCCCAAATGCAACTTTTTGCAAATTTTCTTTTTGATTCCCGTGCAGGCTACTATTCTTATTGTACATACAAAATTTCCGGCTCATCGGTGTCATAGGGCCGGAGAAAAAAACATTTTAAAATTGTTCGAGCCCAAGTCTTGCATTATGCCCATGAAAAGTACGATTGATTCCCGTGCAGGCCACTATTCTTAGCGTACATACAAAATTTCCGGCTCATTGGTGTCATAGGGCCGGAGAAAAAAACATTTTAAAATTGTTCGAGCCCAAGTCTACAGTACAGACAAAATTTCCGGCACATCGGTGTCATAGGGCCGGAGAAAAAAACATTTTAAAATTGTTCGACCCAAGTATTGCATTATGCCCATGAAAAGTATGATATTTTCCAAATGCAACGTTTTGCAAATTTTCTTTTTGATTCCCGTGCAGGCCACTATTCTTAGCGTACAAACAAAATTTCCGGCACATCAGCGGCATAGGGCCGGAGAAAACTACATTTTAAAATTGTTCGACCCAAGTATTGCATTATGCACATGAAAAGTATGATATTTTCCAAATGCAACGTTTTGCAAATTTTCTTTTTGATTCCCGTGCAGGCCACTATTCTTAGCGTACATACAAAATTTCCGGCACATCAGCGGCATAGGGCCGGAGAAAAAAACATTTTAAAATTGTTCGAGCCCAAGTCTTGCATTATGCCCATGAAAAGTATGATATTTTTCAAATGCAACTTTTTGCAAATTTTCTTTTTGATTCCCGTGCAGGCCACTATTCTAAGCGTACAGACAAATTTCCGGCACATCGGTGTCATAGGGCCGGAGAAAACTACATTTTAAAATTGTTCGACCCAAGTCTTGCATTATGCCCATGAAAAGTACGATATTTTCCCAAATGCAACTTTTTGCCAATTTTCTTTTTGATTCCCGTGCAGGCCACTCTTCTGAGCGTACATACAAAATTTCCGGCACATCGGTGTCATAGGGCCGGAGAAAAAAACATTTTAAAATTGTTCGACCCAAGTCTTGCATTATGCCCATGAAAAGTACGATATTTTCCAAATGCAACTTTTTGCAAATTTTCTTTTTGATTCCCGTGCAGGCCACTCTTCTAAGCGTACATACAAAATTTCCGGCACATCGGTGTCATAGGGCCCGAGAAAAAAACATTTTAAAACTGTTCGAGCCCAAGTCTTGCATTATGCCCATGAAAAGTATGATATTTTCCAAATGCAACTTTTTGCAAATTTTCTTTTTGATTCCCGTGCAGGACACTCTTCTAAGCGTACATACAAAATTTCCGGCACATCGGTGTCATAGGGCCGGAGAAAAAAACATTTTAAATTGTTCGAGCCCAAGTCTTGCATTATGCCCATGAAAAGTATGATATTTTCCCAAATGCAACTTTTTGCAAATTTTAATTTTGATTCCCGTGCAGGCTACTATTCTTATTGTACATACAAAATTTCCGGCACATCGGTGTCATAGGGCCGGAGAAAAAAACATTTTAAAATTGTTCGAGCCCAAGTCTTGCATTATGCCCATGAAAAGTATGATATTTTCCCAAATGCAACTTTTTGCAAATTTTCTTTTTGATTCCCGTGCAGGCTACTATTCTTAGCGTACATACAAAATTTCCGGCACATCGGTGTCATAGGGCCGGAGAAAAAAACATTTTAAAATTGTTCGACCCAAGTCTTGCATTATGCCCATGAAAAGTACGATATTTTCCAAATGCAACTTTTTGCAAATTTTCTTTTTGATTCCCGTGCAGGCCACTCTTCTCAGCGTACATACAAAATTTCCGGCACATCGGTGTCATAGGGCCGGAGAAAAAAACATTTTAAAATTGTTCGAGCCCAAGTCTTGCATTATGCCCATGAAAAGTATGATATTTTCCCAAATGCAACTTTTTGCAAATTTTCTTTTTGATTCCCGTGCAGGACACTCTTCTAAGGTACATACAAAATTTCCGGCACTTCGGTGTCATAGGGCCGGAGAAAACTACATTTTAAAATTGTTCGACCCAAGTCTTGCATTATGCCCATGAAAAGTACGATATTTTCCCAAATGCAACTTTTTGCCAATTTTCTTTTTGATTCCCGTGCAGGCTACTATTATTATTGTACATACAAAATTTCCGGCACATCGGTGTCATAGGGCCGGAGAAAAAAACATTTTAAAATTGTTCGACCCAAGTCTTGCATTATGCCCATGAAAAGTACGATATTTTCCAAATGCAACTTTTTGCAAATTTTCTTTTTGATTCCCGTGCAGGCCACTCTTCTAAGCGTACATACAAAATTTCCGGCACATCGGTGTCATAGGGCCGGAGAAAAAAACATTTTAAAATTGTTCGAGCGCAAGTCTTGCATTATGCCCATGAAAAGTATGATATTTTCCCAAATGCAACTTTTTGCAAATTTTAATTTTGATTCCCGTGCAGGCTACTATTCTTATTGTACATACAAAATTTCCGGCACATCGGTGTCATAGGGCCGGAGAAAAAAACATTTTAAAATTGTTCGAGCCCAAGTCTTGCATTATGCCCATGAAAAGTATGATATTTTCCAAATGCAACTTTTTGCAAATTTTCGTTTTGATTCCCGTGCAGGCCACTATTCTTAGCGTACATACAAAATTTCCGGCACATCGGTGTCATAGGGCCGGAGAAAAAAACATTTTAAAATTGTTCGAGCCCAAGTCTTGCATTATGCCCATGAAAAGTATGATATTTTCACAAATGCAACTTTTTGCAAATTTTCTTTTTGATTCCCGTGCAGGCTACTATTCTTATTGTACATACAAAATTTCCGGCACATCGGTGTCATAGGGCCGGAGAAAAAAACATTTTAAAATTGTTCGAGCCCAAGTCTTGCATTATGCCCATGAAAAGTACGATATTTTCCAAATGCAACTTTTTGCTAATTTTCTTTTTGATTCCCGTGCAGGCCACTATTCTTAGCGTACATACAAAATTTCCGGCACATCGGTGTCATAGGGCCGGAGAAAAAAACATTTTAAAATTGTTCGACCCAAGTATTGCATTATGCCCATGAAAAGTATGATATTTTCCCAAATGCAACTTTTTGCAAATTTTAATTTTGATTCCCGTGCAGGCTACTATTCTTATTGTACATACAAAATTTCCGGCACATCGGTGTCATAGGGCCGGAGAAAAAAACATTTTAAAATTGTTCGAGCCCAAGTCTTGCATTATGCCCATGAAAAGTATGATATTTTCACAAATGCAACTTTTTGCAAATTTTCTTTTTGATTCCCGTGCAGGCTACTATTCTTATTGTACATACAAAATTTCCGGCACATCGGTGTCATAGGGCCGGAGAAAAAAACATTTTAAAATTGTTCGAGCCCAAGTCTTGCATTATGCCCATGAAAAGTATGATATTTTTCAAATGCAACTTTTTGCTAATTTTCTTTTTGATTCCCGTGCAGGCCACTATTCTTAGCGTACAAACAAAATTTCCGGCACATCAGCGGCATAGGGCCGGAGAAAACTACATTTTAAAATTGTTCGACCCAAGTATTGCATTATGCCCATGAAAAGTATGATATTTTCCAAATGCAACGTTTTGCAAATTTTCTTTTTGATTCCCGTGCAGGCCACTATTCTTAGCGTACATACAAAATTTCCGGCACATCAGCGGCATAGGGCCGGAGAAAAAAACATTTTAAAATTGTTCGAGCCCAAGTCTTGCATTATGCCCATGAAAAGTATGATATTTTTCAAATGCAACTTTTTGCAAATTTTCTTTTTGATTCCCGTGCAGGCCACTATTCTAAGCGTACAGACAAATTTCCGGCACATCGGTGTCATAGGGCCGGAGAAAACTACATTTTAAAATTGTTCGACCCAAGTCTTGCATTATGCCCATGAAAAGTACGATATTTTCCCAAATGCAACTTTTTGCAAATTTTCTTTTTGATTCCCGTGCAGGCTACTATTCTTAGCGTACATACAAAATTTCCGGCACATCGGTGTCATAGGGCCGGAGAAAAAAACATTTTAAAATTGTTCGACCCAAGTCTTGCATTATGCCCATGAAAAGTACGATATTTTCCAAATGCAACTTTTTGCAAATTTTCTTTTTGATTCCCGTGCAGGCCACTCTTCTCAGCGTACATACAAAATTTCCGGCACATCGGTGTCATAGGGCCGGAGAAAAAAACATTTTAAAATTGTTCGAGCCCAAGTCTTGCATTATGCCCATGAAAAGTATGATATTTTCCCAAATGCAACTTTTTGCAAATTTTCTTTTTGATTCCCGTGCAGGACACTCTTCTAAGGTACATACAAAATTTCCGGCACTTCGGTGTCATAGGGCCGGAGAAAACTACATTTTAAAATTGTTCGACCCAAGTCTTGCATTATGCCCATGAAAAGTACGATATTTTCCCAAATGCAACTTTTTGCCAATTTTCTTTTTGATTCCCGTGCAGGCTACTATTATTATTGTACATACAAAATTTCCGGCACATCGGTGTCATAGGGCCGGAGAAAAAAACATTTTAAAATTGTTCGACCCAAGTCTTGCATTATGCCCATGAAAAGTACGATATTTTCCAAATGCAACTTTTTGCAAATTTTCTTTTTGATTCCCGTGCAGGCCACTCTTCTAAGCGTACATACAAAATTTCCGGCACATCGGTGTCATAGGGCCGGAGAAAAAAACATTTTAAAATTGTTCGAGCGCAAGTCTTGCATTATGCCCATGAAAAGTATGATATTTTCCCAAATGCAACTTTTTGCAAATTTTAATTTTGATTCCCGTGCAGGCTACTATTCTTATTGTACATACAAAATTTCCGGCACATCGGTGTCATAGGGCCGGAGAAAAAAACATTTTAAAATTGTTCGAGCCCAAGTCTTGCATTATGCCCATGAAAAGTATGATATTTTCCAAATGCAACTTTTTGCAAATTTTCGTTTTGATTCCCGTGCAGGCCACTATTCTTAGCGTACATACAAAATTTCCGGCACATCGGTGTCATAGGGCCGGAGAAAAAAACATTTTAAAATTGTTCGAGCCCAAGTCTTGCATTATGCCCATGAAAAGTATGATATTTTCACAAATGCAACTTTTTGCAAATTTTCTTTTTGATTCCCGTGCAGGCTACTATTCTTATTGTACATACAAAATTTCCGGCACATCGGTGTCATAGGGCCGGAGAAAAAAACATTTTAAAATTGTTCGAGCCCAAGTCTTGCATTATGCCCATGAAAAGTACGATATTTTCCAAATGCAACTTTTTGCTAATTTTCTTTTTGATTCCCGTGCAGGCCACTATTCTTAGCGTACATACAAAATTTCCGGCACATCGGTGTCATAGGGCCGGAGAAAAAAACATTTTAAAATTGTTCGACCCAAGTATTGCATTATGCCCATGAAAAGTATGATATTTTCCCAAATGCAACTTTTTGCAAATTTTAATTTTGATTCCCGTGCAGGCTACTATTCTTATTGTACATACAAAATTTCCGGCACATCGGTGTCATAGGGCCGGAGAAAAAAACATTTTAAAATTGTTCGAGCCCAAGTCTTGCATTATGCCCATGAAAAGTATGATATTTTCACAAATGCAACTTTTTGCAAATTTTCTTTTTGATTCCCGTGCAGGCTACTATTCTTATTGTACATACAAAATTTCCGGCACATCGGTGTCATAGGGCCGGAGAAAAAAACATTTTAAAATTGTTCGAGCCCAAGTCTTGCATTATGCCCATGAAAAGTATGATATTTTTCAAATGCAACTTTTTGCTAATTTTCTTTTTGATTCCCGTGCAGGCCACTATTCTTAGCGTACAAACAAAATTTCCGGCACATCAGCGGCATAGGGCCGGAGAAAACTACATTTTAAAATTGTTCGACCCAAGTATTGCATTATGCCCATGAAAAGTATGATATTTTCCAAATGCAACGTTTTGCAAATTTTCTTTTTGATTCCCGTGCAGGCCACTATTCTTAGCGTACATACAAAATTTCCGGCACATCAGCGGCATAGGGCCGGAGAAAAAAACATTTTAAAATTGTTCGAGCCCAAGTCTTGCATTATGCCCATGAAAAGTATGATATTTTTCAAATGCAACTTTTTGCAAATTTTCTTTTTGATTCCCGTGCAGGCCACTATTCTAAGCGTACAGACAAATTTCCGGCACATCGGTGTCATAGGGCCGGAGAAAACTACATTTTAAAATTGTTCGACCCAAGTCTTGCATTATGCCCATGAAAAGTACGATATTTTCCCAAATGCAACTTTTTGCCAATTTTCTTTTTGATTCCCGTGCAGGCCACTCTTCTAAGCGTACATACAAAATTTCCGGCACATCGGGGTCATAGGGCCGGAGAAAAAAACATTTTAAAATTGTTCGAGCCCAAGTCTTGCATTATGCCCATGAAAAGTATGATATTTTTCAAATGCAACTTTTTGCAAAATTTCTTTTTGATTCCCGTGCAGGCCACTATTCTTAGCATACAAACAAAATTTCCGGCACATCAGCCGCATAATGCCGGAGAAAACTACATTTTAAAATTGTTCGACCCAAGTATTGCATTATGTCCATGAAAAGTATGATATTTTCCAAATGCAACGTTTTGCAAATTTTCTTTTTGATTCCCGTGCAGGCCACTATTCTTAGCGTACATACAAAATTTCCGGCACATCAGCGGCATAGGGCCGGAGAAAACTACATTTTAAAATTGTTCGACCCAAGTCTTGCATTATGCCCATGAAAAGTACGATATTTTCCCAAATGCAACTTTTTGCAAATTTTCTTTTTGATTCCCGTGCAAGCCACTCTTCTTAGCGTACATACAAAATTTCCGGCACATCGGTGCATAGGGCCGGAGAAAAAAACATTTTAAAATTGTTCGAGCCCAAGTCTTGCATTATGCCCATGAAAAGTATGATATTTTCCCAAATGCAACTTTTTGCAAATTTTCTTTTTGATTCCCGTGCAGGACACTCTTCTAAGGTACATACAAAATTTCCGGCACATCGGTGTCAAAGGGCCGGAGAAAAAAACATTTTAAAATTGTTCGAGCCCAAGTCTTGCATTATGCCCATGAAAAGTATGATATTTTCCCAAATGCAACTTTTTGCAAATTTTCTTTTTGATTCCCGTGCAGGCTACTATTCTTATTGTACATACAAAATTTCCGGCTCATCGGTGTCATAGGGCCGGAGAAAAAAACATTTTAAAATTGTTCGAGCCCAAGTCTTGCATTATGCCCATGAAAAGTACGATTGATTCCCGTGCAGGCCACTATTCTTAGCGTACATACAAAATTTCCGGCTCATTGGTGTCATAGGGCCGGAGAAAAAAACATTTTAAAATTGTTCGAGCCCAAGTCTACAGTACAGACAAAATTTCCGGCACATCGGTGTCATAGGGCCGGAGAAAAAAACATTTTAAAATTGTTCGACCCAAGTATTGCATTATGCCCATGAAAAGTATGATATTTTCCAAATGCAACGTTTTGCAAATTTTCTTTTTGATTCCCGTGCAGGCCACTATTCTTAGCGTACAAACAAAATTTCCGGCACATCAGCGGCATAGGGCCGGAGAAAACTACATTTTAAAATTGTTCGACCCAAGTATTGCATTATGCCCATGAAAAGTATGATATTTTCCAAATGCAACGTTTTGCAAATTTTCTTTTTGATTCCCGTGCAGGCCACTATTCTTAGCGTACATACAAAATTTCCGGCACATCAGCGGCATAGGGCCGGAGAAAAAAACATTTTAAAATTGTTCGAGCCCAAGTCTTGCATTATGCCCATGAAAAGTATGATATTTTTCAAATGCAACTTTTTGCAAATTTTCTTTTTGATTCCCGTGCAGGCCACTATTCTAAGCGTACAGACAAATTTCCGGCACATCGGTGTCATAGGGCCGGAGAAAACTACATTTTAAAATTGTTCGACCCAAGTCTTGCATTATGCCCATGAAAAGTACGATATTTTCCCAAATGCAACTTTTTGCCAATTTTCTTTTTGATTCCCGTGCAGGCCACTCTTCTGAGCGTACATACAAAATTTCCGGCACATCGGTGTCATAGGGCCGGAGAAAAAAACATTTTAAAATTGTTCGACCCAAGTCTTGCATTATGCCCATGAAAAGTACGATATTTTCCAAATGCAACTTTTTGCAAATTTTCTTTTTGATTCCCGTGCAGGCCACTCTTCTAAGCGTACATACAAAATTTCCGGCACATCGGTGTCATAGGGCCGGAGAAAAAAACATTTTAAAATTGTTCGAGCGCAAGTCTTGCATTATGCCCATGAAAAGTATGATATTTTCCCAAATGCAACTTTTTGCAAATTTTAATTTTGATTCCCGTGCAGGCTACTATTCTTATTGTACATACAAAATTTCCGGCACATCGGTGTCATAGGGCCGGAGAAAAAAACATTTTAAAATTGTTCGAGCCCAAGTCTTGCATTATGCCCATGAAAAGTATGATATTTTCCAAATGCAACTTTTTGCAAATTTTCGTTTTGATTCCCGTGCAGGCCACTATTCTTAGCGTACATACAAAATTTCCGGCACATCGGTGTCATAGGGCCGGAGAAAAAAACATTTTAAAATTGTTCGAGCCCAAGTCTTGCATTATGCCCATGAAAAGTATGATATTTTCACAAATGCAACTTTTTGCAAATTTTCTTTTTGATTCCCGTGCAGGCTACTATTCTTATTGTACATACAAAATTTCCGGCACATCGGTGTCATAGGGCCGGAGAAAAAAACATTTTAAAATTGTTCGAGCCCAAGTCTTGCATTATGCCCATGAAAAGTACGATATTTTCCAAATGCAACTTTTTGCTAATTTTCTTTTTGATTCCCGTGCAGGCCACTATTCTTAGCGTACATACAAAATTTCCGGCACATCGGTGTCATAGGGCCGGAGAAAAAAACATTTTAAAATTGTTCGACCCAAGTATTGCATTATGCCCATGAAAAGTATGATATTTTCCCAAATGCAACTTTTTGCAAATTTTAATTTTGATTCCCGTGCAGGCTACTATTCTTATTGTACATACAAAATTTCCGGCACATCGGTGTCATAGGGCCGGAGAAAAAAACATTTTAAAATTGTTCGAGCCCAAGTCTTGCATTATGCCCATGAAAAGTATGATATTTTCACAAATGCAACTTTTTGCAAATTTTCTTTTTGATTCCCGTGCAGGCTACTATTCTTATTGTACATACAAAATTTCCGGCACATCGGTGTCATAGGGCCGGAGAAAAAAACATTTTAAAATTGTTCGAGCCCAAGTCTTGCATTATGCCCATGAAAAGTATGATATTTTTCAAATGCAACTTTTTGCTAATTTTCTTTTTGATTCCCGTGCAGGCCACTATTCTTAGCGTACAAACAAAATTTCCGGCACATCAGCGGCATAGGGCCGGAGAAAACTACATTTTAAAATTGTTCGACCCAAGTATTGCATTATGCCCATGAAAAGTATGATATTTTCCAAATGCAACGTTTTGCAAATTTTCTTTTTGATTCCCGTGCAGGCCACTATTCTTAGCGTACATACAAAATTTCCGGCACATCAGCGGCATAGGGCCGGAGAAAAAAACATTTTAAAATTGTTCGAGCCCAAGTCTTGCATTATGCCCATGAAAAGTATGATATTTTTCAAATGCAACTTTTTGCAAATTTTCTTTTTGATTCCCGTGCAGGCCACTATTCTAAGCGTACAGACAAATTTCCGGCACATCGGTGTCATAGGGCCGGAGAAAACTACATTTTAAAATTGTTCGACCCAAGTCTTGCATTATGCCCATGAAAAGTACGATATTTTCCCAAATGCAACTTTTTGCCAATTTTCTTTTTGATTCCCGTGCAGGCCACTCTTCTAAGCGTACATACAAAATTTCCGGCACATCGGGGTCATAGGGCCGGAGAAAAAAACATTTTAAAATTGTTCGAGCCCAAGTCTTGCATTATGCCCATGAAAAGTATGATATTTTTCAAATGCAACTTTTTGCAAAATTTCTTTTTGATTCCCGTGCAGGCCACTATTCTTAGCATACAAACAAAATTTCCGGCACATCAGCCGCATAATGCCGGAGAAAACTACATTTTAAAATTGTTCGACCCAAGTATTGCATTATGCCCATGAAAAGTATGATATTTTCCAAATGCAACGTTTTGCAAATTTTCTTTTTGATTCCCGTGCAGGCCACTATTCTTAGCGTACATACAAAATTTCCGGCACATCAGCGGCATAGGGCCGGAGAAAACTACATTTTAAAATTGTTCGACCCAAGTCTTGCATTATGCCCATGAAAAGTACGATATTTTCCCAAATGCAACTTTTTGCAAATTTTCTTTTTGATTCCCGTGCAAGCCACTCTTCTTAGCGTACATACAAAATTTCCGGCACATCGGTGCATAGGGCCGGAGAAAAAAACATTTTAAAATTGTTCGAGCCCAAGTCTTGCATTATGCCCATGAAAAGTATGATATTTTCCCAAATGCAACTTTTTGCAAATTTTCTTTTTGATTCCCGTGCAGGACACTCTTCTAAGGTACATACAAAATTTCCGGCACATCGGTGTCAAAGGGCCGGAGAAAAAAACATTTTAAAATTGTTCGAGCCCAAGTCTTGCATTATGCCCATGAAAAGTATGATATTTTCCCAAATGCAACTTTTTGCAAATTTTCTTTTTGATTCCCGTGCAGGCTACTATTCTTATTGTACATACAAAATTTCCGGCTCATCGGTGTCATAGGGCCGGAGAAAAAAACATTTTAAAATTGTTCGAGCCCAAGTCTTGCATTATGCCCATGAAAAGTACGATTGATTCCCGTGCAGGCCACTATTCTTAGCGTACATACAAAATTTCCGGCTCATTGGTGTCATAGGGCCGGAGAAAAAAACATTTTAAAATTGTTCGAGCCCAAGTCTACAGTACAGACAAAATTTCCGGCACATCGGTGTCATAGGGCCGGAGAAAAAAACATTTTAAAATTGTTCGACCCAAGTATTGCATTATGCCCATGAAAAGTATGATATTTTCCAAATGCAACGTTTTGCAAATTTTCTTTTTGATTCCCGTGCAGGCCACTATTCTTAGCGTACAAACAAAATTTCCGGCACATCAGCGGCATAGGGCCGGAGAAAACTACATTTTAAAATTGTTCGACCCAAGTATTGCATTATGCCCATGAAAAGTATGATATTTTCCAAATGCAACGTTTTGCAAATTTTCTTTTTGATTCCCGTGCAGGCCACTATTCTTAGCGTACATACAAAATTTCCGGCACATCAGCGGCATAGGGCCGGAGAAAAAAACATTTTAAAATTGTTCGAGCCCAAGTCTTGCATTATGCCCATGAAAAGTATGATATTTTTCAAATGCAACTTTTTGCAAATTTTCTTTTTGATTCCCGTGCAGGCCACTATTCTAAGCGTACAGACAAATTTCCGGCACATCGGTGTCATAGGGCCGGAGAAAACTACATTTTAAAATTGTTCGACCCAAGTCTTGCATTATGCCCATGAAAAGTACGATATTTTCCCAAATGCAACTTTTTGCCAATTTTCTTTTTGATTCCCGTGCAGGCCACTCTTCTGAGCGTACATACAAAATTTCCGGCACATCGGTGTCATAGGGCCGGAGAAAAAAACATTTTAAAATTGTTCGAGCCCAAGTCTTGCATTATGCCCATGAAAAGTATGATATTTTCACAAATGCAACTTTTTGCAAATTTTCTTTTTGATTCCCGTGCAGGCTACTATTCTTATTGTACATACAAAATTTCCGGCACATCGGTGTCATAGGGCCGGAGAAAAAAACATTTTAAAATTGTTCGAGCCCAAGTCTTGCATTATGCCCATGAAAAGTATGATATTTTCCAAATGCAACTTTTTGCAAATTTTCGTTTTGATTCCCGTGCAGGCCACTATTCTTAGCGTACATACAAAATTTCCGGCACATCGGTGTCATAGGGCCGGAGAAAAAAACATTTTAAAATTGTTCGAGCCCAAGTCTTGCATTATGCCCATGAAAAGTATGATATTTTCACAAATGCAACTTTTTGCAAATTTTCTTTTTGATTCCCGTGCAGGCTACTATTCTTATTGTACATACAAAATTTCCGGCACATCGGTGTCATAGGGCCGGAGAAAAAAACATTTTAAAATTGTTCGAGCGCAAGTCTTGCATTATGCCCATGAAAAGTATGATATTTTCCCAAATGCAACTTTTTGCAAATTTTAATTTTGATTCCCGTGCAGGCTACTATTCTTATTGTACATACAAAATTTCCGGCACATCGGTGTCATAGGGCCGGAGAAAAAAACATTTTAAAATTGTTCGAGCCCAAGTCTTGCATTATGCCCATGAAAAGTATGATATTTTCCAAATGCAACTTTTTGCAAATTTTCGTTTTGATTCCCGTGCAGGCCACTATTCTTAGCGTACATACAAAATTTCCGGCACATCGGTGTCATAGGGCCGGAGAAAAAAACATTTTAAAATTGTTCGAGCCCAAGTCTTGCATTATGCCCATGAAAAGTATGATATTTTCACAAATGCAACTTTTTGCAAATTTTCTTTTTGATTCCCGTGCAGGCTACTATTCTTATTGTACATACAAAATTTCCGGCACATCGGTGTCATAGGGCCGGAGAAAAAAACATTTTAAAATTGTTCGAGCCCAAGTCTTGCATTATGCCCATGAAAAGTACGATATTTTCCAAATGCAACTTTTTGCTAATTTTCTTTTTGATTCCCGTGCAGGCCACTATTCTTAGCGTACATACAAAATTTCCGGCACATCGGTGTCATAGGGCCGGAGAAAAAAACATTTTAAAATTGTTCGACCCAAGTATTGCATTATGCCCATGAAAAGTATGATATTTTCCCAAATGCAACTTTTTGCAAATTTTAATTTTGATTCCCGTGCAGGCTACTATTCTTATTGTACATACAAAATTTCCGGCACATCGGTGTCATAGGGCCGGAGAAAAAAACATTTTAAAATTGTTCGAGCCCAAGTCTTGCATTATGCCCATGAAAAGTATGATATTTTCCAAATGCAACTTTTTGCAAATTTTCGTTTTGATTCCCGTGCAGGCCACTATTCTTAGCGTACATACAAAATTTCCGGCACATCGGTGTCATAGGGCCGGAGAAAAAAACATTTTAAAATTGTTCGAGCCCAAGTCTTGCATTATGCCCATGAAAAGTATGATATTTTCACAAATGCAACTTTTTGCAAATTTTATTTTTGATTTCCGTGGAGGCTACTATTCTTATTGTACATACAAAATTTCCGGCACATCGGTGTCATAGGGCCGGAGAAAAAAACATTTTAAAATTGTTCGAGCCCAAGTCTTGCATTATGCCCATGAAAAGTATGATATTTTTCAAATGCAACTTTTTGCTAATTTTCTTTTTGATTCCCGTGCAGGCCACTATTCTTAGCGTACAAACAAAATTTCCGGCACATCAGCGGCATAGGGCCGGAGAAAACTACATTTTAAAATTGTTCGACCCAAGTATTGCATTATGCCCATGAAAAGTATGATATTTTCCAAATGCAACGTTTTGCAAATTTTCTTTTTGATTCCCGTGCAGGCCACTATTCTTAGCGTACATACAAAATTTCCGGCACATCAGCGGCATAGGGCCGGAGAAAAAAACATTTTAAAATTGTTCGAGCCCAAGTCTTGCATTATGCCCATGAAAAGTATGATATTTTTCAAATGCAACTTTTTGCAAATTTTCTTTTTGATTCCCGTGCAGGCCACTATTCTAAGCGTACAGACAAATTTCCGGCACATCGGTGTCATAGGGCCGGAGAAAACTACATTTTAAAATTGTTCGACCCAAGTCTTGCATTATGCCCATGAAAAGTACGATATTTTCCCAAATGCAACTTTTTGCAAATTTTCTTTTTGATTCCCGTGCAGGCTACTCTTCTAAGCGTACATACAAAATTTCCGGCACATCGGGGTCATAGGGCCGGAGAAAAAAACATTTTAAAATTGTTCGAGCCCAAGTCTTGCATTATGCCCATGAAAAGTATGATATTTTTCAAATGCAACTTTTTGCAAAATTTCTTTTTGATTCCCGTGCAGGCCACTATTCTTAGCATACAAACAAAATTTCCGGCACATCAGCCGCATAATGCCGGAGAAAACTACATTTTAAAATTGTTCGACCCAAGTATTGCATTATGCCCATGAAAAGTATGATATTTTCCAAATGCAACGTTTTGCAAATTTTCTTTTTGATTCCCGTGCAGGCCACTATTCTTAGCGTACATACAAAATTTCCGGCACATCAGCGGCATAGGGCCGGAGAAAACTACATTTTAAAATTGTTCGACCCAAGTCTTGCATTATGCCCATGAAAAGTACGATATTTTCCCAAATGCAACTTTTTGCAAATTTTCTTTTTGATTCCCGTGCAAGCCACTCTTCTTAGCGTACATACAAAATTTCCGGCACATCGGTGCATAGGGCCGGAGAAAAAAACATTTTAAAATTGTTCGAGCCCAAGTCTTGCATTATGCCCATGAAAAGTATGATATTTTCCCAAATGCAACTTTTTGCAAATTTTCTTTTTGATTCCCGTGCAGGACACTCTTCTAAGGTACATACAAAATTTCCGGCACATCGGTGTCAAAGGGCCGGAGAAAAAAACATTTTAAAATTGTTCGAGCCCAAGTCTTGCATTATGCCCATGAAAAGTATGATATTTTCCCAAATGCAACTTTTTGCAAATTTTCTTTTTGATTCCCGTGCAGGCTACTATTCTTATTGTACATACAAAATTTCCGGCTCATCGGTGTCATAGGGCCGGAGAAAAAAACATTTTAAAATTGTTCGAGCCCAAGTCTTGCATTATGCCCATGAAAAGTACGATTGATTCCCGTGCAGGCCACTATTCTTAGCGTACATACAAAATTTCCGGCTCATTGGTGTCATAGGGCCGGAGAAAAAAACATTTTAAAATTGTTCGAGCCCAAGTCTACAGTACAGACAAAATTTCCGGCACATCGGTGTCATAGGGCCGGAGAAAAAAACATTTTAAAATTGTTCGACCCAAGTATTGCATTATGCCCATGAAAAGTATGATATTTTCCAAATGCAACGTTTTGCAAATTTTCTTTTTGATTCCCGTGCAGGCCACTATTCTTAGCGTACAAACAAAATTTCCGGCACATCAGCGGCATAGGGCCGGAGAAAACTACATTTTAAAATTGTTCGACCCAAGTATTGCATTATGCCCATGAAAAGTATGATATTTTCCAAATGCAACGTTTTGCAAATTTTCTTTTTGATTCCCGTGCAGGCCACTATTCTTAGCGTACATACAAAATTTCCGGCACATCAGCGGCATAGGGCCGGAGAAAAAAACATTTTAAAATTGTTCGAGCCCAAGTCTTGCATTATGCCCATGAAAAGTATGATATTTTTCAAATGCAACTTTTTGCAAATTTTCTTTTTGATTCCCGTGCAGGCCACTATTCTAAGCGTACAGACAAATTTCCGGCACATCGGTGTCATAGGGCCGGAGAAAACTACATTTTAAAATTGTTCGACCCAAGTCTTGCATTATGCCCATGAAAAGTACGATATTTTCCCAAATGCAACTTTTTGCCAATTTTCTTTTTGATTCCCGTGCAGGCCACTCTTCTGAGCGTACATACAAAATTTCCGGCACATCGGTGTCATAGGGCCGGAGAAAAAAACATTTTAAAATTGTTCGAGCCCAAGTCTTGCATTATGCCCATGAAAAGTATGATATTTTCACAAATGCAACTTTTTGCAAATTTTCTTTTTGATTCCCGTGCAGGCTACTATTCTTATTGTACATACAAAATTTCCGGCACATCGGTGTCATAGGGCCGGAGAAAAAAACATTTTAAAATTGTTCGAGCCCAAGTCTTGCATTATGCCCATGAAAAGTATGATATTTTCCAAATGCAACTTTTTGCAAATTTTCTTTTTGATTCCCGTGCAGGCCACTATTCTAAGCGTACAGACAAATTTCCGGCACATCGGTGTCATAGGGCCGGAGAAAACTACATTTTAAAATTGTTCGACCCAAGTCTTGCATTATGCCCATGAAAAGTACGATATTTTCCCAAATGCAACTTTTTGCAAATTTTCTTTTTGATTCCCGTGCAGGCTACTCTTCTAAGCGTACATACAAAATTTCCGGCACATCGGGGTCATAGGGCCGGAGAAAAAAACATTTTAAAATTGTTCGAGCCCAAGTCTTGCATTATGCCCATGAAAAGTATGATATTTTTCAAATGCAACTTTTTGCAAAATTTCTTTTTGATTCCCGTGCAGGCCACTATTCTTAGCGTACATACAAAATTTCCGGCACATCAGCGGCATAGGGCCGGAGAAAAAAACATTTTAAAATTGTTCGAGCCCAAGTCTTGCATTATGCCCATGAAAAGTATGATATTTTTCAAATGCAACTTTTTGCAAATTTTCTTTTTGATTCCCGTGCAGGCCACTATTCTAAGCGTACAGACAAATTTCCGGCACATCGGTGTCATAGGGCCGGAGAAAACTACATTTTAAAATTGTTCGACCCAAGTCTTGCATTATGCCCATGAAAAGTACGATATTTTCCCAAATGCAACTTTTTGCAAATTTTCTTTTTGATTCCCGTGCAGGCTACTCTTCTAAGCGTACATACAAAATTTCCGGCACATCGGGGTCATAGGGCCGGAGAAAAAAACATTTTAAAATTGTTCGAGCCCAAGTCTTGCATTATGCCCATGAAAAGTATGATATTTTTCAAATGCAACTTTTTGCAAAATTTCTTTTTGATTCCCGTGCAGGCCACTATTCTTAGCATACAAACAAAATTTCCGGCACATCAGCCGCATAATGCCGGAGAAAACTACATTTTAAAATTGTTCGACCCAAGTATTGCATTATGCCCATGAAAAGTATGATATTTTCCAAATGCAACGTTTTGCAAATTTTCTTTTTGATTCCCGTGCAGGCCACTATTCTTAGCGTACATACAAAATTTCCGGCACATCAGCGGCATAGGGCCGGAGAAAACTACATTTTAAAATTGTTCGACCCAAGTCTTGCATTATGCCCATGAAAAGTACGATATTTTCCCAAATGCAACTTTTTGCAAATTTTCTTTTTGATTCCCGTGCAAGCCACTCTTCTTAGCGTACATACAAAATTTCCGGCACATCGGTGCATAGGGCCGGAGAAAAAAACATTTTAAAATTGTTCGAGCCCAAGTCTTGCATTATGCCCATGAAAAGTATGATATTTTCCCAAATGCAACTTTTTGCAAATTTTCTTTTTGATTCCCGTGCAGGACACTCTTCTAAGGTACATACAAAATTTCCGGCACATCGGTGTCAAAGGGCCGGAGAAAAAAACATTTTAAAATTGTTCGAGCCCAAGTCTTGCATTATGCCCATGAAAAGTATGATATTTTCCCAAATGCAACTTTTTGCAAATTTTCTTTTTGATTCCCGTGCAGGCTACTATTCTTATTGTACATACAAAATTTCCGGCTCATCGGTGTCATAGGGCCGGAGAAAAAAACATTTTAAAATTGTTCGAGCCCAAGTCTTGCATTATGCCCATGAAAAGTACGATTGATTCCCGTGCAGGCCACTATTCTTAGCGTACATACAAAATTTCCGGCTCATTGGTGTCATAGGGCCGGAGAAAAAAACATTTTAAAATTGTTCGAGCCCAAGTCTACAGTACAGACAAAATTTCCGGCACATCGGTGTCATAGGGCCGGAGAAAAAAACATTTTAAAATTGTTCGACCCAAGTATTGCATTATGCCCATGAAAAGTATGATATTTTCCAAATGCAACGTTTTGCAAATTTTCTTTTTGATTCCCGTGCAGGCCACTATTCTTAGCGTACAAACAAAATTTCCGGCACATCAGCGGCATAGGGCCGGAGAAAACTACATTTTAAAATTGTTCGACCCAAGTATTGCATTATGCCCATGAAAAGTATGATATTTTCCAAATGCAACGTTTTGCAAATTTTCTTTTTGATTCCCGTGCAGGCCACTATTCTTAGCGTACATACAAAATTTCCGGCACATCAGCGGCATAGGGCCGGAGAAAAAAACATTTTAAAATTGTTCGAGCCCAAGTCTTGCATTATGCCCATGAAAAGTATGATATTTTTCAAATGCAACTTTTTGCAAATTTTCTTTTTGATTCCCGTGCAGGCCACTATTCTAAGCGTACAGACAAATTTCCGGCACATCGGTGTCATAGGGCCGGAGAAAACTACATTTTAAAATTGTTCGACCCAAGTCTTGCATTATGCCCATGAAAAGTACGATATTTTCCCAAATGCAACTTTTTGCCAATTTTCTTTTTGATTCCCGTGCAGGCCACTCTTCTGAGCGTACATACAAAATTTCCGGCACATCGGTGTCATAGGGCCGGAGAAAAAAACATTTTAAAATTGTTCGAGCCCAAGTCTTGCATTATGCCCATGAAAAGTATGATATTTTCACAAATGCAACTTTTTGCAAATTTTCTTTTTGATTCCCGTGCAGGCTACTATTCTTATTGTACATACAAAATTTCCGGCACATCGGTGTCATAGGGCCGGAGAAAAAAACATTTTAAAATTGTTCGAGCCCAAGTCTTGCATTATGCCCATGAAAAGTATGATATTTTCCAAATGCAACTTTTTGCAAATTTTCGTTTTGATTCCCGTGCAGGCCACTATTCTTAGCGTACATACAAAATTTCCGGCACATCGGTGTCATAGGGCCGGAGAAAAAAACATTTTAAAATTGTTCGAGCCCAAGTCTTGCATTATGCCCATGAAAAGTATGATATTTTCACAAATGCAACTTTTTGCAAATTTTCTTTTTGATTCCCGTGCAGGCTACTATTCTTATTGTACATACAAAATTTCCGGCACATCGGTGTCATAGGGCCGGAGAAAAAAACATTTTAAAATTGTTCGAGCCCAAGTCTTGCATTATGCCCATGAAAAGTATGATATTTTTCAAATGCAACTTTTTGCTAATTTTCTTTTTGATTCCCGTGCAGGCCACTATTCTTAGCGTACAAACAAAATTTCCGGCACATCAGCGGCATAGGGCCGGAGAAAACTACATTTTAAAATTGTTCGACCCAAGTATTGCATTATGCCCATGAAAAGTATGATATTTTCCAAATGCAACGTTTTGCAAATTTTCTTTTTGATTCCCGTGCAGGCCACTATTCTTAGCGTACATACAAAATTTCCGGCACATCAGCGGCATAGGGCCGGAGAAAAAAACATTTTAAAATTGTTCGAGCCCAAGTCTTGCATTATGCCCATGAAAAGTATGATATTTTTCAAATGCAACTTTTTGCAAATTTTCTTTTTGATTCCCGTGCAGGCCACTATTCTAAGCGTACAGACAAATTTCCGGCACATCGGTGTCATAGGGCCGGAGAAAACTACATTTTAAAATTGTTCGACCCAAGTCTTGCATTATGCCCATGAAAAGTACGATATTTTCCCAAATGCAACTTTTTGCCAATTTTCTTTTTGATTCCCGTGCAGGCCACTCTTCTAAGCGTACATACAAAATTTCCGGCACATCGGGGTCATAGGGCCGGAGAAAAAAACATTTTAAAATTGTTCGAGCCCAAGTCTTGCATTATGCCCATGAAAAGTATGATATTTTTCAAATGCAACTTTTTGCAAAATTTCTTTTTGATTCCCGTGCAGGCCACTATTCTTAGCATACAAACAAAATTTCCGGCACATCAGCCGCATAATGCCGGAGAAAACTACATTTTAAAATTGTTCGACCCAAGTATTGCATTATGCCCATGAAAAGTATGATATTTTCCAAATGCAACGTTTTGCAAATTTTCTTTTTGATTCCCGTGCAGGCCACTATTCTTAGCGTACATACAAAATTTCCGGCACATCAGCGGCATAGGGCCGGAGAAAACTACATTTTAAAATTGTTCGACCCAAGTCTTGCATTATGCCCATGAAAAGTACGATATTTTCCCAAATGCAACTTTTTGCAAATTTTCTTTTTGATTCCCGTGCAAGCCACTCTTCTTAGCGTACATACAAAATTTCCGGCACATCGGTGCATAGGGCCGGAGAAAAAAACATTTTAAAATTGTTCGAGCCCAAGTCTTGCATTATGCCCATGAAAAGTATGATATTTTCCCAAATGCAACTTTTTGCAAATTTTCTTTTTGATTCCCGTGCAGGACACTCTTCTAAGGTACATACAAAATTTCCGGCACATCGGTGTCAAAGGGCCGGAGAAAAAAACATTTTAAAATTGTTCGAGCCCAAGTCTTGCATTATGCCCATGAAAAGTATGATATTTTCCCAAATGCAACTTTTTGCAAATTTTCTTTTTGATTCCCGTGCAGGCTACTATTCTTATTGTACATACAAAATTTCCGGCTCATCGGTGTCATAGGGCCGGAGAAAAAAACATTTTAAAATTGTTCGAGCCCAAGTCTTGCATTATGCCCATGAAAAGTACGATTGATTCCCGTGCAGGCCACTATTCTTAGCGTACATACAAAATTTCCGGCTCATTGGTGTCATAGGGCCGGAGAAAAAAACATTTTAAAATTGTTCGAGCCCAAGTCTACAGTACAGACAAAATTTCCGGCACATCGGTGTCATAGGGCCGGAGAAAAAAACATTTTAAAATTGTTCGACCCAAGTATTGCATTATGCCCATGAAAAGTATGATATTTTCCAAATGCAACGTTTTGCAAATTTTCTTTTTGTTTCCCGTGCAGGCCACTATTCTTAGCGTACAAACAAAATTTCCGGCACATCAGCGGCATAGGGCCGGAGAAAACTACATTTTAAAATTGTTCGACCCAAGTATTGCATTATGCCCATGAAAAGTATGATATTTTCCAAATGCAACGTTTTGCAAATTTTCTTTTTGATTCCCATGCAGGCCACTATTCTTAGCGTACATACAAAATTTCCGGCACATCAGCGGCATAGGGCCGGAGAAAAAAACATTTTAAAATTGTTCGAGCCCAAGTCTTGCATTATGCCCATGAAAAGTATGATATTTTTCAAATGCAACTTTTTGCAAATTTTCTTTTTGATTCCCGTGCAGGCCACTATTCTAAGCTCACAGACAAATTTCCGGCACATCGGTGTCATAGGGCCGGAGAAAACTACATTTTAAAATTGTTCGACCCAAGTCTTGCATTATGCCCATGAAAAGTACGATATTTTCCCAAATGCAACTTTTTGCCAATTTTCTTTTTGATTCCCGTGCAGGCCACTCTTCTGAGCGTACATACAAAATTTCCGGCACATCGGTGTCATAGGGCCGGAGAAAAAAACATTTTAAAATTGTTCGAGCCCAAGTCTTGCATTATGCCCATGAAAAGTATGATATTTTTCAAATGCAACTTTTTGCAAAATTTCTTTTTGATTCCCGTGCAGGCCACTATTCTTAGCATACAAACAAAATTTCCGGCACATCAGCGGCATAGGGCCGGAGAAAACTACATTTTAAAATTGTTCGACCCAAGTCTTGCATTATGCCCATGAAAAGTACGATATTTTCCCAAATGCAACTTTTTGCAAATTTTCTTTTTGATTCCCGTGCAGGCCACTCTTCTTAGCGTACATACAAAATTTCCGGCACATCGGTGCATAGGGCCGGAGAAAAAAACATTTTAAAATTGTTCGAGCCCAAGTCTTGCATTATGCCCATGAAAAGTATGATATTTTCCCAAATGCAACTTTTTGCAAATTTTCTTTTTGATTCCCGTGCAGGACACTCTTCTAAGGTACATACAAAATTTCCGGCACATCGGTGTCATAGGGCCGGAGAAAACTACATTTTAAAATTTTTCGACCCAAGTATTGCATTATGCCCATGAAAAGTACGATATTTTCTTAAATGCAACTTTTTGCAAATTTTCTTTTTGATTCCCGTGCAGGCCACTCTTCTAAGCGTACATACAAAATTTCCGGCACATCGGTGTCATAGGGCCGGAGAAAAAAACATTTTAAAATTGTTCGAGCCCAAGTCTTGCATTATGCCCATGAAAAGTATGATATTTTTCAAATGCAACTTTTTGCAAATTTTCTTTTTGATTCCCTTGGAGGCCACTATTCTTAGCGTACATACAAAATTTCTGGCACATCAGCGGCATAGGGCCGGAGAAAACAACATTTTAAAATTGTTCGACCCAAGTATTGCATTATGCCCATGAAAAGTATGATATTTTCCAAATGCAACTTTTTGCAAATTTTATTTTTGATTTCCGTGGAGGCCACTATTCTTAGCGTACATACAAAATTTCCGGCACATCAGCGGCATAGGGCCGGAGAAAACTACATTTTAAAATTGTTCGACCCATGTATTGCATTATGCCAATGAAAAGTATGATATTTTCCAAATGCAACTTTTTGCAAATTTTATTTTTGATTTCCGTGGAGGCCACTATTCTTAGCGTACATACAAAATTTCCGGCACTTCGGTGACATAGGGCCGGAGAAAACTACATTTTAAAATTGTTCGACCCAAGTCTTGCATTATGCCCATGAAAAGTACGATATTTTCCCAAATGCAACTTTTTGCCAATTTTCTTTTTGATTCCCGTGCAGGCTACTATTCTTATTGTACATACAAAATTTCCGGCTCATCGGTGTCATAGGGCCGGAGAAAACTACATTTTAAAATTGTTCGACCCAAGTATTGCATTATGCCCATGAAAAGTATGATATTTTCCAAATGCAACTTTTTGCAAATTTTCTTTTTGATTCCCGTGCAGGCTACTATTCTTATTGTACATACAAAATTTCCGGCTCATCGGTGTCATAGGGCCGGAGAAAACTACATTTTAAAATTTTTCGACCCAAGTATTGCATTATGCCCATGAAAAGTACGATATTTTCTTAAATGCAACTTTTTGCAAATTTTCTTTTTGATTCCCGTGCAGGCCACTCTTCTAAGCGTACATACAAAATTTCCGGCACATCGGTGTCATAGGGCCGGAGAAAAAAACATTTGAAAATTGTTCGAGCCCAAGTCTTTCATTATGCCCATGAAAAGTATGATATTTTCCCAAATGCAACTTTTTGCAAATTTTCTTTTTGATTCCCGTGCAGGCTACTATTCTTATTGTACATACAAAATTTCCGGCACTTCGGTGACATAGGGCCGGAGAAAACTACATTTTAAAATTGTTCGACCCAAGTCTTGCATTATGCCCATGAAAAGTATGATATTTTTCAAATGCAACTTTTTGCAAATTTTCTTTTTGATTCCCTTGGAGGCCACTATTCTTAGCGTACATACAAAATTTCTGGCACATCAGCGGCATAGGGCCGGAGAAAACTACATTTTAAAATTGTTCGACCCA
Source organism: Limnephilus auricula (assembly GCA_951813805.1). Classification (NCBI taxonomy): domain Eukaryota; kingdom Metazoa; phylum Arthropoda; class Insecta; order Trichoptera; family Limnephilidae; genus Limnephilus; species Limnephilus auricula. The sequence continues at coordinate 27,410,956 of OX638408.1, forward strand.
AGTCTTGCATTATGCCCATGAAAAGTACGATATTTTACCAAATGCAACTTTTTGCAAATTTTCTTTTTGATTCCCGTGCAGGCCACTCTTCTTAGCGTACATACAAAATTTCCGGCACATCGGTGCATAGGGCCGGAGAAAAAAACATTTTAAAATTGTTCGAGCCCAAGTCTTGCATTATGCCCATGAAAAGTATGATATTTTCCCAAATGCAACTTTTTGCAAATTTTCTTTTTGATTCCCGTGCAGGACACTCTTCTAAGGTACATACAAAATTTCCGGCACATCGGTGTCATAGGGCCGGAGAAAACTACATTTTAAAATTTTTCGACCCAAGTATTGCATTATGCCCATGAAAAGTACGATATTTTCTTAAATGCAACTTTTTGCAAATTTTCTTTTTGATTCCCGTGCAGGCCACTCTTCTAAGCGTACATACAAAATTTCCGGCACATCGGTGTCATAGGGCCGGAGAAAACTACATTTTAAAATTGTTCGACCCAAGTATTGCATTATGCCCATGAAAAGTATGATATTTTCCAAATGCAACGTTTTGCAAATTTTCTTTTTGATTCCCATGCAGGCCACTATTCTTAGCGTACATACAAAATTTCCGGCACATCAGCGGCATAGGGCCGGAGAAAAAAACATTTTAAAATTGTTCGAGCCCAAGTCTTGCATTATGCCCATGAAAAGTATGATATTTTTCAAATGCAACTTTTTGCAAATTTTCTTTTTGATTCCCGTGCAGGCCACTATTCTAAGCGTACAGACAAATTTCCGGCACATCGGTGTCATAGGGCCGGAGAAAACTACATTTTAAAATTGTTCGACCCAAGTCTTGCATTATGCCCATGAAAAGTACGATATTTTCCCAAATGCAACTTTTTGCCAATTTTCTTTTTGATTCCCGTGCAGGCCACTCTTCTGAGCGTACATACAAAATTTCCGGCACATCGGTGTCATAGGGCCGGAGAAAAAAACATTTTAAAATTGTTCGAGCCCAAGTCTTGCATTATGCCCATGAAAAGTATGATATTTTTCAAATGCAATTTTTTGCAAAATTTCTTTTTGATTCCCGTGCAGGCCACTATTCTTAGCATACAAACAAAATTTCTGGCACATCAGCGGCATAGGGCCGGAGAAAACTACATTTTAAAATTGTTCGACCCAAGTATTGCATTATGCCCATGAAAAGTATGATATTTTCCAAATGCAACGTTTTGCAAATTTTCTTTTTGATTCCCGTGCAGGCCACTATTCTTAGCGTACATACAAAATTTCCGGCACATCAGCGGCATAGGGCCGGAGAAAACTACATTTTAAAATTGTTCGACCCAAGTCTTGCATTATGCCCATGAAAAGTACGATATTTTCCCAAATGCTACTTTTTGCAAATTTTCTTTTTGATTCCCGTGCAGGCCACTCTTCTTAGCGTACATACAAAATTTCCGGCACATCGGTGCATAGGGCCGGAGAAAAAAACATTTTAAAATTGTTCGAGCCCAAGTCTTGCATTATGCCCATGAAAAGTATGATATTTTCCCAAATGCAACTTTTTGCAAATTTTCTTTTTGATTCCCGTGCAGGACACTCTTCTAAGGTACATACAAAATTTCCGGCACATCGGTGTCATAGGGCCGGAGAAAACTACATTTTAAAATTTTTCGACCCAAGTATTGCATTATGCCCATGAAAAGTACGATATTTTCTTAAATGCAACTTTTTGCAAATTTTCTTTTTGATTCCCGTGCAGGCCACTCTTCTAAGCGTACATACAAAATTTCCGGCACATCGGTGTCATAGGGCCGGAGAAAAAAACATTTTAAAATTGTTCGAGCCCAAGTCTTGCATTATGCCCATGAAAAGTATGATATTTTTCAAATGCAACTTTTTGCAAATTTTCTTTTTGATTCCCTTGGAGGCCACTATTCTTAGCGTACATACAAAATTTCTGGCACATCAGCGGCATAGGGCCGGAGAAAACTACATTTTAAAATTGTTCGACCCAAGTATTGCATTATGCCCATGAAAAGTATGATATTTTCCAAATGCAACTTTTTGCAAATTTTATTTTTGATTTCCGTGGAGGCCACTATTCTTAGCGTACATACAAAATTTCCGGCACATCAGCGGCATAGGGCCGGAGAAAACTACATTTTAAAATTGTTCGACCCAAGTCTTGCATTATGCCCATGAAAAGTACGATATTTTCCCAAATGCAACTTTTTGCAAATTTTCTTTTTGATTCCCGTGCAGGCCACTCTTCTAAGCGTACATACAAAATTTCCGGCACATCGGTGTCATAGGGCCGGAGAAAAAAACATTTGAAAATTGTTCGAGCCCAAGTCTTGCATTATTCCCATGAAAAGTATGATATTTTCCCAAATGCAACTTTTTGCAAATTTTCTTTTTGATTCCCGTGCAGGCTACTATTCTTATTGTACATACAAAATTTCCGGCACTTCGGTGACATAGGGCCGGAGAAAACTACATTTTAAAATTGTTCGACCCAAGTCTTGCATTATGCCCATGAAAAGTACGATATTTTCCCAAATGCAACTTTTTGCCAATTTTCTTTTTGATTCCCGTGCAGGCTACTATTCTTATTGTACATACAAAATTTCCGGCTCATCGGTGTCATAGGGCCGGAGAAAACTACATTTTAAAATTGTTCGACCCAAGTATTGCATTATGCCCATGAAAAGTATGATATTTTCCAAATGCAACTTTTTGCAAATTTTCTTTTTGATTCCCGTGCAGGCTACTATTCTAAGGTACATACAAAATTTCCGGCACATCGGTGTCATAGGGCCGGAGAAAACTACATTTTAAAATTTTTCGACCCAAGTATTGCATTATGCCCATGAAAAGTACGATATTTTCTTAAATGCAACTTTTTGCAAATTTTCTTTTTGATTCCCGTGCAGGCCACTCTTCTAAGCGTACATACAAAATTTCCGGCACATCGGTGTCATAGGGCCGGAGAAAACTACATTTTAAAATTGTTCGACCCAAGTATTGCATTATGCCCATGAAAAGTATGATATTTTCCAAATGCAACGTTTTGCAAATTTTCTTTTTGATTCCCATGCAGGCCACTATTCTTAGCGTACATACAAAATTTCCGGCACATCAGCGGCATAGGGCCGGAGAAAAAAACATTTTAAAATTGTTCGAGCCCAAGTCTTGCATTATGCCCATGAAAAGTATGATATTTTTCAAATGCAACTTTTTGCAAATTTTCTTTTTGATTCCCGTGCAGGCCACTATTCTAAGCGTACAGACAAATTTCCGGCACATCGGTGTCATAGGGCCGGAGAAAACTACATTTTAAAATTGTTCGACCCAAGTCTTGCATTATGCCCATGAAAAGTACGATATTTTCCCAAATGCAACTTTTTGCCAATTTTCTTTTTGATTCCCGTGCAGGCCACTCTTCTGAGCGTACATACAAAATTTCCGGCACATCGGTGTCATAGGGCCGGAGAAAAAAACATTTTAAAATTGTTCGAGCCCAAGTCTTGCATTATGCCCATGAAAAGTATGATATTTTTCAAATGCAATTTTTTGCAAAATTTCTTTTTGATTCCCGTGCAGGCCACTATTCTTAGCATACAAACAAAATTTCTGGCACATCAGCGGCATAGGGCCGGAGAAAACTACATTTTAAAATTGTTCGACCCAAGTATTGCATTATGCCCATGAAAAGTATGATATTTTCCAAATGCAACGTTTTGCAAATTTTCTTTTTGATTCCCGTGCAGGCCACTATTCTTAGCGTACATACAAAATTTCCGGCACATCAGCGGCATAGGGCCGGAGAAAACTACATTTTAAAATTGTTCGACCCAAGTCTTGCATTATGCCCATGAAAAGTACGATATTTTCCCAAATGCTACTTTTTGCAAATTTTCTTTTTGATTCCCGTGCAGGCCACTCTTCTTAGCGTACATACAAAATTTCCGGCACATCGGTGCATAGGGCCGGAGAAAAAAACATTTTAAAATTGTTCGAGCCCAAGTCTTGCATTATGCCCATGAAAAGTATGATATTTTCCCAAATGCAACTTTTTGCAAATTTTCTTTTTGATTCCCGTGCAGGACACTCTTCTAAGGTACATACAAAATTTCCGGCACATCGGTGTCATAGGGCCGGAGAAAACTACATTTTAAAATTTTTCGACCCAAGTATTGCATTATGCCCATGAAAAGTACGATATTTTCTTAAATGCAACTTTTTGCAAATTTTCTTTTTGATTCCCGTGCAGGCCACTCTTCTAAGCGTACATACAAAATTTCCGGCACATCGGTGTCATAGGGCCGGAGAAAAAAACATTTTAAAATTGTTCGAGCCCAAGTCTTGCATTATGCCCATGAAAAGTATGATATTTTTCAAATGCAACTTTTTGCAAATTTTCTTTTTGATTCCCTTGGAGGCCACTATTCTTAGCGTACATACAAAATTTCTGGCACATCAGCGGCATAGGGCCGGAGAAAACTACATTTTAAAATTGTTCGACCCAAGTATTGCATTATGCCCATGAAAAGTATGATATTTTCCAAATGCAACTTTTTGCAAATTTTATTTTTGATTTCCGTGGAGGCCACTATTCTTAGCGTACATACAAAATTTCCGGCACATCAGCGGCATAGGGCCGGAGAAAACTACATTTTAAAATTGTTCGACCCAAGTATTGCATTATGCCCATGAAAAGTATGATATTTTCCAAATGCAACTTTTTGCAAATTTTCTTTTTGATTCCCTTGGAGGCCACTATTCTTAGCGTACATACAAAATTTCTGGCACATCAGCGGCATAGGGCCGGAGAAAACTACATTTTAAAATTGTTCGACCCAAGTATTGCATTATGCCCATGAAAAGTATGATATTTTCCAAATGCAACTTTTTGCAAATTTTATTTTTGATTTCCGTGGAGGCCACTATTCTTAGCGTACATACAAAATTTCCGGCACATCAGCGGCATAGGGCCGGAGAAAACTACATTTTAAAATTGTTCGACCCAAGTCTTGCATTATGCCCATGAAAAGTACGATATTTTCCCAAATGCAACTTTTTGCAAATTTTCTTTTTGATTCCCGTGCAGGCCACTCTTCTTAGCGTACATACAAAATTTCCGGCACATCGGTGCATAGGGCCGGAGAAAAAAACATTTTAAAATTGTTCGAGCCCAAGTCTTGCATTATGCCCATGAAAAGTATGATATTTTCCCAAATGCAACTTTTTGCAAATTTTCTTTTTGATTCCCGTGCAGGACACTCTTCTAAGGTACATACAAAATTTCCGGCACATCGGTGTCATAGGGCCGGAGAAAACTACATTTTAAAATTTTTCGACCCAAGTATTGCATTATGCCCATGAAAAGTACGATATTTTCTTAAATGCAACTTTTTGCAAATTTTCTTTTTGATTCCCGTGCAGGCCACTCTTCTAAGCGTACATACAAAATTTCTGGCACATCAGCGGCATAGGGCCGGAGAAAAAAACATTTTAAAATTGTTCGAGCCCAAGTCTTGCATTATGCCCATGAAAAGTATGATATTTTTCAAATGCAACTTTTTGCAAATTTTCTTTTTGATTCCCTTGGAGGCCACTATTCTTAGCGTACATACAAAATTTCTGGCACATCAGCGGCATAGGGCCGGAGAAAACTACATTTTAAAATTGTTCGACCCAAGTATTGCATTATGCCCATGAAAAGTATGATATTTTCCAAATGCAACTTTTTGCAAATTTTATTTTTGATTTCCGTGGAGGCCACTATTCTTAGCGTACATACAAAATTTCCGGCACATCAGCGGCATAGGGCCGGAGAAAACTACATTTTAAAATTGTTCGACCCAAGTATTGCATTATGCCCATGAAAAGTATGATATTTTCCAAATGCAACTTTTTGCAAATTTTATTTTTGATTTCCGTGGAGGCCACTATTCTTAGCGTACATACAAAATTTCCGGCACATCAGCGGCATAGGGCCGGAGAAAACTACATTTTAAAATTGTTCGACCCAAGTCTTGCATTATGCCCATGAAAAGTACGATATTTTCCCAAATGCAACTTTTTGCAAATTTTCTTTTTGATTCCCGTGCAGGCCACTCTTCTAAGCGTACATACAAAATTTCCGGCACATCGGTGTCATAGGGCCGGAGAAAAAAACATTTGAAAATTGTTCGAGCCCAAGTCTTGCATTATGCCCATGAAAAGTATGATATTTTCCCAAATGCAACTTTTTGCAAATTTTCTTTTTGATTCCCGTGCAGGCTACTATTCTTATTGTACATACAAAATTTCCGGCACTTCGGTGACATAGGGCCGGAGAAAACTACATTTTAAAATTTTTCGACCCAAGTATTGCATTATGCCCATGAAAAGTACGATATTTTCTTAAATGCAACTTTTTGCAAATTTTCTTTTTGATTCCCGTGCAGGCCACTCTTCTAAGCGTACATACAAAATTTCCGGCACATCGGTGTCATAGGGCCGGAGAAAAAAACATTTTAAAATTGTTCGAGCCCAAGTCTTGCATTATGCCCATGAAAAGTATGATATTTTTCAAATGCAACTTTTTGCAAATTTTCTTTTTGATTCCCTTGGAGGCCACTATTCTTAGCGTACATACAAAATTTCTGGCACATCAGCGGCATAGGGCCGGAGAAAACTACATTTTAAAATTGTTCGACCCAAGTCTTGCATTATGCCCATGAAAAGTACGATATTTTCCCAAATGCAACTTTTTGCAAATTTTCTTTTTGATTCCCGTGCAGGCCACTCTTCTTAGCGTACATACAAAATTTCCGGCACATCGGTGCATAGGGCCGGAGAAAAAAACATTTTAAAATTGTTCGAGCCCAAGTCTTGCATTATGCCCATGAAAAGTATGATATTTTCCCAAATGCAACTTTTTGCAAATTTTCTTTTTGATTCCCGTGCAGGACACTCTTCTAAGGTACATACAAAATTTCCGGCACATCGGTGTCATAGGGCCGGAGAAAACTACATTTTAAAATTTTTCGACCCAAGTATTGCATTATGCCCATGAAAAGTACGATATTTTCTTAAATGCAACTTTTTGCAAATTTTCTTTTTGATTCCCGTGCAGGCCACTCTTCTAAGCGTACATACAAAATTTCCGGCACATCGGTGTCATAGGGCCGGAGAAAAAAACATTTTAAAATTGTTCGAGCCCAAGTCTTGCATTATGCCCATGAAAAGTATGATATTTTTCAAATGCAACTTTTTGCAAATTTTCTTTTTGATTCCCTTGGAGGCCACTATTCTTAGCGTACATACAAAATTTCTGGCACATCAGCGGCATAGGGCCGGAGAAAACTACATTTTAAAATTGTTCGACCCAAGTATTGCATTATGCCCATGAAAAGTATGATATTTTCCAAATGCAACTTTTTGCAAATTTTATTTTTGATTTCCGTGGAGGCCACTATTCTTAGCGTACATACAAAATTTCCGGCACATCAGCGGCATAGGGCCGGAGAAAACTACATTTTAAAATTGTTCGACCCAAGTATTGCATTATGCCCATGAAAAGTATGATATTTTCCAAATGCAACTTTTTGCAAATTTTATTTTTGATTTCCGTGGAGGCCACTATTCTTAGCGTACATACAAAATTTCCGGCACATCAGCGGCATAGGGCCGGAGAAAACTACATTTTAAAATTGTTCGACCCAAGTCTTGCATTATGCCCATGAAAAGTACGATATTTTCCCAAATGCAACTTTTTGCAAATTTTCTTTTTGATTCCCGTGCAGGCCACTCTTCTAAGCGTACATACAAAATTTCCGGCACATCGGTGTCATAGGGCCGGAGAAAAAAACATTTGAAAATTGTTCGAGCCCAAGTCTTGCATTATGCCCATGAAAAGTATGATATTTTCCCAAATGCAACTTTTTGCAAATTTTCTTTTTGATTCCCGTGCAGGCTACTATTCTTATTGTACATACAAAATTTCCGGCACTTCGGTGACATAGGGCCGGAGAAAACTACATTTTAAAATTGTTCGACCCAAGTCTTGCATTATGCCCATGAAAAGTACGATATTTTCCCAAATGCAACTTTTTGCCAATTTTCTTTTTGATTCCCGTGCAGGCTACTATTCTTATTGTACATACAAAATTTCCGGCTCATCGGTGTCATAGGGCCGGAGAAAACTACATTTTAAAATTGTTCGACCCAAGTATTGCATTATGCCCATGAAAAGTATGATATTTTCCAAATGCAACTTTTTGCAAATTTTCTTTTTGATTCCCGTGCAGGCTACTATTCTTATTGTACATACAAAATTTCCGGCTCATCGGTGTCATAGGGCCGGAGAAAACTACATTTTAAAATTTTTCGACCCAAGTATTGCATTATGCCCATGAAAAGTACGATATTTTCTTAAATGCAACTTTTTGCAAATTTTCTTTTTGATTCCCGTGCAGGCCACTCTTCTAAGCGTACATACAAAATTTCCGGCACATCGGTGTCATAGGGCCGGAGAAAAAAACATTTGAAAATTGTTCGAGCCCAAGTCTTTCATTATGCCCATGAAAAGTATGATATTTTCCCAAATGCAACTTTTTGCAAATTTTCTTTTTGATTCCCGTGCAGGCTACTATTCTTATTGTACATACAAAATTTCCGGCACTTCGGTGACATAGGGCCGGAGAAAACTACATTTTAAAATTGTTCGACCCAAGTCTTGCATTATGCCCATGAAAAGTATGATATTTTTCAAATGCAACTTTTTGCAAATTTTCTTTTTGATTCCCTTGGAGGCCACTATTCTTAGCGTACATACAAAATTTCTGGCACATCAGCGGCATAGGGCCGGAGAAAACTACATTTTAAAATTGTTCGACCCAAGTCTTGCATTATGCCCATGAAAAGTACGATATTTTACCAAATGCAACTTTTTGCAAATTTTCTTTTTGATTCCCGTGCAGGCCACTCTTCTTAGCGTACATACAAAATTTCCGGCACATCGGTGCATAGGGCCGGAGAAAAAAACATTTTAAAATTGTTCGAGCCCAAGTCTTGCATTATGCCCATGAAAAGTATGATATTTTCCCAAATGCAACTTTTTGCAAATTTTCTTTTTGATTCCCGTGCAGGACACTCTTCTAAGGTACATACAAAATTTCCGGCACATCGGTGTCATAGGGCCGGAGAAAACTACATTTTAAAATTTTTCGACCCAAGTATTGCATTATGCCCATGAAAAGTACGATATTTTCTTAAATGCAACTTTTTGCAAATTTTCTTTTTGATTCCCGTGCAGGCCACTCTTCTAAGCGTACATACAAAATTTCCGGCACATCGGTGTCATAGGGCCGGAGAAAAAAACATTTTAAAATTGTTCGAGCCCAAGTCTTGCATTATGCCCATGAAAAGTATGATATTTTTCAAATGCAACTTTTTGCAAATTTTCTTTTTGATTCCCTTGGAGGCCACTATTCTTAGCGTACATACAAAATTTCTGGCACATCAGCGGCATAGGGCCGGAGAAAACTACATTTTAAAATTGTTCGACCCAAGTATTGCATTATGCCCATGAAAAGTATGATATTTTCCAAATGCAACTTTTTGCAAATTTTATTTTTGATTTCCGTGGAGGCCACTATTCTTAGCGTACATACAAAATTTCCGGCACATCAGCGGCATAGGGCCGGAGAAAACTACATTTTAAAATTGTTCGACCCAAGTATTGCATTATGCCCATGAAAAGTATGATATTTTCCAAATGCAACTTTTTGCAAATTTTATTTTTGATTTCCGTGGAGGCCACTATTCTTAGCGTACATACAAAATTTCCGGCACATCAGCGGCATAGGGCCGGAGAAAACTACATTTTAAAATTGTTCGACCCAAGTCTTGCATTATGCCCATGAAAAGTACGATATTTTCCCAAATGCAACTTTTTGCAAATTTTCTTTTTGATTCCCGTGCAGGCCACTCTTCTAAGCGTACATACAAAATTTCCGGCACATCGGTGTCATAGGGCCGGAGAAAAAAACATTTGAAAATTGTTCGAGCCCAAGTCTTGCATTATGCCCATGAAAAGTATGATATTTTCCCAAATGCAACTTTTTGCAAATTTTCTTTTTGATTCCCGTGCAGGCTACTATTCTTATTGTACATACAAAATTTCCGGCACTTCGGTGACATAGGGCCGGAGAAAACTACATTTTAAAATTGTTCGACCCAAGTCTTGCATTATGCCCATGAAAAGTACGATATTTTCCCAAATGCAACTTTTTGCCAATTTTCTTTTTGATTCCCGTGCAGGCTACTATTCTTATTGTACATACAAAATTTCCGGCTCATCGGTGTCATAGGGCCGGAGAAAAAAACATTTGAAAATTGTTCGAGCCCAAGTCTTGCATTATGCCCATGAAAAGTATGATATTTTCCCAAATGCAACTTTTTGCAAATTTTCTTTTTGATTCCCGTGCAGGCTACTATTCTTATTGTACATACAAAATTTCCGGCACTTCGGTGACATAGGGCCGGAGAAAACTACATTTTAAAATTTTTCGACCCAAGTATTGCATTATGCCCATGAAAAGTACGATATTTTCTTAAATGCAACTTTTTGCAAATTTTCTTTTTGATTCCCGTGCAGGCCACTCTTCTAAGCGTACATACAAAATTTCCGGCACATCGGTGTCATAGGGCCGGAGAAAAAAACATTTTAAAATTGTTCGAGCCCAAGTCTTGCATTATGCCCATGAAAAGTATGATATTTTTCAAATGCAACTTTTTGCAAATTTTCTTTTTGATTCCCTTGGAGGCCACTATTCTTAGCGTACATACAAAATTTCTGGCACATCAGCGGCATAGGGCCGGAGAAAACTACATTTTAAAATTGTTCGACCCAAGTCTTGCATTATGCCCATGAAAAGTACGATATTTTCCCAAATGCAACTTTTTGCAAATTTTCTTTTTGATTCCCGTGCAGGCCACTCTTCTTAGCGTACATACAAAATTTCCGGCACATCGGTGCATAGGGCCGGAGAAAAAAACATTTTAAAATTGTTCGAGCCCAAGTCTTGCATTATGCCCATGAAAAGTATGATATTTTCCCAAATGCAACTTTTTGCAAATTTTCTTTTTGATTCCCGTGCAGGACACTCTTCTAAGGTACATACAAAATTTCCGGCACATCGGTGTCATAGGGCCGGAGAAAACTACATTTTAAAATTTTTCGACCCAAGTATTGCATTATGCCCATGAAAAGTACGATATTTTCTTAAATGCAACTTTTTGCAAATTTTCTTTTTGATTCCCGTGCAGGCCACTCTTCTAAGCGTACATACAAAATTTCCGGCACATCGGTGTCATAGGGCCGGAGAAAAAAACATTTTAAAATTGTTCGAGCCCAAGTCTTGCATTATGCCCATGAAAAGTATGATATTTTTCAAATGCAACTTTTTGCAAATTTTCTTTTTGATTCCCTTGGAGGCCACTATTCTTAGCGTACATACAAAATTTCTGGCACATCAGCGGCATAGGGCCGGAGAAAACTACATTTTAAAATTGTTCGACCCAAGTATTGCATTATGCCCATGAAAAGTATGATATTTTCCAAATGCAACTTTTTGCAAATTTTATTTTTGATTTCCGTGGAGGCCACTATTCTTAGCGTACATACAAAATTTCCGGCACATCAGCGGCATAGGGCCGGAGAAAACTACATTTTAAAATTGTTCGACCCAAGTATTGCATTATGCCCATGAAAAGTATGATATTTTCCAAATGCAACTTTTTGCAAATTTTATTTTTGATTTCCGTGGAGGCCACTATTCTTAGCGTACATACAAAATTTCCGGCACATCAGCGGCATAGGGCCGGAGAAAACTACATTTTAAAATTGTTCGACCCAAGTCTTGCATTATGCCCATGAAAAGTACGATATTTTCCCAAATGCAACTTTTTGCAAATTTTCTTTTTGATTCCCGTGCAGGCCACTCTTCTAAGCGTACATACAAAATTTCCGGCACATCGGTGTCATAGGGCCGGAGAAAAAAACATTTGAAAATTGTTCGAGCCCAAGTCTTGCATTATGCCCATGAAAAGTATGATATTTTCCCAAATGCAACTTTTTGCAAATTTTCTTTTTGATTCCCGTGCAGGCTACTATTCTTATTGTACATACAAAATTTCCGGCACTTCGGTGACATAGGGCCGGAGAAAACTACATTTTAAAATTGTTCGACCCAAGTCTTGCATTATGCCCATGAAAAGTACGATATTTTCCCAAATGCAACTTTTTGCCAATTTTCTTTTTGATTCCCGTGCAGGCTACTATTCTTATTGTACATACAAAATTTCCGGCTCATCGGTGTCATAGGGCCGGAGAAAACTACATTTTAAAATTGTTCGACCCAAGTATTGCATTATGCCCATGAAAAGTATGATATTTTCCAAATGCAACTTTTTGCAAATTTTCTTTTTGATTCCCGTGCAGGCTACTATTCTTATTGTACATACAAAATTTCCGGCTCATCGGTGTCATAGGGCCGGAGAAAACTACATTTTAAAATTTTTCGACCCAAGTATTGCATTATGCCCATGAAAAGTACGATATTTTCTTAAATGCAACTTTTTGCAAATTTTCTTTTTGATTCCCGTGCAGGCCACTCTTCTAAGCGTACATACAAAATTTCCGGCACATCGGTGTCATAGGGCCGGAGAAAAAAACATTTGAAAATTGTTCGAGCCCAAGTCTTTCATTATGCCCATGAAAAGTATGATATTTTCCCAAATGCAACTTTTTGCAAATTTTCTTTTTGATTCCCGTGCAGGCTACTATTCTTATTGTACATACAAAATTTCCGGCACTTCGGTGACATAGGGCCGGAGAAAACTACATTTTAAAATTGTTCGACCCAAGTCTTGCATTATGCCCATGAAAAGTATGATATTTTTCAAATGCAACTTTTTGCAAATTTTCTTTTTGATTCCCTTGGAGGCCACTATTCTTAGCGTACATACAAAATTTCTGGCACATCAGCGGCATAGGGCCGGAGAAAACTACATTTTAAAATTGTTCGACCCAAGTCTTGCATTATGCCCATGAAAAGTACGATATTTTACCAAATGCAACTTTTTGCAAATTTTCTTTTTGATTCCCGTGCAGGACACTCTTCTAAGGTACATACAAAATTTCCGGCACATCGGTGTCATAGGGCCGGAGAAAACTACATTTTAAAATTTTTCGACCCAAGTATTGCATTATGCCCATGAAAAGTACGATATTTTCTTAAATGCAACTTTTTGCAAATTTTCTTTTTGATTCCCGTGCAGGCCACTCTTCTAAGCGTACATACAAAATTTCTGGCACATCAGCGGCATAGGGCCGGAGAAAAAAACATTTTAAAATTGTTCGAGCCCAAGTCTTGCATTATGCCCATGAAAAGTATGATATTTTTCAAATGCAACTTTTTGCAAATTTTCTTTTTGATTCCCTTGGAGGCCACTATTCTTAGCGTACATACAAAATTTCTGGCACATCAGCGGCATAGGGCCGGAGAAAACTACATTTTAAAATTGTTCGACCCAAGTATTGCATTATGCCCATGAAAAGTATGATATTTTCCAAATGCAACTTTTTGCAAATTTTATTTTTGATTTCCGTGGAGGCCACTATTCTTAGCGTACATACAAAATTTCCGGCACATCAGCGGCATAGGGCCGGAGAAAACTACATTTTAAAATTGTTCGACCCAAGTATTGCATTATGCCCATGAAAAGTATGATATTTTCCAAATGCAACTTTTTGCAAATTTTATTTTTGATTTCCGTGGAGGCCACTATTCTTAGCGTACATACAAAATTTCCGGCACATCAGCGGCATAGGGCCGGAGAAAACTACATTTTAAAATTGTTCGACCCAAGTCTTGCATTATGCCCATGAAAAGTACGATATTTTCCCAAATGCAACTTTTTGCAAATTTTCTTTTTGATTCCCGTGCAGGCCACTCTTCTAAGCGTACATACAAAATTTCCGGCACATCGGTGTCATAGGGCCGGAGAAAAAAACATTTGAAAATTGTTCGAGCCCAAGTCTTGCATTATGCCCATGAAAAGTATGATATTTTCCCAAATGCAACTTTTTGCAAATTTTCTTTTTGATTCCCGTGCAGGCTACTATTCTTATTGTACATACAAAATTTCCGGCACTTCGGTGACATAGGGCCGGAGAAAACTACATTTTAAAATTTTTCGACCCAAGTATTGCATTATGCCCATGAAAAGTACGATATTTTCTTAAATGCAACTTTTTGCAAATTTTCTTTTTGATTCCCGTGCAGGCCACTCTTCTAAGCGTACATACAAAATTTCCGGCACATCGGTGTCATAGGGCCGGAGAAAAAAACATTTTAAAATTGTTCGAGCCCAAGTCTTGCATTATGCCCATGAAAAGTATGATATTTTTCAAATGCAACTTTTTGCAAATTTTCTTTTTGATTCCCTTGGAGGCCACTATTCTTAGCGTACATACAAAATTTCTGGCACATCAGCGGCATAGGGCCGGAGAAAACTACATTTTAAAATTGTTCGACCCAAGTCTTGCATTATGCCCATGAAAAGTACGATATTTTCCCAAATGCAACTTTTTGCAAATTTTCTTTTTGATTCCCGTGCAGGCCACTCTTCTTAGCGTACATACAAAATTTCCGGCACATCGGTGCATAGGGCCGGAGAAAAAAACATTTTAAAATTGTTCGAGCCCAAGTCTTGCATTATGCCCATGAAAAGTATGATATTTTCCCAAATGCAACTTTTTGCAAATTTTCTTTTTGATTCCCGTGCAGGACACTCTTCTAAGGTACATACAAAATTTCCGGCACATCGGTGTCATAGGGCCGGAGAAAACTACATTTTAAAATTTTTCGACCCAAGTATTGCATTATGCCCATGAAAAGTACGATATTTTCTTAAATGCAACTTTTTGCAAATTTTCTTTTTGATTCCCGTGCAGGCCACTCTTCTAAGCGTACATACAAAATTTCCGGCACATCGGTGTCATAGGGCCGGAGAAAAAAACATTTTAAAATTGTTCGAGCCCAAGTCTTGCATTATGCCCATGAAAAGTATGATATTTTTCAAATGCAACTTTTTGCAAATTTTCTTTTTGATTCCCTTGGAGGCCACTATTCTTAGCGTACATACAAAATTTCTGGCACATCAGCGGCATAGGGCCGGAGAAAACTACATTTTAAAATTGTTCGACCCAAGTATTGCATTATGCCCATGAAAAGTATGATATTTTCCAAATGCAACTTTTTGCAAATTTTATTTTTGATTTCCGTGGAGGCCACTATTCTTAGCGTACATACAAAATTTCCGGCACATCAGCGGCATAGGGCCGGAGAAAACTACATTTTAAAATTGTTCGACCCAAGTATTGCATTATGCCCATGAAAAGTATGATATTTTCCAAATGCAACTTTTTGCAAATTTTATTTTTGATTTCCGTGGAGGCCACTATTCTTAGCGTACATACAAAATTTCCGGCACATCAGCGGCATAGGGCCGGAGAAAACTACATTTTAAAATTGTTCGACCCAAGTCTTGCATTATGCCCATGAAAAGTACGATATTTTCCCAAATGCAACTTTTTGCAAATTTTCTTTTTGATTCCCGTGCAGGCCACTCTTCTAAGCGTACATACAAAATTTCCGGCACATCGGTGTCATAGGGCCGGAGAAAAAAACATTTGAAAATTGTTCGAGCCCAAGTCTTGCATTATGCCCATGAAAAGTATGATATTTTCCCAAATGCAACTTTTTGCAAATTTTCTTTTTGATTCCCGTGCAGGCTACTATTCTTATTGTACATACAAAATTTCCGGCACTTCGGTGACATAGGGCCGGAGAAAACTACATTTTAAAATTGTTCGACCCAAGTCTTGCATTATGCCCATGAAAAGTACGATATTTTCCCAAATGCAACTTTTTGCCAATTTTCTTTTTGATTCCCGTGCAGGCTACTATTCTTATTGTACATACAAAATTTCCGGCTCATCGGTGTCATAGGGCCGGAGAAAACTACATTTTAAAATTGTTCGACCCAAGTATTGCATTATGCCCATGAAAAGTATGATATTTTCCAAATGCAACTTTTTGCAAATTTTCTTTTTGATTCCCGTGCAGGCTACTATTCTTATTGTACATACAAAATTTCCGGCTCATCGGTGTCATAGGGCCGGAGAAAACTACATTTTAAAATTTTTCGACCCAAGTATTGCATTATGCCCATGAAAAGTACGATATTTTCTTAAATGCAACTTTTTGCAAATTTTCTTTTTGATTCCCGTGCAGGCCACTCTTCTAAGCGTACATACAAAATTTCCGGCACATCGGTGTCATAGGGCCGGAGAAAAAAACATTTGAAAATTGTTCGAGCCCAAGTCTTTCATTATGCCCATGAAAAGTATGATATTTTCCCAAATGCAACTTTTTGCAAATTTTCTTTTTGATTCCCGTGCAGGCTACTATTCTTATTGTACATACAAAATTTCCGGCACTTCGGTGACATAGGGCCGGAGAAAACTACATTTTAAAATTGTTCGACCCAAGTCTTGCATTATGCCCATGAAAAGTATGATATTTTTCAAATGCAACTTTTTGCAAATTTTCTTTTTGATTCCCTTGGAGGCCACTATTCTTAGCGTACATACAAAATTTCTGGCACATCAGCGGCATAGGGCCGGAGAAAACTACATTTTAAAATTGTTCGACCCAAGTCTTGCATTATGCCCATGAAAAGTACGATATTTTACCAAATGCAACTTTTTGCAAATTTTCTTTTTGATTCCCGTGCAGGCCACTCTTCTTAGCGTACATACAAAATTTCCGGCACATCGGTGCATAGGGCCGGAGAAAAAAACATTTTAAAATTGTTCGAGCCCAAGTCTTGCATTATGCCCATGAAAAGTATGATATTTTCCCAAATGCAACTTTTTGCAAATTTTCTTTTTGATTCCCGTGCAGGACACTCTTCTAAGGTACATACAAAATTTCCGGCACATCGGTGTCATAGGGCCGGAGAAAACTACATTTTAAAATTTTTCGACCCAAGTATTGCATTATGCCCATGAAAAGTACGATATTTTCTTAAATGCAACTTTTTGCAAATTTTCTTTTTGATTCCCGTGCAGGCCACTCTTCTAAGCGTACATACAAAATTTCCGGCACATCGGTGTCATAGGGCCGGAGAAAAAAACATTTTAAAATTGTTCGAGCCCAAGTCTTGCATTATGCCCATGAAAAGTATGATATTTTTCAAATGCAACTTTTTGCAAATTTTCTTTTTGATTCCCTTGGAGGCCACTATTCTTAGCGTACATACAAAATTTCTGGCACATCAGCGGCATAGGGCCGGAGAAAACTACATTTTAAAATTGTTCGACCCAAGTATTGCATTATGCCCATGAAAAGTATGATATTTTCCAAATGCAACTTTTTGCAAATTTTATTTTTGATTTCCGTGGAGGCCACTATTCTTAGCGTACATACAAAATTTCCGGCACATCAGCGGCATAGGGCCGGAGAAAACTACATTTTAAAATTGTTCGACCCAAGTATTGCATTATGCCCATGAAAAGTATGATATTTTCCAAATGCAACTTTTTGCAAATTTTATTTTTGATTTCCGTGGAGGCCACTATTCTTAGCGTACATACAAAATTTCCGGCACATCAGCGGCATAGGGCCGGAGAAAACTACATTTTAAAATTGTTCGACCCAAGTCTTGCATTATGCCCATGAAAAGTACGATATTTTCCCAAATGCAACTTTTTGCAAATTTTCTTTTTGATTCCCGTGCAGGCCACTCTTCTAAGCGTACATACAAAATTTCCGGCACATCGGTGTCATAGGGCCGGAGAAAAAAACATTTGAAAATTGTTCGAGCCCAAGTCTTGCATTATGCCCATGAAAAGTATGATATTTTCCCAAATGCAACTTTTTGCAAATTTTCTTTTTGATTCCCGTGCAGGCTACTATTCTTATTGTACATACAAAATTTCCGGCACTTCGGTGACATAGGGCCGGAGAAAACTACATTTTAAAATTGTTCGACCCAAGTCTTGCATTATGCCCATGAAAAGTACGATATTTTCCCAAATGCAACTTTTTGCCAATTTTCTTTTTGATTCCCGTGCAGGCTACTATTCTTATTGTACATACAAAATTTCCGGCTCATCGGTGTCATAGGGCCGGAGAAAAAAACATTTGAAAATTGTTCGAGCCCAAGTCTTGCATTATGCCCATGAAAAGTATGATATTTTCCCAAATGCAACTTTTTGCAAATTTTCTTTTTGATTCCCGTGCAGGCTACTATTCTTATTGTACATACAAAATTTCCGGCACTTCGGTGACATAGGGCCGGAGAAAACTACATTTTAAAATTGTTCGACCCAAGTCTTGCATTATGCCCATGAAAAGTACGATATTTTCCCAAATGCAACTTTTTGCAAATTTTCTTTTTGATTCCCGTGCAGGCCACTCTTCTAAGCGTACATACAAAATTTCCGGCACATCGGTGTCATAGGGCCGGAGAAAAAAACATTTGAAAATTGTTCGAGCCCAAGTCTTTCATTATGCCCATGAAAAGTATGATATTTTCCCAAATGCAACTTTTTGCAAATTTTCTTTTTGATTCCCGTGCAGGCTACTATTCTTATTGTACATACAAAATTTCCGGCACTTCGGTGACATAGGGCCGGAGAAAACTACATTTTAAAATTGTTCGACCCAAGTCTTGCATTATGCCCATGAAAAGTATGATATTTTTCAAATGCAACTTTTTGCAAATTTTCTTTTTGATTCCCTTGGAGGCCACTATTCTTAGCGTACATACAAAATTTCTGGCACATCAGCGGCATAGGGCCGGAGAAAACTACATTTTAAAATTGTTCGACCCAAGTCTTGCATTATGCCCATGAAAAGTACGATATTTTACCAAATGCAACTTTTTGCAAATTTTCTTTTTGATTCCCGTGCAGGCCACTCTTCTTAGCGTACATACAAAATTTCCGGCACATCGGTGCATAGGGCCGGAGAAAAAAACATTTTAAAATTGTTCGAGCCCAAGTCTTGCATTATGCCCATGAAAAGTATGATATTTTCCCAAATGCAACTTTTTGCAAATTTTCTTTTTGATTCCCGTGCAGGACACTCTTCTAAGGTACATACAAAATTTCCGGCACATCGGTGTCATAGGGCCGGAGAAAACTACATTTTAAAATTTTTCGACCCAAGTATTGCATTATGCCCATGAAAAGTACGATATTTTCTTAAATGCAACTTTTTGCAAATTTTCTTTTTGATTCCCGTGCAGGCCACTCTTCTAAGCGTACATACAAAATTTCCGGCACATCGGTGTCATAGGGCCGGAGAAAAAAACATTTTAAAATTGTTCGAGCCCAAGTCTTGCATTATGCCCATGAAAAGTATGATATTTTTCAAATGCAACTTTTTGCAAATTTTCTTTTTGATTCCCTTGGAGGCCACTATTCTTAGCGTACATACAAAATTTCTGGCACATCAGCGGCATAGGGCCGGAGAAAACTACATTTTAAAATTGTTCGACCCAAGTATTGCATTATGCCCATGAAAAGTATGATATTTTCCAAATGCAACTTTTTGCAAATTTTATTTTTGATTTCCGTGGAGGCCACTATTCTTAGCGTACATACAAAATTTCCGGCACATCAGCGGCATAGGGCCGGAGAAAACTACATTTTAAAATTGTTCGACCCAAGTATTGCATTATGCCCATGAAAAGTATGATATTTTCCAAATGCAACTTTTTGCAAATTTTATTTTTGATTTCCGTGGAGGCCACTATTCTTAGCGTACATACAAAATTTCCGGCACATCAGCGGCATAGGGCCGGAGAAAACTACATTTTAAAATTGTTCGACCCAAGTCTTGCATTATGCCCATGAAAAGTACGATATTTTCCCAAATGCAACTTTTTGCAAATTTTCTTTTTGATTCCCGTGCAGGCCACTCTTCTAAGCGTACATACAAAATTTCCGGCACATCGGTGTCATAGGGCCGGAGAAAAAAACATTTGAAAATTGTTCGAGCCCAAGTCTTGCATTATGCCCATGAAAAGTATGATATTTTCCCAAATGCAACTTTTTGCAAATTTTCTTTTTGATTCCCGTGCAGGCTACTATTCTTATTGTACATACAAAATTTCCGGCACTTCGGTGACATAGGGCCGGAGAAAACTACATTTTAAAATTGTTCGACCCAAGTCTTGCATTATGCCCATGAAAAGTACGATATTTTCCCAAATGCAACTTTTTGCCAATTTTCTTTTTGATTCCCGTGCAGGCTACTATTCTTATTGTACATACAAAATTTCCGGCTCATCGGTGTCATAGGGCCGGAGAAAAAAACATTTGAAAATTGTTCGAGCCCAAGTCTTGCATTATGCCCATGAAAAGTATGATATTTTCCCAAATGCAACTTTTTGCAAATTTTCTTTTTGATTCCCGTGCAGGCTACTATTCTTATTGTACATACAAAATTTCCGGCACTTCGGTGACATAGGGCCGGAGAAAACTACATTTTAAAATTTTTCGACCCAAGTATTGCATTATGCCCATGAAAAGTACGATATTTTCTTAAATGCAACTTTTTGCAAATTTTCTTTTTGATTCCCGTGCAGGCCACTCTTCTAAGCGTACATACAAAATTTCCGGCACATCGGTGTCATAGGGCCGGAGAAAAAAACATTTTAAAATTGTTCGAGCCCAAGTCTTGCATTATGCCCATGAAAAGTATGATATTTTTCAAATGCAACTTTTTGCAAATTTTCTTTTTGATTCCCTTGGAGGCCACTATTCTTAGCGTACATACAAAATTTCTGGCACATCAGCGGCATAGGGCCGGAGAAAACTACATTTTAAAATTGTTCGACCCAAGTCTTGCATTATGCCCATGAAAAGTACGATATTTTCCCAAATGCAACTTTTTGCAAATTTTCTTTTTGATTCCCGTGCAGGCCACTCTTCTTAGCGTACATACAAAATTTCCGGCACATCGGTGCATAGGGCCGGAGAAAAAAACATTTTAAAATTGTTCGAGCCCAAGTCTTGCATTATGCCCATGAAAAGTATGATATTTTCCCAAATGCAACTTTTTGCAAATTTTCTTTTTGATTCCCGTGCAGGACACTCTTCTAAGGTACATACAAAATTTCCGGCACATCGGTGTCATAGGGCCGGAGAAAACTACATTTTAAAATTTTTCGACCCAAGTATTGCATTATGCCCATGAAAAGTACGATATTTTCTTAAATGCAACTTTTTGCAAATTTTCTTTTTGATTCCCGTGCAGGCCACTCTTCTAAGCGTACATACAAAATTTCCGGCACATCGGTGTCATAGGGCCGGAGAAAAAAACATTTTAAAATTGTTCGAGCCCAAGTCTTGCATTATGCCCATGAAAAGTATGATATTTTTCAAATGCAACTTTTTGCAAATTTTCTTTTTGATTCCCTTGGAGGCCACTATTCTTAGCGTACATACAAAATTTCTGGCACATCAGCGGCATAGGGCCGGAGAAAACTACATTTTAAAATTGTTCGACCCAAGTATTGCATTATGCCCATGAAAAGTATGATATTTTCCAAATGCAACTTTTTGCAAATTTTATTTTTGATTTCCGTGGAGGCCACTATTCTTAGCGTACATACAAAATTTCCGGCACATCAGCGGCATAGGGCCGGAGAAAACTACATTTTAAAATTGTTCGACCCAAGTATTGCATTATGCCCATGAAAAGTATGATATTTTCCAAATGCAACTTTTTGCAAATTTTATTTTTGATTTCCGTGGAGGCCACTATTCTTAGCGTACATACAAAATTTCCGGCACATCAGCGGCATAGGGCCGGAGAAAACTACATTTTAAAATTGTTCGACCCAAGTCTTGCATTATGCCCATGAAAAGTACGATATTTTCCCAAATGCAACTTTTTGCAAATTTTCTTTTTGATTCCCGTGCAGGCCACTCTTCTAAGCGTACATACAAAATTTCCGGCACATCGGTGTCATAGGGCCGGAGAAAAAAACATTTGAAAATTGTTCGAGCCCAAGTCTTGCATTATGCCCATGAAAAGTATGATATTTTCCCAAATGCAACTTTTTGCAAATTTTCTTTTTGATTCCCGTGCAGGCTACTATTCTTATTGTACATACAAAATTTCCGGCACTTCGGTGACATAGGGCCGGAGAAAACTACATTTTAAAATTGTTCGACCCAAGTCTTGCATTATGCCCATGAAAAGTACGATATTTTCCCAAATGCAACTTTTTGCCAATTTTCTTTTTGATTCCCGTGCAGGCTACTATTCTTATTGTACATACAAAATTTCCGGCTCATCGGTGTCATAGGGCCGGAGAAAACTACATTTTAAAATTGTTCGACCCAAGTATTGCATTATGCCCATGAAAAGTATGATATTTTCCAAATGCAACTTTTTGCAAATTTTCTTTTTGATTCCCGTGCAGGCTACTATTCTTATTGTACATACAAAATTTCCGGCTCATCGGTGTCATAGGGCCGGAGAAAACTACATTTTAAAATTTTTCGACCCAAGTATTGCATTATGCCCATGAAAAGTACGATATTTTCTTAAATGCAACTTTTTGCAAATTTTCTTTTTGATTCCCGTGCAGGCCACTCTTCTAAGCGTACATACAAAATTTCCGGCACATCGGTGTCATAGGGCCGGAGAAAAAAACATTTGAAAATTGTTCGAGCCCAAGTCTTTCATTATGCCCATGAAAAGTATGATATTTTCCCAAATGCAACTTTTTGCAAATTTTCTTTTTGATTCCCGTGCAGGCTACTATTCTTATTGTACATACAAAATTTCCGGCACTTCGGTGACATAGGGCCGGAGAAAACTACATTTTAAAATTGTTCGACCCAAGTCTTGCATTATGCCCATGAAAAGTATGATATTTTTCAAATGCAACTTTTTGCAAATTTTCTTTTTGATTCCCTTGGAGGCCACTATTCTTAGCGTACATACAAAATTTCTGGCACATCAGCGGCATAGGGCCGGAGAAAACTACATTTTAAAATTGTTCGACCCAAGTCTTGCATTATGCCCATGAAAAGTACGATATTTTACCAAATGCAACTTTTTGCAAATTTTCTTTTTGATTTCCGTGGAGGCCACTATTCTTAGCGTACATACAAAATTTCCGGCACATCAGCGGCATAGGGCCGGAGAAAACTACATTTTAAAATTGTTCGACCCAAGTATTGCATTATGCCCATGAAAAGTATGATATTTTCCAAATGCAACTTTTTGCAAATTTTATTTTTGATTTCCGTGGAGGCCACTATTCTTAGCGTACATACAAAATTTCCGGCACATCAGCGGCATAGGGCCGGAGAAAACTACATTTTAAAATTGTTCGACCCAAGTCTTGCATTATGCCCATGAAAAGTACGATATTTTCCCAAATGCAACTTTTTGCAAATTTTCTTTTTGATTCCCGTGCAGGCCACTCTTCTAAGCGTACATACAAAATTTCCGGCACATCGGTGTCATAGGGCCGGAGAAAAAAACATTTGAAAATTGTTCGAGCCCAAGTCTTGCATTATGCCCATGAAAAGTATGATATTTTCCCAAATGCAACTTTTTGCAAATTTTCTTTTTGATTCCCGTGCAGGCTACTATTCTTATTGTACATACAAAATTTCCGGCACTTCGGTGACATAGGGCCGGAGAAAACTACATTTTAAAATTGTTCGACCCAAGTCTTGCATTATGCCCATGAAAAGTACGATATTTTCCCAAATGCAACTTTTTGCCAATTTTCTTTTTGATTCCCGTGCAGGCTACTATTCTTATTGTACATACAAAATTTCCGGCTCATCGGTGTCATAGGGCCGGAGAAAACTACATTTTAAAATTGTTCGACCCAAGTATTGCATTATGCCCATGAAAAGTATGATATTTTCCAAATGCAACTTTTTGCAAATTTTCTTTTTGATTCCCGTGCAGGCTACTATTCTTATTGTACATACAAAATTTCCGGCTCATCGGTGTCATAGGGCCGGAGAAAACTACATTTTAAAATTGTTCGACCCAAGTATTGCATTATGCCCATGAAAAGTATGATATTTTCCAAATGCAACTTTTTGCAAATTTTATTTTTGATTTCCGTGGAGGCCACTATTCTTAGCGTACATACAAAATTTCCGGCACATCAGCGGCATAGGGCCGGAGAAAACTACATTTTAAAATTGTTCGACCCAAGTCTTGCATTATGCCCATGAAAAGTACGATATTTTCCCAAATGCAACTTTTTGCAAATTTTCTTTTTGATTCCCGTGCAGGCCACTCTTCTAAGCGTACATACAAAATTTCCGGCACATCGGTGTCATAGGGCCGGAGAAAAAAACATTTGAAAATTGTTCGAGCCCAAGTCTTGCATTATGCCCATGAAAAGTATGATATTTTCCCAAATGCAACTTTTTGCAAATTTTCTTTTTGATTCCCGTGCAGGCTACTATTCTTATTGTACATACAAAATTTCCGGCACTTCGGTGACATAGGGCCGGAGAAAACTACATTTTAAAATTGTTCGACCCAAGTCTTGCATTATGCCCATGAAAAGTACGATATTTTCCCAAATGCAACTTTTTGCCAATTTTCTTTTTGATTCCCGTGCAGGCTACTATTCTTATTGTACATACAAAATTTCCGGCTCATCGGTGTCATAGGGCCGGAGAAAACTACATTTTAAAATTGTTCGACCCAAGTATTGCATTATGCCCATGAAAAGTATGATATTTTCCAAATGCAACTTTTTGCAAATTTTCTTTTTGATTCCCGTGCAGGCTACTATTCTTATTGTACATACAAAATTTCCGGCTCATCGGTGTCATAGGGCCGGAGAAAACTACATTTTAAAATTTTTCGACCCAAGTATTGCATTATGCCCATGAAAAGTACGATATTTTCTTAAATGCAACTTTTTGCAAATTTTCTTTTTGATTCCCGTGCAGGCCACTCTTCTAAGCGTACATACAAAATTTCCGGCACATCGGTGTCATAGGGCCGGAGAAAAAAACATTTTAAAATTGTTCGAGCCCAAGTCTTGCATTATGCCCATGAAAAGTATGATATTTTTCAAATGCAACTTTTTGCAAATTTTCTTTTTGATTCCCTTGGAGGCCACTATTCTTAGCGTACATACAAAATTTCTGGCACATCAGCGGCATAGGGCCGGAGAAAACTACATTTTAAAATTGTTCGACCCAAGTATTGCATTATGCCCATGAAAAGTATGATATTTTCCAAATGCAACTTTTTGCAAATTTTCTTTTTGATTCCCGTGCAGGCCACTATTCTTAGCGTACATACAAAATTTCCGGCACATCAGCGGCATAGGGCCGGAGAAAACTACATTTTAAAATTGTTCGACCCAAGTCTTGCATTATGCCCATGAAAAGTACGATATTTTCCCAAATGCTACTTTTTGCAAATTTTCTTTTTGATTCCGGTGCAGGCCACTCTTCTTAGCGTACATACAAAATTTCCGGCACATCGGTGCATAGGGCCGGAGAAAAAAACATTTTAAAATTGTTCGAGCCCAAGTCTTGCATTATGCCCATGAAAAGTATGATATTTTCCCAAATGCAACTTTTTGCAAATTTTCTTTTTGATTCCCGTGCAGGACACTCTTCTAAGGTACATACAAAATTTCCGGCACATCGGTGTCATAGGGCCGGAGAAAACTACATTTGAAAATTTTTCGACCCAAGTATTGCATTATGCCCATGAAAAGTACGATATTTTCTTAAATGCAACTTTTTGCAAATTTTCTTTTTGATTCCCGTGCAGGCCACTCTTCTAAGCGTACATACAAAATTTCCGGCACATCGGTGTCATAGGGCCGGAGAAAAAAACATTTTAAAATTGTTCGAGCCCAAGTCTTGCATTATGCCCATGAAAAGTATGATATTTTTCAAATGCAACTTTTTGCAAATTTTCTTTTTGATTCCCTTGGAGGCCACTATTCTTAGCGTACATACAAAATTTCTGGCACATCAGCGGCATAGGGCCGGAGAAAACTACATTTTAAAATTGTTCGACCCAAGTATTGCATTATGCCCATGAAAAGTATGATATTTTCCAAATGCAACTTTTTGCAAATTTTATTTTTGATTTCCGTGGAGGCCACTATTCTTAGCGTACATACAAAATTTCCGGCACATCAGCGGCATAGGGCCGGAGAAAACTACATTTTAAAATTGTTCGACCCAAGTATTGCATTATGCCCATGAAAAGTATGATATTTTCCAAATGCAACTTTTTGCAAATTTTCTTTTTGATTCCCTTGGAGGCCACTATTCTTAGCGTACATACAAAATTTCTGGCACATCAGCGGCATAGGGCCGGAGAAAACTACATTTTAAAATTGTTCGACCCAAGTATTGCATTATGCCCATGAAAAGTATGATATTTTCCAAATGCAACTTTTTGCAAATTTTATTTTTGATTTCCGTGGAGGCCACTATTCTTAGCGTACATACAAAATTTCCGGCACATCAGCGGCATAGGGCCGGAGAAAACTACATTTTAAAATTGTTCGACCCAAGTCTTGCATTATGCCCATGAAAAGTACGATATTTTCCCAAATGCAACTTTTTGCAAATTTTCTTTTTGATTCCCGTGCAGGCCACTCTTCTTAGCGTACATACAAAATTTCCGGCACATCGGTGCATAGGGCCGGAGAAAAAAACATTTTAAAATTGTTCGAGCCCAAGTCTTGCATTATGCCCATGAAAAGTATGATATTTTCCCAAATGCAACTTTTTGCAAATTTTCTTTTTGATTCCCGTGCAGGACACTCTTCTAAGGTACATACAAAATTTCCGGCACATCGGTGTCATAGGGCCGGAGAAAACTACATTTTAAAATTTTTCGACCCAAGTATTGCATTATGCCCATGAAAAGTACGATATTTTCTTAAATGCAACTTTTTGCAAATTTTCTTTTTGATTCCCGTGCAGGCCACTCTTCTAAGCGTACATACAAAATTTCCGGCACATCGGTGTCATAGGGCCGGAGAAAAAAACATTTTAAAATTGTTCGAGCCCAAGTCTTGCATTATGCCCATGAAAAGTATGATATTTTTCAAATGCAACTTTTTGCAAATTTTCTTTTTGATTCCCTTGGAGGCCACTATTCTTAGCGTACATACAAAATTTCTGGCACATCAGCGGCATAGGGCCGGAGAAAACTACATTTTAAAATTGTTCGACCCAAGTATTGCATTATGCCCATGAAAAGTATGATATTTTCCAAATGCAACTTTTTGCAAATTTTATTTTTGATTTCCGTGGAGGCCACTATTCTTAGCGTACATACAAAATTTCCGGCACATCAGCGGCATAGGGCCGGAGAAAACTACATTTTAAAATTGTTCGACCCAAGTATTGCATTATGCCCATGAAAAGTATGATATTTTCCAAATGCAACTTTGTGCAAATTTTATTTTTGATTTCCGTGGAGGCCACTATTCTTAGCGTACATACAAAATTTCCGGCACATCAGCGGCATAGGGCCGGAGAAAACTACATTTTAAAATTGTTCGACCCAAGTCTTGCATTATGCCCATGAAAAGTACGATATTTTCCCAAATGCAACTTTTTGCAAATTTTCTTTTTGATTCCCGTGCAGGCCACTCTTCTAAGCGTACATACAAAATTTCCGGCACATCGGTGTCATAGGGCCGGAGAAAAAAACATTTGAAAATTGTTCGAGCCCAAGTCTTGCATTATGCCCATGAAAAGTATGATATTTTCCCAAATGCAACTTTTTGCAAATTTTCTTTTTGATTCCCGTGCAGGCTACTATTCTTATTGTACATACAAAATTTCCGGCACTTCGGTGACATAGGGCCGGAGAAAACTACATTTTAAAATTTTTCGACCCAAGTATTGCATTATGCCCATGAAAAGTACGATATTTTCTTAAATGCAACTTTTTGCAAATTTTCTTTTTGATTCCCGTGCAGGCCACTCTTCTAAGCGTACATACAAAATTTCCGGCACATCGGTGTCATAGGGCCGGAGAAAAAAACATTTTAAAATTGTTCGAGCCCAAGTCTTGCATTATGCCCATGAAAAGTATGATATTTTTCAAATGCAACTTTTTGCAAATTTTCTTTTTGATTCCCTTGGAGGCCACTATTCTTAGCGTACATACAAAATTTCTGGCACATCAGCGGCATAGGGCCGGAGAAAACTACATTTTAAAATTGTTCGACCCAAGTCTTGCATTATGCCCATGAAAAGTACGATATTTTCCCAAATGCAACTTTTTGCAAATTTTCTTTTTGATTCCCGTGCAGGCCACTCTTCTTAGCGTACATACAAAATTTCCGGCACATCGGTGCATAGGGCCGGAGAAAAAAACATTTTAAAATTGTTCGAGCCCAAGTCTTGCATTATGCCCATGAAAAGTATGATATTTTCCCAAATGCAACTTTTTGCAAATTTTCTTTTTGATTCCCGTGCAGGACACTCTTCTAAGGTACATACAAAATTTCCGGCACATCGGTGTCATAGGGCCGGAGAAAACTACATTTTAAAATTTTTCGACCCAAGTATTGCATTATGCCCATGAAAAGTACGATATTTTCTTAAATGCAACTTTTTGCAAATTTTCTTTTTGATTCCCGTGCAGGCCACTCTTCTAAGCGTACATACAAAATTTCCGGCACATCGGTGTCATAGGGCCGGAGAAAAAAACATTTTAAAATTGTTCGAGCCCAAGTCTTGCATTATGCCCATGAAAAGTATGATATTTTCCAAATGCAACTTTTTGCAAATTTTATTTTTGATTTCCGTGGAGGCCACTATTCTTAGCGTACATACAAAATTTCCGGCACATCAGCGGCATAGGGCCGGAGAAAACTACATTTTAAAATTGTTCGACCCAAGTATTGCATTATGCCCATGAAAAGTATGATATTTTCCAAATGCAACTTTTTGC
This sequence comes from Limnephilus auricula, assembly GCA_951813805.1. Lineage (NCBI taxonomy): Eukaryota > Metazoa > Arthropoda > Insecta > Trichoptera > Limnephilidae > Limnephilus > Limnephilus auricula. Next base: position 27,440,031 of record OX638408.1, read on the forward strand.
AAATTTTATTTTTGATTTCCGTGGAGGCCACTATTCTTAGCGTACATACAAAATTTCCGGCACATCAGCGGCATAGGGCCGGAGAAAACTACATTTTAAAATTGTTCGACCCAAGTCTTGCATTATGCCCATGAAAAGTACGATATTTTCCCAAATGCAACTTTTTGCAAATTTTCTTTTTGATTCCCGTGCAGGCCACTCTTCTTAGCGTACATACAAAATTTCCGGCACATCGGTGCATAGGGCCGGAGAAAAAAACATTTTAAAATTGTTCGAGCCCAAGTCTTGCATTATGCCCATGAAAAGTATGATATTTTCCCAAATGCAACTTTTTGCAAATTTTCTTTTTGATTCCCGTGCAGGACACTCTTCTAAGGTACATACAAAATTTCCGGCACATCGGTGTCATAGGGCCGGAGAAAACTACATTTTAAAATTTTTCGACCCAAGTATTGCATTATGCCCATGAAAAGTACGATATTTTCTTAAATGCAACTTTTTGCAAATTTTCTTTTTGATTCCCGTGCAGGCCACTCTTCTAAGCGTACATACAAAATTTCCGGCACATCGGTGTCATAGGGCCGGAGAAAAAAACATTTTAAAATTGTTCGAGCCCAAGTCTTGCATTATGCCCATGAAAAGTATGATATTTTTCAAATGCAACTTTTTGCAAATTTTCTTTTTGATTCCCTTGGAGGCCACTATTCTTAGCGTACATACAAAATTTCTGGCACATCAGCGGCATAGGGCCGGAGAAAACTACATTTTAAAATTGTTCGACCCAAGTATTGCATTATGCCCATGAAAAGTATGATATTTTCCAAATGCAACTTTTTGCAAATTTTATTTTTGATTTCCGTGGAGGCCACTATTCTTAGCGTACATACAAAATTTCCGGCACATCAGCGGCATAGGGCCGGAGAAAACTACATTTTAAAATTGTTCGACCCAAGTATTGCATTATGCCCATGAAAAGTATGATATTTTCCAAATGCAACTTTGTGCAAATTTTATTTTTGATTTCCGTGGAGGCCACTATTCTTAGCGTACATACAAAATTTCCGGCACATCAGCGGCATAGGGCCGGAGAAAACTACATTTTAAAATTGTTCGACCCAAGTCTTGCATTATGCCCATGAAAAGTACGATATTTTCCCAAATGCAACTTTTTGCAAATTTTCTTTTTGATTCCCGTGCAGGCCACTCTTCTAAGCGTACATACAAAATTTCCGGCACATCGGTGTCATAGGGCCGGAGAAAAAAACATTTGAAAATTGTTCGAGCCCAAGTCTTGCATTATGCCCATGAAAAGTATGATATTTTCCCAAATGCAACTTTTTGCAAATTTTCTTTTTGATTCCCGTGCAGGCTACTATTCTTATTGTACATACAAAATTTCCGGCACTTCGGTGACATAGGGCCGGAGAAAACTACATTTTAAAATTTTTCGACCCAAGTATTGCATTATGCCCATGAAAAGTACGATATTTTCTTAAATGCAACTTTTTGCAAATTTTCTTTTTGATTCCCGTGCAGGCCACTCTTCTAAGCGTACATACAAAATTTCCGGCACATCGGTGTCATAGGGCCGGAGAAAAAAACATTTTAAAATTGTTCGAGCCCAAGTCTTGCATTATGCCCATGAAAAGTATGATATTTTTCAAATGCAACTTTTTGCAAATTTTCTTTTTGATTCCCTTGGAGGCCACTATTCTTAGCGTACATACAAAATTTCTGGCACATCAGCGGCATAGGGCCGGAGAAAACTACATTTTAAAATTGTTCGACCCAAGTCTTGCATTATGCCCATGAAAAGTACGATATTTTCCCAAATGCAACTTTTTGCAAATTTTCTTTTTGATTCCCGTGCAGGCCACTCTTCTTAGCGTACATACAAAATTTCCGGCACATCGGTGCATAGGGCCGGAGAAAAAAACATTTTAAAATTGTTCGAGCCCAAGTCTTGCATTATGCCCATGAAAAGTATGATATTTTCCCAAATGCAACTTTTTGCAAATTTTCTTTTTGATTCCCGTGCAGGACACTCTTCTAAGGTACATACAAAATTTCCGGCACATCGGTGTCATAGGGCCGGAGAAAACTACATTTTAAAATTTTTCGACCCAAGTATTGCATTATGCCCATGAAAAGTACGATATTTTCTTAAATGCAACTTTTTGCAAATTTTCTTTTTGATTCCCGTGCAGGCCACTCTTCTAAGCGTACATACAAAATTTCCGGCACATCGGTGTCATAGGGCCGGAGAAAAAAACATTTTAAAATTGTTCGAGCCCAAGTCTTGCATTATGCCCATGAAAAGTATGATATTTTCCAAATGCAACTTTTTGCAAATTTTATTTTTGATTTCCGTGGAGGCCACTATTCTTAGCGTACATACAAAATTTCCGGCACATCAGCGGCATAGGGCCGGAGAAAACTACATTTTAAAATTGTTCGACCCAAGTATTGCATTATGCCCATGAAAAGTATGATATTTTCCAAATGCAACTTTTTGCAAATTTTATTTTTGATTTCCGTGGAGGCCACTATTCTTAGCGTACATACAAAATTTCCGGCACATCAGCGGCATAGGGCCGGAGAAAACTACATTTTAAAATTGTTCGACCCAAGTATTGCATTATGCCCATGAAAAGTATGATATTTTCCAAATGCAACTTTTTGCAAATTTTCTTTTTGATTCCCTTGGAGGCCACTATTCTTAGCGTACATACAAAATTTCTGGCACATCAGCGGCATAGGGCCGGAGAAAACTACATTTTAAAATTGTTCGACCCAAGTATTGCATTATGCCCATGAAAAGTATGATATTTTCCAAATGCAACTTTTTGCAAATTTTATTTTTGATTTCCGTGGAGGCCACTATTCTTAGCGTACATACAAAATTTCCGGCACATCAGCGGCATAGGGCCGGAGAAAACTACATTTTAAAATTGTTCGACCCAAGTATTGCATTATGCCCATGAAAAGTATGATATTTTCCAAATGCAACTTTTTGCAAATTTTATTTTTGATTTCCGTGGAGGCCACTATTCTTAGCGTACATACAAAATTTCCGGCACATCAGCGGCATAGGGCCGGAGAAAACTACATTTTAAAATTGTTCGACCCAAGTCTTGCATTATGCCCATGAAAAGTACGATATTTTCCCAAATGCAACTTTTTGCAAATTTTCTTTTTGATTCCCGTGCAGGCCACTCTTCTAAGCGTACATACAAAATTTCCGGCACATCGGTGTCATAGGGCCGGAGAAAAAAACATTTGAAAATTGTTCGAGCCCAAGTCTTGCATTATGCCCATGAAAAGTATGATATTTTCCCAAATGCAACTTTTTGCAAATTTTCTTTTTGATTCCCGTGCAGGCTACTATTCTTATTGTACATACAAAATTTCCGGCACTTCGGTGACATAGGGCCGGAGAAAACTACATTTTAAAATTGTTCGACCCAAGTCTTGCATTATGCCCATGAAAAGTACGATATTTTCCCAAATGCAACTTTTTGCCAATTTTCTTTTTGATTCCCGTGCAGGCTACTATTCTTATTGTACATACAAAATTTCCGGCTCATCGGTGTCATAGGGCCGGAGAAAACTACATTTTAAAATTGTTCGACCCAAGTATTGCATTATGCCCATGAAAAGTATGATATTTTCCAAATGCAACTTTTTGCAAATTTTCTTTTTGATTCCCGTGCAGGCTACTATTCTTATTGTACATACAAAATTTCCGGCTCATCGGTGTCATAGGGCCGGAGAAAACTACATTTTAAAATTTTTCGACCCAAGTATTGCATTATGCCCATGAAAAGTACGATATTTTCTTAAATGCAACTTTTTGCAAATTTTCTTTTTGATTCCCGTGCAGGCCACTCTTCTAAGCGTACATACAAAATTTCCGGCACATCGGTGTCATAGGGCCGGAGAAAAAAACATTTTAAAATTGTTCGAGCCCAAGTCTTGCATTATGCCCATGAAAAGTATGATATTTTTCAAATGCAACTTTTTGCAAATTTTCTTTTTGATTCCCTTGGAGGCCACTATTCTTAGCGTACATACAAAATTTCTGGCACATCAGCGGCATAGGGCCGGAGAAAACTACATTTTAAAATTGTTCGACCCAAGTATTGCATTATGCCCATGAAAAGTATGATATTTTCCAAATGCAACTTTTTGCAAATTTTATTTTTGATTTCCGTGGAGGCCACTATTCTTAGCGTACATACAAAATTTCCGGCACATCAGCGGCATAGGGCCGGAGAAAACTACATTTTAAAATTGTTCGACCCAAGTCTTGCATTATGCCCATGAAAAGTACGATATTTTCCGAAATGCAACTTTATGCAAATTTTCTTTTTGATTCCCGTGCAGGCCACTCTTCTAAGCGTACATACAAAATTTCCGGCACATCGGTGTCATAGGGCCGGAGAAAAAAACATTTTAAAATTGTTCGAGCCCAAGTCTTGCATTATGCCCATGAAAAGTATGATATTTTCCCAAATGCAACTTTTTGCAAATTTTCTTTTTGATTCCCGTGCAGGACACTCTTCTAAGGTACATACAAAATTTCCGGCACTTCGGTGTCATAGGGCCGGAGAAAACTACATTTTAAAATTGTTCGACCCAAGTCTTGCATTATGCCCATGAAAAGTACGATATTTTCCCAAATGCAACTTTTTACCAATTTTCTTTTTGATTCCCGTGCAGGCTACTATTATTATTGTACATACAAAATTTCCGGCACATCGGTGTCATAGGGCCGGAGAAAAAAACATTTTAAAATTGTTCGACCCAAGTCTTGCATTATGCCCATGAAAAGTACGATATTTTCCAAATGCAACTTTTTGCAAATTTTCTTTTTGATTCCCGTGCAGGCCACTCTTCTTAGCGTACATACAAAATTTCCGGCACATCAGCGGCATAGGGCCGGAGAAAAAAACATTTTAAAACTGTTCGAGCCCAAGTCTTGCATTATGCCCATGAAAAGTATGATATTTTCCAAATGCAACTTTTTGCAAATTTTCTTTTTGATTCCCGTGCAGGCCACTCTTCTAAGCGTACATACAAAATTTCCGGCACATCGGTGTCATAGGGCCGGAGAAAAAAACATTTTAAAATTGTTCGAGCCCAAGTCTTGCATTATGCCCATGAAAAGTATGATATTTTCCCAAATGCAACTTTTTGCAAATTTTCTTTTTGATTCCCGTGCAGGACACTCTTCTAAGGTACATACAAAATTTCCGGCACTTCGGTGTCATAGGGCCGGAGAAAACTACATTTTAAAATTGTTCGACCCAAGTCTTGCATTATGCCCATGAAAAGTACGATATTTTCCCAAATGCAACTTTTTGCCAATTTTCTTTTTGATTCCCGTGCAGGCTACTATTATTATTGTACATACAAAATTTCCGGCACATCGGTGTCATAGGGCCGGAGAAAAAAACATTTTAAAATTGTTCGACCCAAGTCTTGCATTATGCCCATGGAAAGTACGATATTTTCCAAATGCAACTTTTTGCAAATTTTCTTTTTGATTCCCGTGCAGGCCACTCTTCTAAGCGTACATACAAAATTTCCGGCACATCGGTGTCATAGGGCCCGAGAAAAAAACATTTTAAAACTGTTCGAGCCCAAGTCTTGCATTATGCCCATGAAAAGTATTATATTTTCCAAATGCAACTTTTTGCAAATTTTATTTTTGATTCCCGTGCAGGCTACTATTCTTAGCGTACATACAAAATTTCCGGCACATCGTACATACAAACATTCCGGCCGAAGAAAAAAACATTATAAAATTGTTCGAGCCCAAGTCTTGCATTATGCCCATGAAAAGTATGATATTTTCCCAAATGGAACTTTTTGCAAATTTTCTTTTTGATTCCCGTGCAGGACATTCTTCTAAGGTACATACAAAATTTCCGGCACATCGGTGTCAGAGGGGCGGAGAAAAAAACATTTTAAAATTGATCGAGCCCAAGTCTTGCATTATGCCCATGAAAAGTATGATATTTTCCCAAATGCAACTTTTTGCAACTTTTCTTTTTGATTCCCGTGCAGGCAACTCTTCTAAGCGTACATACAAAATTTCCGGCACATCGGTGTCATAGGGCCGGAGAAAAAAACATTTTAAAATTGTTCGAGCCCAAGTCTTGCATTATGCCCATGAACAGTATGATATTTTTCAAATGCAACTTTTTGCAAATTTTCTTTTTGATTCCCGTGCAGGCCACTCTTCTAAGCGTACATACAAAATTTCCGGCACATCGGTGTCATAGGGCCGGAGAAAAAAACATTTTAAAATTGTTCGAGCCCAAGTCTTGCATTATGCCCATGAAAAGTATGATATTTTTCAAATGCAACGTTTTGCAAATTTTCTTTTTGATTCCCGTGCAGGCCACTATTCTTAGCGTACATACAAAATTTCCGGCACATCAGCGGCATAGGGCCGGAGAAAACTACATTTTAAAATTGTTCGACCCAAGTCTTGCATTATGCCCATGAAAAGTACGATATTTTCCCAAATGCAACTTTTTGCAAATTTTCTTTTTGATTCCCGTGCAGGCTACTATTATTATTGTACATACAAAATTTCCGGCACATCGGTGTCATAGGGCCGGAGAAAAAAACATTTTAAAATTGTTCGACCCAAGTCTTGCATTATGCCCATGGAAAGTACGATATTTTCCAAATGCAACTTTTTGCAAATTTTCTTTTTGATTCCCGTGCAGGCCACTCTTCTAAGCGTACATACAAAATTTCCGGCACATCGGTGTCATAGGGCCCGAGAAAAAAACATTTTAAAACTGTTCGAGCCCAAGTCTTGCATTATGCCCATGAAAAGTATTATATTTTCCAAATGCAACTTTTTGCAAATTTTATTTTTGATTCCCGTGCAGGCTACTATTATTATTGTACATACAAAATTTCCGGCACATCGGTGTCATAGGGCCGGAGAAAAAAACATTTTAAAATTGTTCGACCCAAGTCTTGCATTATGCCCATGGAAAGTACGATATTTTCCAAATGCAACTTTTTGCAAATTTTCTTTTTGATTCCCGTGCAGGCCACTCTTCTAAGCGTACATACAAAATTTCCGGCACATCGGTGTCATAGGGCCCGAGAAAAAAACATTTTAAAACTGTTCGAGCCCAAGTCTTGCATTATGCCCATGAAAAGTATGATATTTTCCAAATGCAACTTTTTGCAAATTTTCTTTTTGATTCCCGTGCAGGACACTCTTCTAAGCGTACATACAAAATTTCCGGCACATCGGTGTCATAGGGCCGGAGAAAAAACATTTTAAAATTGTTCGAGCCCAAGTCTTGCATTATGCCCATGAAAAGTATGATATTTTTCAAATGCAACTTTTTGCAAATTTTATTTTTGATTTCCGTGGAGGCCACAATTCTTAGCGTACATACAAAATTTCTGGCACATCAGCGGCATAGGGCCGGAGAAAACTACATTTTAAAATTGTTCGACCCAAGTATTGCATTATGCCCATGAAAAGTATGATATTTTCCAAATGCAACTTTTTGCAAATTTTATTTTTGATTTCCGTGAAGGCCACTATTCTTAGCGTACATACAAAATTTCCGGCACATCAGCGGCATAGGGCCGGAGAAAACTACATTTTAAAATTGTTCGACCCAAGTCTTGCATTATGCCCATGAAAAGTACGATATTTTCCCAAATGCAACTTTTTGCAAATTTTCTTTTTGATTCCCGTGCAGGCCACTCTTCTAAGCGTACATACAAAATTTCCGGCACATCGGTGTCATAGGGCCGGAGAAAAAAACATTTTAAAATTGTTCGAGCCCAAGTATTGCATTATGCCCATGAAAAGTACGATATTTTCTTAAATGCAACTTTTTGCAAATTTTCTTTTTGATTCCCGTGCAGGCCACTCTTCTAAGCGTACATACAAAATTTCCGGCACATCAGCGGCATAGGGCCGGAGAAAACTACATTTTAAAATTGTTCGACCCAAGTCTTGCATTATGCCCATGAAAAGTACGATATTTTCCCAAATGCAACTTTTTGCAAATTTTCTTTTTGATTCCCGTGCAGGCCACTCTTCTAAGCGTACATACAAAATTTCCGGCACATCGGTGTCATAGGGCCGGAGAAAAAAACATTTTAAAATTGTTCGAGCCCAAGTCTTGCATTATGCCCATGAAAAGTATGATATTTTTCAAATGCAACTTTTTGCAAATTTTCTTTTTGATTCCCTTGGAGGCCACTATTCTTAGCGTACATACAAAATTTCTGGCACATCAGCGGCATAGGGCCGGAGAAAACTACATTTTAAAATTGTTCGACCCAAGTATTGCATTATGCCCATGAAAAGTATGATATTTTCCAAATGCAACTTTTTGCAAATTTTATTTTTGATTTCCGTGGAGGCCACTATTCTTAGCGTACATACAAAATTTCCGGCACATCAGCGGCATAGGGCCGGAGAAAACTACATTTTAAAATTGTTCGACCCAAGTCTTGCATTATGCCCATGAAAAGTACGATATTTTCCCAAATGCAACTTTTTGCAAATTTTCTTTTTGATTCCCGTGCAGGCCACTCTTCTAAGCGTACATACAAAATTTCCGGCACATCGGTGTCATAGGGCCGGAGAAAAAAACATTTTAAAATTGTTCGAGCCCAAGTCTTGCATTATGCCCATGAAAAGTATGATATTTTCCCAAATGCAACTTTTTGCAAATTTTCTTTTTGATTCCCGTGCAGGACACTCTTCTAAGGTACATACAAAATTTCCGGCACTTCGGTGTCATAGGGCCGGAGAAAACTACATTTTAAAATTGTTCGACCCAAGTCTTGCATTATGCCCATGAAAAGTACGATATTTTCCCAAATGCAAATTTTATTTTTGATTCCCGTGCAGGCTACTATTCTTAGCGTACATACAAAATTTCCGGCACATCGGTGTCATAGGGCCGGAGAAAAAAACATTTTAAAATTGTTCGACCCAAGTCTTGCATTATGCCCATGAAAAGTACGATATTTTCCAAATGCAACTTTTTGCAAATTTTCTTTTTGATTCCCGTGCAGGCCACTCTTCTCAGCGTACATACAAAATTTCCGGCACATCGGTGTCATAGGGCCGGAGAAAACTACATTTTAAAATTTTTCGACCCAAGTATTGCATTATGCCCATGAAAAGTACGATATTTTCTTAAATGCAACTTTTTGCAAATTTTCTTTTTGATTCCCGTGCAGGCCACTCTTCTAAGCGTACATACAAAATTTCCGGCACATCGGTGTCATAGGGCCGGAGAAAAAAACATTTTAAAATTGTTCGAGCCCAAGTCTTGCATTATGCCCATGAAAAGTATGATATTTTTCAAATGCAACTTTTTGCAAATTTTCTTTTTGATTCCCTTGGAGGCCACTATTCTTAGCGTACATACAAAATTTCTGGCACATCAGCGGCATAGGGCCGGAGAAAACTACATTTTAAAATTGTTCGACCCAAGTATTGCATTATGCCCATGAAAAGTATGATATTTTCCAAATGCAACTTTTTGCAAAATTTATTTTTGATTTCCGTGGAGGCCACTATTCTTAGCGTACATACAAAATTTCCGGCACATCAGCGGCATAGGGCCGGAGAAAACTACATTTTAAAATTGTTCGACCCAAGTCTTGCATTATGCCCATGAAAAGTACGATATTTTCCCAAATGCAACTTTTTGCAAATTTTCTTTTTGATTCCCGTGCAGGCCACTCTTCTAAGCGTACATACAAAATTTCCGGCACATCGGTGTCATAGGGCCGGAGAAAAAAACATTTTAAAATTGTTCGAGCCCAAGTCTTGCATTATGCCCATGAAAAGTATGATATTTTCCCAAATGCAACTTTTTGCAAATTTTCTTTTTGATTCCCGTGCAGGACACTCTTCTAAGGTACATACAAAATTTCCGGCACATCGGTGTCATAGGGCCGGAGAAAAAAACATTTTAAAATTGTTCGAGCCCAAGTCTTGCATTATGCCCATGAAAAGTATGATATTTTTCAAATGCAACTTTTTGCAAATTTTATTTTTGATTTCCGTGGAGGCCACTATTCTTAGCGTACATACAAAATTTCCGGCACATCAGCGGCATAGGGCCGGAGAAAACTACATTTTAAAATTGTTCGACCCAAGTCTTGCATTATGCCCATGAAAAGTACGATATTTTCCCAAATGCAACTTTTTGCAAATTTTCTTTTTGATTCCCGTGCAGGACACTCTTCTAAGCGTACATACAAAATTTCCGGCACATCGGTGTCATAGGGCCGGAGAAAAAACATTTTAAAATTGTTCGAGCCCAAGTCTTGCATTATGCCCATGAAAAGTATGATATTTTTCAAATGCAACTTTTTGCAAATTTTATTTTTGATTTCCGTGGAGGCCACAATTCTTAGCGTACATACAAAATTTCTGGCACATCAGCGGCATAGGGCCGGAGAAAACTACATTTTAAAATTGTTCGACCCAAGTATTGCATTATGCCCATGAAAAGTATGATATTTTCCAAATGCAACTTTTTGCAAATTTTATTTTTGATTTCCGTGAAGGCCACTATTCTTAGCGTACATACAAAATTTCCGGCACATCAGCGGCATAGGGCCGGAGAAAACTACATTTTAAAATTGTTCGACCCAAGTCTTGCATTATGCCCATGAAAAGTACGATATTTTCCCAAATGCAACTTTTTGCAAATTTTCTTTTTGATTCCCGTGCAGGCCACTCTTCTAAGCGTACATACAAAATTTCCGGCACATCGGTGTCATAGGGCCGGAGAAAAAAACATTTTAAAATTGTTCGAGCCCAAGTATTGCATTATGCCCATGAAAAGTACGATATTTTCTTAAATGCAACTTTTTGCAAATTTTCTTTTTGATTCCCGTGCAGGCCACTCTTCTAAGCGTACATACAAAATTTCCGGCACATCAGCGGCATAGGGCCGGAGAAAACTACATTTTAAAATTGTTCGACCCAAGTCTTGCATTATGCCCATGAAAAGTACGATATTTTCCCAAATGCAACTTTTTGCAAATTTTCTTTTTGATTCCCGTGCAGGCCACTCTTCTAAGCGTACATACAAAATTTCCGGCACATCGGTGTCATAGGGCCGGAGAAAAAAACATTTTAAAATTGTTCGAGCCCAAGTCTTGCATTATGCCCATGAAAAGTATGATATTTTTCAAATGCAACTTTTTGCAAATTTTCTTTTTGATTCCCTTGGAGGCCACTATTCTTAGCGTACATACAAAATTTCTGGCACATCAGCGGCATAGGGCCGGAGAAAACTACATTTTAAAATTGTTCGACCCAAGTATTGCATTATGCCCATGAAAAGTATGATATTTTCCAAATGCAACTTTTTGCAAATTTTATTTTTGATTTCCGTGGAGGCCACTATTCTTAGCGTACATACAAAATTTCCGGCACATCAGCGGCATAGGGCCGGAGAAAACTACATTTTAAAATTGTTCGACCCAAGTCTTGCATTATGCCCATGAAAAGTACGATATTTTCCCAAATGCAACTTTTTGCAAATTTTCTTTTTGATTCCCGTGCAGGCCACTCTTCTAAGCGTACATACAAAATTTCCGGCACATCGGTGTCATAGGGCCGGAGAAAAAAACATTTTAAAATTGTTCGAGCCCAAGTCTTGCATTATGCCCATGAAAAGTATGATATTTTCCCAAATGCAACTTTTTGCAAATTTTCTTTTTGATTCCCGTGCAGGACACTCTTCTAAGGTACATACAAAATTTCCGGCACTTCGGTGTCATAGGGCCGGAGAAAACTACATTTTAAAATTGTTCGACCCAAGTCTTGCATTATGCCCATGAAAAGTACGATATTTTCCCAAATGCAAATTTTATTTTTGATTCCCGTGCAGGCTACTATTCTTAGCGTACATACAAAATTTCCGGCACATCGGTGTCATAGGGCCGGAGAAAAAAACATTTTAAAATTGTTCGACCCAAGTCTTGCATTATGCCCATGAAAAGTACGATATTTTCCAAATGCAACTTTTTGCAAATTTTCTTTTTGATTCCCGTGCAGGCCACTCTTCTCAGCGTACATACAAAATTTCCGGCACATCGGTGTCATAGGGCCGGAGAAAACTACATTTTAAAATTTTTCGACCCAAGTATTGCATTATGCCCATGAAAAGTACGATATTTTCTTAAATGCAACTTTTTGCAAATTTTCTTTTTGATTCCCGTGCAGGCCACTCTTCTAAGCGTACATACAAAATTTCCGGCACATCGGTGTCATAGGGCCGGAGAAAAAAACATTTTAAAATTGTTCGAGCCCAAGTCTTGCATTATGCCCATGAAAAGTATGATATTTTTCAAATGCAACTTTTTGCAAATTTTCTTTTTGATTCCCTTGGAGGCCACTATTCTTAGCGTACATACAAAATTTCTGGCACATCAGCGGCATAGGGCCGGAGAAAACTACATTTTAAAATTGTTCGACCCAAGTATTGCATTATGCCCATGAAAAGTATGATATTTTCCAAATGCAACTTTTTGCAAAATTTATTTTTGATTTCCGTGGAGGCCACTATTCTTAGCGTACATACAAAATTTCCGGCACATCAGCGGCATAGGGCCGGAGAAAACTACATTTTAAAATTGTTCGACCCAAGTCTTGCATTATGCCCATGAAAAGTACGATATTTTCCCAAATGCAACTTTTTGCAAATTTTCTTTTTGATTCCCGTGCAGGCCACTCTTCTAAGCGTACATACAAAATTTCCGGCACATCGGTGTCATAGGGCCGGAGAAAAAAACATTTTAAAATTGTTCGAGCCCAAGTCTTGCATTATGCCCATGAAAAGTATGATATTTTCCCAAATGCAACTTTTTGCAAATTTTCTTTTTGATTCCCGTGCAGGACACTCTTCTAAGGTACATACAAAATTTCCGGCACATCGGTGTCATAGGGCCGGAGAAAAAAACATTTTAAAATTGTTCGAGCCCAAGTCTTGCATTATGCCCATGAAAAGTATGATATTTTTCAAATGCAACTTTTTGCAAATTTTATTTTTGATTTCCGTGGAGGCCACTATTCTTAGCGTACATACAAAATTTCCGGCACATCAGCGGCATAGGGCCGGAGAAAACTACATTTTAAAATTGTTCGACCCAAGTCTTGCATTATGCCCATGAAAAGTACGATATTTTCCCAAATGCAACTTTTTGCAAATTTTCTTTTTGATTCCCGTGCAGGCCACTCTTCTAAGCGTACATACAAAATTTCCGGCACATCGGTGTCATAGGGCCGGAGAAAAAAACATTTTAAAATTGTTCGAGCCCAAGTCTTGCATTATGCCCATGAAAAGTATGATATTTTCCCAAATGCAACTTTTTGCAAATTTTCTTTTTGATTCCCGTGCAGGACACTCTTCTAAGGTACATACAAAATTTCCGGCACTTCGGTGTCATAGGGCCGGAGAAAACTACATTTTAAAATTGTTCGACCCAAGTCTTGCATTATGCCCATGAAAAGTACGATATTTTCCCAAATGCAACTTTTTGCCAATTTTCTTTTTGATTCCCGTGCAGGCTACTATTATTATTGTACATACAAAATTTCCGGCACATCGGTGTCATAGGGCCGGAGAAAAAAACATTTTAAAATTGTTCGACCCAAGTCTTGCATTATGCCCATGAAAAGTACGATATTTTCCAAATGCAACTTTTTGCAAATTTTTTTTTTGATTCCCGTGCAGGCCACTCTTCTTAGCGTACATACAAAATTTCCGGCACATCGGTGTCATAGGGCCGGAGAAAAAAACATTTTAAAATTGTTCGAGCCCAAGTCTTGCATTATGCCCATGAAAAGTAAGATATTTTTCAAATGCAACTTTTTTCAAATTTTCTTTTTGATTCCCTTGGAGGCCACTATTCTTAGCGTACATACAAAATTTCTGGCACATCAGCGGCATAGGGCCGGAGAAAACTACATTTTAAAATTGTTCGACCCAAGTATTGCATTATGCCCATGAAAAGTATGATATTTTCCCAAATGCAACTTTTTGCAAATTTTCTTTTTGATTCCCGTGCAGGACACTCTTCTAAGGTACATACAAAATTTCCGGCACTTCGGTGTCATAGGGCCGGAGAAAACTACATTTTAAAATTGTTCGACCCAAGTCTTGCATTATGCCCATGAAAAGTACGATATTTTCCCAAATGCAACTTTTTGCCAATTTTCTTTTTGATTCCCGTGCAGGCTACTATTATTATTGTACATACAAAATTTCCGGCACATCGGTGTCATAGGGCCGGAGAAAAAAACATTTTAAAATTGTTCGACCCAAGTCTTGCATTATGCCCATGAAAAGTACGATATTTTCCAAATGCAACTTTTTGCAAATTTTCTTTTTGATTCCCGTGCAGGCCACTCTTCTTAGCGTACATACAAAATTTCCGGCACATCGGTGTCATAGGGCCGGAGAAAAAAACATTTTAAAATTGTTCGAGCCCAAGTCTTGCATTATGCCCATGAAAAGTATGATATTTTTCAAATGCAACTTTTTGCAAATTTTCTTTTTGATTCCCTTGGAGGCCACTATTCTTAGCGTACATACAAAATTTCTGGCACATCAGCGGCATAGGGCCGGAGAAAACTACATTTTAAAATTGTTCGACCCAAGTATTGCATTATGCCCATGAAAAGTATGATATTTTCCAAATGCAACTTTTTGCAAATTTTATTTTTTCCCGTGCAGGCCACTATTCTTAGCGTACATACAAAATTTCCGGCACATCAGCGGCATAGGGCCGGAGAAAAAAACATTTTAAAATTGTTCGAGCCCAAGTCTTGCATTATGCCCATGAAAAGTATGATATTTTTCAAATGCAACTTTTTGCAAATTTTCTTTTTGATTCCCTTGGAGGCCACTATTCTTAGCGTACATACAAAATTTCTGGCACATCAGCGGCATAGGGCCGGAGAAAACTACATTTTAAAATTGTTCGACCCAAGTATTGCATTATGCCCATGAAAAGTATGATATTTTCCCAAATGCAACTTTTTGCAAATTTTCTTTTTGATTCCCGTGCAGGACACTCTTCTAAGGTACATACAAAATTTCCGGCACTTCGGTGTCATAGGGCCGGAGAAAACTACATTTTAAAATTGTTCGACCCAAGTCTTGCATTATGCCCATGAAAAGTACGATATTTTCCCAAATGCAAATTTTATTTTTGATTCCCGTGCAGGCTACTATTCTTAGCGTACATACAAAATTTCCGGCACATCGGTGTCATAGGGCCGGAGAAAAAAACATTTTAAAATTGTTCGACCCAAGTCTTGCATTATGCCCATGAAAAGTACGATATTTTCCAAATGCAACTTTTTGCAAATTTTCTTTTTGATTCCCGTGCAGGCCACTCTTCTCAGCGTACATACAAAATTTCCGGCACATCGGTGTCATAGGGCCGGAGAAAACTACATTTTAAAATTTTTCGACCCAAGTATTGCATTATGCCCATGAAAAGTACGATATTTTCTTAAATGCAACTTTTTGCAAATTTTCTTTTTGATTCCCGTGCAGGCCACTCTTCTAAGCGTACATACAAAATTTCCGGCACATCGGTGTCATAGGGCCGGAGAAAAAAACATTTTAAAATTGTTCGAGCCCAAGTCTTGCATTATGCCCATGAAAAGTATGATATTTTTCAAATGCAACTTTTTGCAAATTTTCTTTTTGATTCCCTTGGAGGCCACTATTCTTAGCGTACATACAAAATTTCTGGCACATCAGCGGCATAGGGCCGGAGAAAACTACATTTTAAAATTGTTCGACCCAAGTATTGCATTATGCCCATGAAAAGTATGATATTTTCCAAATGCAACTTTTTGCAAAATTTATTTTTGATTTCCGTGGAGGCCACTATTCTTAGCGTACATACAAAATTTCCGGCACATCAGCGGCATAGGGCCGGAGAAAACTACATTTTAAAATTGTTCGACCCAAGTCTTGCATTATGCCCATGAAAAGTACGATATTTTCCCAAATGCAACTTTTTGCAAATTTTCTTTTTGATTCCCGTGCAGGCCACTCTTCTAAGCGTACATACAAAATTTCCGGCACATCGGTGTCATAGGGCCGGAGAAAAAAACATTTTAAAATTGTTCGAGCCCAAGTCTTGCATTATGCCCATGAAAAGTATGATATTTTCCCAAATGCAACTTTTTGCAAATTTTCTTTTTGATTCCCGTGCAGGACACTCTTCTAAGGTACATACAAAATTTCCGGCACATCGGTGTCATAGGGCCGGAGAAAAAAACATTTTAAAATTGTTCGAGCCCAAGTCTTGCATTATGCCCATGAAAAGTATGATATTTTTCAAATGCAACTTTTTGCAAATTTTATTTTTGATTTCCGTGGAGGCCACTATTCTTAGCGTACATACAAAATTTCCGGCACATCAGCGGCATAGGGCCGGAGAAAACTACATTTTAAAATTGTTCGACCCAAGTCTTGCATTATGCCCATGAAAAGTACGATATTTTCCCAAATGCAACTTTTTGCAAATTTTCTTTTTGATTCCCGTGCAGGCCACTCTTCTAAGCGTACATACAAAATTTCCGGCACATCGGTGTCATAGGGCCGGAGAAAAAAACATTTTAAAATTGTTCGAGCCCAAGTCTTGCATTATGCCCATGAAAAGTATGATATTTTCCCAAATGCAACTTTTTGCAAATTTTCTTTTTGATTCCCGTGCAGGACACTCTTCTAAGGTACATACAAAATTTCCGGCACTTCGGTGTCATAGGGCCGGAGAAAACTACATTTTAAAATTGTTCGACCCAAGTCTTGCATTATGCCCATGAAAAGTACGATATTTTCCCAAATGCAACTTTTTGCCAATTTTCTTTTTGATTCCCGTGCAGGCTACTATTATTATTGTACATACAAAATTTCCGGCACATCGGTGTCATAGGGCCGGAGAAAAAAACATTTTAAAATTGTTCGACCCAAGTCTTGCATTATGCCCATGAAAAGTACGATATTTTCCAAATGCAACTTTTTGCAAATTTTTTTTTTGATTCCCGTGCAGGCCACTCTTCTTAGCGTACATACAAAATTTCCGGCACATCGGTGTCATAGGGCCGGAGAAAAAAACATTTTAAAATTGTTCGAGCCCAAGTCTTGCATTATGCCCATGAAAAGTAAGATATTTTTCAAATGCAACTTTTTTCAAATTTTCTTTTTGATTCCCTTGGAGGCCACTATTCTTAGCGTACATACAAAATTTCTGGCACATCAGCGGCATAGGGCCGGAGAAAACTACATTTTAAAATTGTTCGACCCAAGTATTGCATTATGCCCATGAAAAGTATGATATTTTCCCAAATGCAACTTTTTGCAAATTTTCTTTTTGATTCCCGTGCAGGACACTCTTCTAAGGTACATACAAAATTTCCGGCACTTCGGTGTCATAGGGCCGGAGAAAACTACATTTTAAAATTGTTCGACCCAAGTCTTGCATTATGCCCATGAAAAGTACGATATTTTCCCAAATGCAACTTTTTGCCAATTTTCTTTTTGATTCCCGTGCAGGCTACTATTATTATTGTACATACAAAATTTCCGGCACATCGGTGTCATAGGGCCGGAGAAAAAAACATTTTAAAATTGTTCGACCCAAGTCTTGCATTATGCCCATGAAAAGTACGATATTTTCCAAATGCAACTTTTTGCAAATTTTCTTTTTGATTCCCGTGCAAGCCACTCTTCTTAGCGTACATACAAAATTTCCGGCACATCGGTGTCATAGGGCCGGAGAAAAAAACATTTTAAAATTGTTCGAGCCCAAGTCTTGCATTATGCCCATGAAAAGTATGATATTTTTCAAATGCAACTTTTTGCAAATTTTCTTTTTGATTCCCTTGGAGGCCACTATTCTTAGCGTACATACAAAATTTCTGGCACATCAGCGGCATAGGGCCGGAGAAAACTACATTTTAAAATTGTTCGACCCAAGTATTGCATTATGCCCATGAAAAGTATGATATTTTCCAAATGCAACTTTTTGCAAATTTTATTTTTTCCCGTGCAGGCCACTATTCTTAGCGTACATACAAAATTTCCGGCACATCAGCGGCATAGGGCCGGAGAAAAAAACATTTTAAAATTGTTCGAGCCCAAGTCTTGCATTATGCCCATGAAAAGTATGATATTTTTCAAATGCAACTTTTTGCAAATTTTCTTTTTGATTCCCTTGGAGGCCACTATTCTTAGCGTACATACAAAATTTCTGGCACATCAGCGGCATAGGGCCGGAGAAAACTACATTTTAAAATTGTTCGACCCAAGTATTGCATTATGCCCATGAAAAGTATGATATTTTCCAAATGCAACTTTTTGCAAATTTTATTTTTGATTCCCGTGCAGGCCACTATTCTTAGCGTACATACAAAATTTCCGGCACATCAGCGGCATAGGGCCGGAGAAAAAAACATTTTAAAATTGTTCGAGCCCAAGTCTTGCATTATGCCCATGAAAAGTATGATATTTTTCAAATGCAACTTTTTGCAAATTTTCTTTTTGATTCCCTTGGAGGCCACTATTCTTAGCGTACATACAAAATTTCTGGCACATTAGCGGCATAGGGCCGGAGAAAACTACATTTTAAAATTGTTCGACCCAAGTATTGCATTATGCCCATGAAAAGTATGATATTTTCCAAATGCAACTTTTTGCAAATTTTATTTTTGATTCCCGTGCAGGCCACTATTCTTAGCGTACATACAAAATTTCCGGCACATCAGCGGCATAGGGCCGGAGAAAACTACATTTTAAAATTGTTCGACCCAAGTCTTGCATTATGCCCATGAAAAGTACGATATTTTCCCAAATGCAACTTTTTGCAAATTTTCTTTTTGATTCCCGTGCAGGCCACTCTTCTAAGCGTACATACAAAATTTCCGGCACATCGGTGTCATAGGGCCGGAGAAAAAAACATTTTAAAATTGTTCGACCCCAAGTCTTGCATTATGCCCATGAAAAGTATGATATTTTCCCAAATGCAACTTTTTGCAAATTTTCTTTTTGATTCCCGTGCAGGACACTCTTCTAAGGTACATACAAAATTTCCGGCACTTCGGTGTCATAGGGCCGGAGAAAACTACATTTTAAAATTGTTCGACCCAAGTCTTGCATTATGCCCATGAAAAGTACAATATTTTCCCAAATGCAACTTATTGCCAATTTTCTTTTTGATTCCCGTGCAGGCTACTATTATTATTGTACATACAAAATTTCCGGCACATCGGTGTCATAGGGCCGGAGAAAAAAACATTTTAAAATTGTTCGACCCAAGTCTTGCATTATGCCCATGAAAAGTACGATATTTTCCAAATGCAACTTTTTGCAAATTTTATTTTTGATTTCCGTGGAGGCCACAATTCTTAGCGTACATACAAAATTTCTGGCACATCAGCGGCATAGGGCCGGAGAAAACTACATTTTAAAATTGTTCGACCCAAGTATTGCATTATGCCCATGAAAAGTATGATATTTTCCAAATGCAACTTTTTGCAAATTTTATTTTTGATTTCCGTGAAGGCCACTATTCTTAGCGTACATACAAAATTTCCGGCACATCAGCGGCATAGGGCCGGAGAAAACTACATTTTAAAATTGTTCGACCCAAGTCTTGCATTATGCCCATGAAAAGTACGATATTTTCCCAAATGCAACTTTTTGCAAATTTTCTTTTTGATTCCCGTGCAGGCCACTCTTCTAAGCGTACATACAAAATTTCCGGCACATCGGTGTCATAGGGCCGGAGAAAAAAACATTTTAAAATTGTTCGAGCCCAAGTATTGCATTATGCCCATGAAAAGTACGATATTTTCTTAAATGCAACTTTTTGCAAATTTTCTTTTTGATTCCCGTGCAGGCCACTCTTCTAAGCGTACATACAAAATTTCCGGCACATCAGCGGCATAGGGCCGGAGAAAACTACATTTTAAAATTGTTCGACCCAAGTCTTGCATTATGCCCATGAAAAGTACGATATTTTCCCAAATGCAACTTTTTGCAAATTTTCTTTTTGATTCCCGTGCAGGCCACTCTTCTAAGCGTACATACAAAATTTCCGGCACATCGGTGTCATAGGGCCGGAGAAAAAAACATTTTAAAATTGTTCGAGCCCAAGTCTTGCATTATGCCCATGAAAAGTATGATATTTTTCAAATGCAACTTTTTGCAAATTTTCTTTTTGATTCCCTTGGAGGCCACTATTCTTAGCGTACATACAAAATTTCTGGCACATCAGCGGCATAGGGCCGGAGAAAACTACATTTTAAAATTGTTCGACCCAAGTATTGCATTATGCCCATGAAAAGTACGATATTTTCCCAAATGCAACTTTTTGCAAATTTTCTTTTTGATTCCCGTGCAGGACACTCTTCTAAGGTACATACAAAATTTCCGGCACTTCGGTGTCATAGGGCCGGAGAAAACTACATTTTAAAATTGTTCGACCCAAGTCTTGCATTATGCCCATGAAAAGTACGATATTTTCCCAAATGCAAATTTTATTTTTGATTCCCGTGCAGGCTACTATTCTTAGCGTACATACAAAATTTCCGGCACATCGGTGTCATAGAGCCGGAGAAAAAAACATTTTAAAATTGTTCGACCCAAGTCTTGCATTATGCCCATGAAAAGTACGATATTTTCCAAATGCAACTTTTTGCAAATTTTCTTTTTGATTCCCGTGCAGGCCACTCTTCTCAGCGTACATACAAAATTTCCGGCACATCGGTGTCATAGGGCCGGAGAAAACTACATTTTAAAATTTTTCGACCCAAGTATTGCATTATGCCCATGAAAAGTACGATATTTTCTTAAATGCAACTTTTTGCAAATTTTCTTTTTGATTCCCGTGCAGGCCACTCTTCTAAGCGTACATACAAAATTTCCGGCACATCGGTGTCATAGGGCCGGAGAAAAAAACATTTTAAAATTGTTCGAGCCCAAGTCTTGCATTATGCCCATGAAAAGTATGATATTTTTCAAATGCAACTTTTTGCAAATTTTCTTTTTGATTCCCTTGGAGGCCACTATTCTTAGCGTACATACAAAATTTCTGGCACATCAGCGGCATAGGGCCGGAGAAAACTACATTTTAAAATTGTTCGACCCAAGTATTGCATTATGCCCATGAAAAGTATGATATTTTCCAAATGCAACTTTTTGCAAAATTTATTTTTGATTTCCGTGGAGGCCACTATTCTTAGCGTACATACAAAATTTCCGGCACATCAGCGGCATAGGGCCGGAGAAAACTACATTTTAAAATTGTTCGACCCAAGTCTTGCATTATGCCCATGAAAAGTACGATATTTTCCCAAATGCAACTTTTTGCAAATTTTCTTTTTGATTCCCGTGCAGGCCACTCTTCTAAGCGTACATACAAAATTTCCGGCACATCGGTGTCATAGGGCCGGAGAAAAAAACATTTTAAAATTGTTCGAGCCCAAGTCTTGCATTATGCCCATGAAAAGTATGATATTTTCCCAAATGCAACTTTTTGCAAATTTTCTTTTTGATTCCCGTGCAGGACACTCTTCTAAGGTACATACAAAATTTCCGGCACTTCGGTGTCATAGGGCCGGAGAAAACTACATTTTAAAATTGTTCGACCCAAGTCTTGCATTATGCCCATGAAAAGTACGATATTTTCCCAAATGCAACTTTTTGCCAATTTTCTTTTTGATTCCCGTGCAGGCTACTATTATTATTGTACATACAAAATTTCCGGCACATCGGTGTCATAGGGCCGGAGAAAAAAACATTTTAAAATTGTTCGACCCAAGTCTTGCATTATGCCCATGAAAAGTACGATATTTTCCAAATGCACCTTTTTGCAAATTTTCTTTTTGATTCCCGTGCAGGCCACTCTTCTTAGCGTACATACAAAATTTCAGGCACATCGGTGTCATAGGGCCGGAGAAAAAAACATTTTAAAATTGTTCGACCCAAGTCTTGCATTATGCCCATGAAAAGTACGATATTTTCCCAAATGCAACTTTTTGCAAATTTTCTTTTTGATTCCCGTGCAGGCCACTCTTCTAAGCGTACATACAAAATTTCCGGCACATCGGTGTCATAGGGCCGGAGAAAAAAACATTTTAAAATTGTTCGAGCCCAAGTCTTGCATTATGCCCATGAAAAGTATGATATTTTCCCAAATGCAACTTTTTGCAAATTTTCTTTTTGATTCCCGTGCAGGACACTCTTCTAAGGTACATACAAAATTTCCGGCACTTCGGTGTCATAGGGCCGGAGAAAACTACATTTTAAAATTGTTCGACCCAAGTCTTGCATTATGCCCATGAAAAGTACGATATTTTCCCAAATGCAAATTTTATTTTTGATTCCCGTGCAGGCTACTATTCTTAGCGTACATACAAAATTTCCGGCACATCGGTGTCATAGAGCCGGAGAAAAAAACATTTTAAAATTGTTCGACCCAAGTCTTGCATTATGCCCATGAAAAGTACGATATTTTCCAAATGCAACTTTTTGCAAATTTTCTTTTTGATTCCCGTGCAGGCCACTCTTCTCAGCGTACATACAAAATTTCCGGCACATCGGTGTCATAGGGCCGGAGAAAACTACATTTTAAAATTTTTCGACCCAAGTATTGCATTATGCCCATGAAAAGTACGATATTTTCTTAAATGCAACTTTTTGCAAATTTTCTTTTTGATTCCCGTGCAGGCCACTCTTCTAAGCGTACATACAAAATTTCCGGCACATCGGTGTCATAGGGCCGGAGAAAAAAACATTTTAAAATTGTTCGAGCCCAAGTCTTGCATTATGCCCATGAAAAGTATGATATTTTTCAAATGCAACTTTTTGCAAATTTTCTTTTTGATTCCCTTGGAGGCCACTATTCTTAGCGTACATACAAAATTTCTGGCACATCAGCGGCATAGGGCCGGAGAAAACTACATTTTAAAATTGTTCGACCCAAGTATTGCATTATGCCCATGAAAAGTATGATATTTTCCAAATGCAACTTTTTGCAAAATTTATTTTTGATTTCCGTGGAGGCCACTATTCTTAGCGTACATACAAAATTTCCGGCACATCAGCGGCATAGGGCCGGAGAAAACTACATTTTAAAATTGTTCGACCCAAGTCTTGCATTATGCCCATGAAAAGTACGATATTTTCCCAAATGCAACTTTTTGCAAATTTTCTTTTTGATTCCCGTGCAGGCCACTCTTCTAAGCGTACATACAAAATTTCCGGCACATCGGTGTCATAGGGCCGGAGAAAAAAACATTTTAAAATTGTTCGAGCCCAAGTCTTGCATTATGCCCATGAAAAGTATGATATTTTCCCAAATGCAACTTTTTGCAAATTTTCTTTTTGATTCCCGTGCAGGACACTCTTCTAAGGTACATACAAAATTTCCGGCACTTCGGTGTCATAGGGCCGGAGAAAACTACATTTTAAAATTGTTCGACCCAAGTCTTGCATTATGCCCATGAAAAGTACGATATTTTCCCAAATGCAACTTTTTGCCAATTTTCTTTTTGATTCCCGTGCAGGCTACTATTATTATTGTACATACAAAATTTCCGGCACATCGGTGTCATAGGGCCGGAGAAAAAAACATTTTAAAATTGTTCGACCCAAGTCTTGCATTATGCCCATGAAAAGTACGATATTTTCCAAATGCACCTTTTTGCAAATTTTCTTTTTGATTCCCGTGCAGGCCACTCTTCTTAGCGTACATACAAAATTTCCGGCACATCGGTGTCATAGGGCCGGAGAAAAAAACATTTTAAAATTGTTCGAGCCCAAGTCTTGCATTATGCCCATGAAAAGTATGATATTTTTCAAATGCAACTTTTTGCAAATTTTCTTTTTGATTCCCTTGGAGGCCACTATTCTTAGCGTACATACAAAATTTCTGGCACATCAGCGGCATAGGGCCGGAGAAAACTACATTTTAAAATTGTTCGACCCAAGTATTGCATTATGCCCATGAAAAGTATGATATTTTCCAAATGCAACTTTTTGCAAATTTTATTTTTGATTTCCGTGGAGGCCACTATTCTTAGCGTACATACAAAATTTCCGGCACATCAGCGGCATAGGGCCGGAGAAAACTACATTTTAAAATTGTTCGACCCAAGTCTTGCATTATGCCCATGAAAAGTACGATATTTTCCCAAATGCAACTTTTTGCAAATTTTCTTTTTGATTCCCGTGCAGGCCACTCTTCTAAGCGTACATACAAAATTTCCGGCACATCGGTGTCATAGGGCCGGAGAAAAAAACATTTTAAAATTGTTCGAGCCCAAGTCTTGCATTATGCCCATGAAAAGTATGATATTTTCCCAAATGCAACTTTTTGCAAATTTTCTTTTTGATTCCCGTGCAGGACACTCTTCTAAGGTACATACAAAATTTCCGGCACTTCGGTGTCATAGGGCCGGAGAAAACTACATTTTAAAATTGTTCGACCCAAGTCTTGCATTATGCCCATGAAAAGTACGATATTTTCCCAAATGCAACTTTTTGCCAATTTTCTTTTTGATTCCCGTGCAGGCTACTATTATTATTGTACATACAAAATTTCCGGCACATCGGTGTCATAGGGCCGGAGAAAAAAACATTTTAAAATTGTTCGACCCAAGTCTTGCATTATGCCCATGAAAAGTACGATATTTTCCAAATGCACCTTTTTGCAAATTTTCTTTTTGATTCCCGTGCAGGCCACTCTTCTTAGCGTACATACAAAATTTCCGGCACATCGGTGTCATAGGGCCGGAGAAAAAAACATTTTAAAATTGTTCGAGCCCAAGTCTTGCATTATGCCCATGAAAAGTATGATATTTTTCAAATGCAACTTTTTGCAAATTTTCTTTTTGATTCCCTTGGAGGCCACTATTCTTAGCGTACATACAAAATTTCTGGCACATCAGCGGCATAGGGCCGGAGAAAACTACATTTTAAAATTGTTCGACCCAAGTATTGCATTATGCCCATGAAAAGTATGATATTTTCCAAATGCAACTTTTTGCAAATTTTATTTTTGATTTCCGTGGAGGCCACTATTCTTAGCGTACATACAAAATTTCCGGCACATCAGCGGCATAGGGCCGGAGAAAACTACATTTTAAAATTGTTCGACCCAAGTCTTGCATTATGCCCATGAAAAGTACGATATTTTCCCAAATGCAACTTTTTGCAAATTTTCTTTTTGATTCCCGTGCAGGCCACTCTTCTAAGCGTACATACAAAATTTCCGGCACATCGGTGTCATAGGGCCGGAGAAAAAAACATTTTAAAATTGTTCGAGCCCAAGTCTTGCATTATGCCCATGAAAAGTATGATATTTTCCCAAATGCAACTTTTTGCAAATTTTCTTTTTGATTCCCGTGCAGGACACTCTTCTAAGGTACATACAAAATTTCCGGCACTTCGGTGTCATAGGGCCGGAGAAAACTACATTTTAAAATTGTTCGACCCAAGTCTTGCATTATGCCCATGAAAAGTACGATATTTTCCCAAATGCAACTTTTTGCCAATTTTCTTTTTGATTCCCGTGCAGGCTACTATTATTATTGTACATACAAAATTTCCGGCACATCGGTGTCATAGGGCCGGAGAAAAAAACATTTTAAAATTGTTCGACCCAAGTCTTGCATTATGCCCATGAAAAGTACGATATTTTCCAAATGCACCTTTTTGCAAATTTTCTTTTTGATTCCCGTGCAGGCCACTCTTCTTAGCGTACATACAAAATTTCCGGCACATCGGTGTCATAGGGCCGGAGAAAAAAACATTTTAAAATTGTTCGAGCCCAAGTCTTGCATTATGCCCATGAAAAGTATGATATTTTTCAAATGCAACTTTTTGCAAATTTTCTTTTTGATTCCCTTGGAGGCCACTATTCTTAGCGTACATACAAAATTTCTGGCACATCAGCGGCATAGGGCCGGAGAAAACTACATTTTAAAATTGTTCGACCCAAGTATTGCATTATGCCCATGAAAAGTATGATATTTTCCAAATGCAACTTTTTGCAAATTTTATTTTTGATTTCCGTGGAGGCCACTATTCTTAGCGTACATACAAAATTTCCGGCACATCAGCGGCATAGGGCCGGAGAAAACTACATTTTAAAATTGTTCGACCCAAGTCTTGCATTATGCCCATGAAAAGTACGATATTTTCCCAAATGCAACTTTTTGCAAATTGTCTTTTTGATTCCCGTGCAGGCCACTCTTCTAAGCGTACATACAAAATTTCCGGCACATCGGTGTCATAGGGCCGGAGAAAAAAACATTTTAAAATTGTTCGAGCCCAAGTCTTGCATTATGCCCATGAAAAGTATGATATTTTCCCAAATGCAACTTTTTGCAAATTTTCTTTTTGATTCCCGTGCAGGACACTCTTCTAAGGTACATACAAAATTTCCGGCACTTCGGTGTCATAGGGCCGGAGAAAACTACATTTTAAAATTGTTCGACCCAAGTCTTGCATTATGCCCATGAAAAGTACGATATTTTCCCAAATGCAACTTTTTGCCAATTTTCTTTTTGATTCCCGTGCAGGCTACTATTATTATTGTACATACAAAATTTCCGGCACATCGGTGTCATAGGGCCGGAGAAAAAAACATTTTAAAATTGTTCGACCCAAGTCTTGCATTATGCCCATGAAAAGTACGATATTTTCCAAATGCAACTTTTTGCAAATTTTCTTTTTGATTCCCGTGCAGGCCACTCTTCTTAGCGTACATACAAAATTTCCGGCACATCGGTGTCATAGGGCCGGAGAAAAAAACATTTTAAAATTGTTCGAGCCCAAGTCTTGCATTATGCCCATGAAAAGTAAGATATTTTTCAAATGCAACTTTTTTCAAATTTTCTTTTTGTTTCCCTTGGAGGCCACTATTCTTAGCGTACATACAAAATTTCTGGCACATCAGCGGCATAGGGCCGGAGAAAACTACATTTTAAAATTGTTCGACCAAAGTATTGCATTATGCCCATGAAAAGTATGATATTTTCCCAAATGCAACTTTTTGCAAATTTTCTTTTTGATTCCCGTGCAGGACACTCTTCTAAGGTACATACAAAATTTCCGGCACTTCGGTGTCATAGGGCCGGAGAAAACTACATTTTAAAATTGTTCGACCCAAGTCTTGCATTATGCCCATGAAAAGTACGATATTTTCCCAAATGCAACTTTTTGCCAATTTTCTTTTTGATTCCCGTGCAGGCTACTATTATTATTGTACATACAAAATTTCCGGCACATCGGTGTCATAGGGCCGGAGAAAAAAACATTTTAAAATTGTTCGACCCAAGTCTTGCATTATGCCCATGAAAAGTACGATATTTTCCAAATGCAACTTTTTGCAAATTTTCTTTTTGATTCCCGTGCAGGCCACTCTTCTTAGCGTACATACAAAATTTCCGGCACATCGGTGTCATAGGGCCGGAGAAAAAAACATTTTAAAATTGTTCGAGCCCAAGTCTTGCATTATGCCCATGAAAAGTATGATATTTTTCAAATGCAACTTTTTGCAAATTTTCTTTTTGATTCCCTTGGAGGCCACTATTCTTAGCGTACATACAAAATTTCTGGCACATCAGCGGCATAGGGCCGGAGAAAACTACATTTTAAAATTGTTCGACCCAAGTCTTGCATTATGCCCATGAAAAGTACGATATTTTCCAAATGCACCTTTTTGCAAATTTTCTTTTTGATTCCCGTGCAGGCCACTCTTCTTAGCGTACATACAAAATTTCCGGCACATCGGTGTCATAGGGCCGGAGAAAACTACATTTTAAAATTGTTCGACCCAAGTCTTGCATTATGCCCATGAAAAGTACGATATTTTCCCAAATGCAACTTTTTGCAAATTTTCTTTTTGATTCCCGTGCAGGCCACTCTTCTAAGCGTACATACAAAATTTCCGGCACATCGGTGTCATAGGGCCGGAGAAAAAAACATTTTAAAATTGTTCGAGCCCAAGTCTTGCATTATGCCCATGAAAAGTATGATATTTTCCCAAATGCAACTTTTTGCAAATTTTCTTTTTGATTCCCGTGCAGGACACTCTTCTAAGGTACATACAAAATTTCCGGCACTTCGGTGTCATAGGGCCGGAGAAAACTACATTTTAAAATTGTTCGACCCAAGTCTTGCATTATGCCCATGAAAAGTACGATATTTTCCCAAATGCAACTTTTTGCCAATTTTCTTTTTGATTCCCGTGCAGGCTACTATTATTATTGTACATACAAAATTTCCGGCACATCGGTGTCATAGGGCCGGAGAAAAAAACATTTTAAAATTGTTCGACCCAAGTCTTGCATTATGCCCATGAAAAGTACGATATTTTCCAAATGCACCTTTTTGCAAATTTTCTTTTTGATTCCCGTGCAGGCCACTCTTCTTAGCGTACATACAAAATTTCCGGCACATCGGTGTCATAGGGCCGGAGAAAAAAACATTTTAAAATTGTTCGAGCCCAAGTCTTGCATTATGCCCATGAAAAGTATGATATTTTTCAAATGCAACTTTTTGCAAATTTTCTTTTTGATTCCCTTGGAGGCCACTATTCTTAGCGTACATACAAAATTTCTGGCACATCAGCGGCATAGGGCCGGAGAAAACTACATTTTAAAATTGTTCGACCCAAGTATTGCATTATGCCCATGAAAAGTATGATATTTTCCAAATGCAACTTTTTGCAAATTTTATTTTTGATTTCCGTGGAGGCCACTATTCTTAGCGTACATACAAAATTTCCGGCACATCAGCGGCATAGGGCCGGAGAAAACTACATTTTAAAATTGTTCGACCCAAGTCTTGCATTATGCCCATGAAAAGTACGATATTTTCCCAAATGCAACTTTTTGCAAATTTTCTTTTTGATTCCCGTGCAGGCCACTCTTCTAAGCGTACATACAAAATTTCCGGCACATCGGTGTCATAGGGCCGGAGAAAAAAACATTTTAAAATTGTTCGAGCCCAAGTCTTGCATTATGCCCATGAAAAGTATGATATTTTCCCAAATGCAACTTTTTGCAAATTTTCTTTTTGATTCCCGTGCAGGACACTCTTCTAAGGTACATACAAAATTTCCGGCACTTCGGTGTCATAGGGCCGGAGAAAACTACATTTTAAAATTGTTCGACCCAAGTCTTGCATTATGCCCATGAAAAGTACGATATTTTCCCAAATGCAACTTTTTGCCAATTTTCTTTTTGATTCCCGTGCAGGCTACTATTATTATTGTACATACAAAATTTCCGGCACATCGGTGTCATAGGGCCGGAGAAAAAAACATTTTAAAATTGTTCGACCCAAGTCTTGCATTATGCCCATGAAAAGTACGATATTTTCCAAATGCAACTTTTTGCAAATTTTCTTTTTGATTCCCGTGCAGGCCACTCTTCTTAGCGTACATACAAAATTTCCGGCACATCGGTGTCATAGGGCCGGAGAAAAAAACATTTTAAAATTGTTCGAGCCCAAGTCTTGCATTATGCCCATGAAAAGTAAGATATTTTTCAAATGCAACTTTTTTCAAATTTTCTTTTTGTTTCCCTTGGAGGCCACTATTCTTAGCGTACATACAAAATTTCTGGCACATCAGCGGCATAGGGCCGGAGAAAACTACATTTTAAAATTGTTCGACCAAAGTATTGCATTATGCCCATGAAAAGTATGATATTTTCCCAAATGCAACTTTTTGCAAATTTTCTTTTTGATTCCCGTGCAGGACACTCTTCTAAGGTACATACAAAATTTCCGGCACTTCGGTGTCATAGGGCCGGAGAAAACTACATTTTAAAATTGTTCGACCCAAGTCTTGCATTATGCCCATGAAAAGTACGATATTTTCCCAAATGCAACTTTTTGCCAATTTTCTTTTTGATTCCCGTGCAGGCTACTATTATTATTGTACATACAAAATTTCCGGCACATCGGTGTCATAGGGCCGGAGAAAAAAACATTTTAAAATTGTTCGACCCAAGTCTTGCATTATGCCCATGAAAAGTACGATATTTTCCAAATGCAACTTTTTGCAAATTTTCTTTTTGATTCCCGTGCAGGCCACTCTTCTTAGCGTACATACAAAATTTCCGGCACATCGGTGTCATAGGGCCGGAGAAAAAAACATTTTAAAATTGTTCGAGCCCAAGTCTTGCATTATGCCCATGAAAAGTATGATATTTTTCAAATGCAACTTTTTGCAAATTTTCTTTTTGATTCCCTTGGAGGCCACTATTCTTAGCGTACATACAAAATTTCTGGCACATCAGCGGCATAGGGCCGGAGAAAACTACATTTTAAAATTGTTCGACCCAAGTATTGCATTATGCCCATGAAAAGTATGATATTTTCCAAATGCAACTTTTTGCAAATTTTATTTTTTCCCGTGCAGGCCACTATTCTTAGCGTACATACAAAATTTCCGGCACATCAGCGGCATAGGGCCGGAGAAAAAAACATTTTAAAATTGTTCGAGCCCAAGTCTTGCATTATGCCCATGAAAAGTATGATATTTTTCAAATGCAACTTTTTGCAAATTTTCTTTTTGATTCCCTTGGAGGCCACTATTCTTAGCGTACATACAAAATTTCTGGCACATCAGCGGCATAGGGCCGGAGAAAACTACATTTTAAAATTGTTCGACCCAAGTATTGCATTATGCCCATGAAAAGTATGATATTTTCCAAATGCAACTTTTTGCAAATTTTATTTTTGATTCCCGTGCAGGCCACTATTCTTAGCGTACATACAAAATTTCCGGCACATCAGCGGCATAGGGCCGGAGAAAAAAACATTTTAAAATTGTTCGAGCCCAAGTCTTGCATTATGCCCATGAAAAGTATGATATTTTTCAAATGCAACTTTTTGCAAATTTTCTTTTTGATTCCCTTGGAGGCCACTATTCTTAGCGTACATACAAAATTTCTGGCACATTAGCGGCATAGGGCCGGAGAAAACTACATTTTAAAATTGTTCGACCCAAGTATTGCATTATGCCCATGAAAAGTATGATATTTTCCAAATGCAACTTTTTGCAAATTTTATTTTTGATTCCCGTGCAGGCCACTATTCTTAGCGTACATACAAAATTTCCGGCACATCAGCGGCATAGGGCCGGAGAAAACTACATTTTAAAATTGTTCGACCCAAGTCTTGCATTATGCCCATGAAAAGTACGATATTTTCCCAAATGCAACTTTTTGCAAATTTTCTTTTTGATTCCCGTGCAGGCCACTCTTCTAAGCGTACATACAAAATTTCCGGCACATCGGTGTCATAGGGCCGGAGAAAAAAACATTTTAAAATTGTTCGACCCCAAGTCTTGCATTATGCCCATGAAAAGTATGATATTTTCCCAAATGCAACTTTTTGCAAATTTTCTTTTTGATTCCCGTGCAGGACACTCTTCTAAGGTACATACAAAATTTCCGGCACTTCGGTGTCATAGGGCCGGAGAAAACTACATTTTAAAATTGTTCGACCCAAGTCTTGCATTATGCCCATGAAAAGTACAATATTTTCCCAAATGCAACTTATTGCCAATTTTCTTTTTGATTCCCGTGCAGGCTACTATTATTATTGTACATACAAAATTTCCGGCACATCGGTGTCATAGGGCCGGAGAAAAAAACATTTTAAAATTGTTCGACCCAAGTCTTGCATTATGCCCATGAAAAGTACGATATTTTCCAAATGCAACTTTTTGCAAATTTTCTTTTTGATTCCCGTGCAGGCCACTCTTCTTAGCGTACATACAAAATTTCCGGCACATCGGTGTCATAGGGCCGGAGAAAACTACATTTTAAAATTTTTCGACCCAAGTATTGCATTATGCCCATGAAAAGTATGATATTTTCCAAATGCAACTTTTTGCAAATTTTCTTTTTGATTCCCGTGCAGGCCACTATTCTTAGCGTACATACAAAATTTCTGGCACATCAGCGGCATAGGGCCGGAGAAAACTACATTTTAAAATTGTTCGACCCAAGTATTGCATTATGCCCATGAAAAGTATGATATTTTCCAAATGCAACTTTTTGCAAATTTTCTTTTTGATTCCCGTGCAGGACACTCTTCTAAGCGTACATACAAAATTTCCGGCACATCGGTGTCATAGGGCCGGAGAAAAAAACATTTTAAAATTGTTCGAGCCCAAGTCTTGCATTATGCCCATGAAAAGTATGATATTTTCCCAAATGCAACTTTTTGCAAATTTTCTTTTTGATTCCCGTGCAGGCTACTATTCTTATTGTACATACAAAATTTCCGGCTCATCGGTGTCATAGGGCCGGAGAAAACTACATTTTAAAATTGTTCGACCCAAGTCTTGCATTATGCCCATGAAAAGTACGATATTTTCCCAAATGCAACTTTTTGCCAATTTTCTTTTTGATTCCCGTGCAGGCTACTATTATTATTGTACATACAAAATTTCCGGCACATCGGTGTCATAGGGCCGGAGAAAAAAACATTTTAAAATTGTTCGACCCAAGTCTTGCATTATGCCCATGAAAAGTACGATATTTTCCAAATGCAACTTTTTGCAAATTTTCTTTTTGATTCCCGTGCAGGCCACTCTTCTTAGCGTACATACAAAATTTCCGGCACATCGGTGTCATAGGGCCGGAGAAAAAAACATTTTAAAATTGTTCGAGCCCAAGTCTTGCATTATGCCCATGAAAAGTATGATATTTTTCAAATGCAACTTTTTGCAAATTTTCTTTTTGATTCCCTTGGAGGCCACTATTCTTAGCGTACATACAAAATTTCTGGCACATCAGCGGCATAGGGCCGGAGAAAACTACATTTTAAAATTGTTCGACCCAAGTATTGCATTATGCCCATGAAAAGTATGATATTTTCCAAATGCAACTTTTTGCAAATTTTATTTTTGATTCCCGTGCAGGCCACTATTCTTAGCGTACATACAAAATTTCCGGCACATCAGCGGCATAGGGCCGGAGAAAACTACATTTTAAAATTGTTCGACCCAAGTCTTGCATTATGCCCATGAAAAGTACGATATTTTCCCAAATGCAACTTTTTGCAAATTTTCTTTTTGATTCCCGTGCAGGCCACTCTTCTAAGCGTACATACAAAATTTCCGGCACATCGGTGTCATAGGGCCGGAGAAAAAAACATTTTAAAATTGTTCGAGCCCAAGTCTTGCATTATGCCCATGAAAAGTATGATATTTTCCCAAATGCAACTTTTTGCAAATTTTCTTTTTGATTCCCGTGCAGGACACTCTTCTAAGGTACATACAAAATTTCCGGCACTTCGGTGTCATAGGGCCGGAGAAAACTACATTTTAAAATTGTTCGACCCAAGTCTTGCATTATGCCCATGAAAAGTACAATATTTTCCCAAATGCAACTTATTGCCAATTTTCTTTTTGATTCCCGTGCAGGCTACTATTATTATTGTACATACAAAATTTCCGGCACATCGGTGTCATAGGGCCGGAGAAAAAAACATTTTAAAATTGTTCGACCCAAGTCTTGCATTATGCCCATGAAAAGTACGATATTTTCCAAATGCAACTTTTTGCAAAATTTATTTTTGATTTCCGTGGAGGCCACTATTCTTAGCGTACATACAAAATTTCCGGCACATCAGCGGCATAGGGCCGGAGAAAACTACATTTTAAAATTGTTCGACCCAAGTCTTGCATTATGCCCATGAAAAGTACGATATTTTCCCAAATGCAACTTTTTGCAAATTTTCTTTTTGATTCCCGTGCAGGCCACTCTTCTAAGCGTACATACAAAATTTCCGGCACATCGGTGTCATAGGGCCGGAGAAAAAAACATTTTAAAATTGTTCGAGCCCAAGTCTTGCATTATGCCCATGAAAAGTATGATATTTTCCCAAATGCAACTTTTTGCAAATTTTCTTTTTGATTCCCGTGCAGGACACTCTTCTAAGGCACATACAAAATTTCCGGCACATCGGTGTCATAGGGCCGGAGAAAAAAACATTTTAAAATTGTTCGAGCCCAAGTCTTGCATTATGCCCATGAAAAGTATGATATTTTTCAAATGCAACTTTTTGCAAATTTTATTTTTGATTTCCGTGGAGGCCACTATTCTTAGCGTACATACAAAATTTCCGGCACATCAGCGGCATAGGGCCGGAGAAAACTACATTTTAAAATTGTTCGACCCAAGTCTTGCATTATGCCCATGAAAAGTACGATATTTTCCCAAATGCAACTTTTTGCAAATTTTCTTTTTGATTCCCGTGCAGGCCACTCTTCTAAGCGTACATACAAAATTTCCGGCACATCGGTGTCATAGGGCCGGAGAAAAAAACATTTTAAAATTGTTCGAGCCCAAGTCTTGCATTATGCCCATGAAAAGTATGATATTTTCCCAAATGCAACTTTTTGCAAATTTTCTTTTTGATTCCCGTGCAGGACACTCTTCTAAGGTACATACAAAATTTCCGGCACTTCGGTGTCATAGGGCCGGAGAAAACTACATTTTAAAATTGTTCGACCCAAGTCTTGCATTATGCCCATGAAAAGTACGATATTTTCCCAAATGCAACTTTTTGCCAATTTTCTTTTTGATTCCCGTGCAGGCTACTATTATTATTGTACATACAAAATTTCCGGCACATCGGTGTCATAGGGCCGGAGAAAAAAACATTTTAAAATTGTTCGACCCAAGTCTTGCATTATGCCCATGAAAAGTACGATATTTTCCAAATGCAACTTTTTGCAAATTTTCTTTTTGATTCCCGTGCAGGCCACTCTTCTTAGCGTACATACAAAATTTCCGGCACATCGGTGTCATAGGGCCGGAGAAAAAAACATTTTAAAATTGTTCGAGCCCAAGTCTTGCATTATGCCCATGAAAAGTAAGATATTTTTCAAATGCAACTTTTTTCAAATTTTCTTTTTGATTCCCTTGGAGGCCACTATTCTTAGCGTACATACAAAATTTCTGGCACATCAGCGGCATAGGGCCGGAGAAAACTACATTTTAAAATTGTTCGACCCAAGTATTGCATTATGCCCATGAAAAGTATGATATTTTCCCAAATGCAACTTTTTGCAAATTTTCTTTTTGATTCCCGTGCAGGACACTCTTCTAAGGTACATACAAAATTTCCGGCACTTCGGTGTCATAGGGCCGGAGAAAACTACATTTTAAAATTGTTCGACCCAAGTCTTGCATTATGCCCATGAAAAGTACGATATTTTCCCAAATGCAACTTTTTGCCAATTTTCTTTTTGATTCCCGTGCAGGCTACTATTATTATTGTACATACAAAATTTCCGGCACATCGGTGTCATAGGGCCGGAGAAAAAAACATTTTAAAATTGTTCGACCCAAGTCTTGCATTATGCCCATGAAAAGTACGATATTTTTCAAATGCAACTTTTTGCAAATTTTCTTTTTGATTCCCTTGGAGGCCACTATTCTTAGCGTACATACAAAATTTCTGGCACATCAGCGGCATAGGGCCGGAGAAAACTACATTTTAAAATTGTTCGACCCAAGTATTGCATTATGCCCATGAAAAGTATGATATTTTCCAAATGCAACTTTTTGCAAATTTTCTTTTTGATTCCCGTGCAGGCCACTCTTCTTAGCGTACATACAAAATTTCCGGCACATCGGTGTCATAGGGCCGGAGAAAACTACATTTTAAAATTTTTCGACCCAAGTATTGCATTATGCCCATGAAAAGTATGATATTTTCCAAATGCAACTTTTTGCAAATTTTCTTTTTGATTCCCGTGCAGGCCACTATTCTTAGCGTACATACAAAATTTCTGGCACATCAGCGGCATAGGGCCGGAGAAAACTACATTTTAAAATTGTTCGACCCAAGTATTGCATTATGCCCATGAAAAGTATGATATTTTCCAAATGCAACTTTTTGCAAATTTTCTTTTTGATTCCCGTGCAGGACACTCTTCTAAGCGTACATACAAAATTTCCGGCACATCGGTGTCATAGGGCCGGAGAAAAAAACATTTTAAAATTGTTCGAGCCCAAGTCTTGCATTATGCCCATGAAAAGTATGATATTTTCCCAAATGCAACTTTTTGCAAATTTTAATTTTGATTCCCGTGCAGGCTACTATTCTTATTGTACATACAAAATTTCCGGCACATCGGTGTCATAGGGCCGGAGAAAAAAACATTTTAAAATTGTTCGAGCCCAAGTCTTGCATTATGCCCATGAAAAGTATGATATTTTCCCAAATGCAACTTTTTGCAAATTTTCTTTTTGATTCCCGTGCAGGCTACTATTCTTATTGTACATACAAAATTTCCGGCTCATCGGTGTCATAGGGCCGGAGAAAACTACATTTTAAAATTGTTCGACCCAAGTCTTGCATTATGCCCATGAAAAGTACGATATTTTCCCAAATGCAACTTTTTGCCAATTTTCTTTTTGATTCCCGTGCAGGCTACTATTATTATTGTACATACTAAATTTCCGGCACATCGGTGTCATAGGGCCGGAGAAAAAAACATTTTAAAATTGTTCGACCCAAGTCTTGCATTATGCCCATGAAAAGTACGATATTTTCCAAATGCAACTTTTTGCAAATTTTCTTTTTGATTCCCGTGCAGGCCACTCTTCTTAGCGTACATACAAAATTTCCGGCACATCGGTGTCATAGGGCCGGAGAAAAAAACATTTTAAAATTGTTCGAGCCCAAGTCTTGCATTATGCCCATGAAAAGTATGATATTTTTCAAATGCAACTTTTTGCAAATTTTCTTTTTGATTCCCTTGGAGGCCACTATTCTTAGCGTACATACAAAATTTCTGGCACATCAGCGGCATAGGGCCGGAGAAAACTACATTTTAAAATTGTTCGACCCAAGTATTGCATTATGCCCATGAAAAGTATGATATTTTCCAAATGCAACTTTTTGCAAATTTTATTTTTGATTCCCGTGCAGGCCACTATTCTTAGCGTACATACAAAATTTCCGGCACATCAGCGGCATAGGGCCGGAGAAAACTACATTTTAAAATTGTTCGACCCAAGTCTTGCATTATGCCCATGAAAAGTACGATATTTTCCCAAATGCAACTTTTTGCAAATTTTCTTTTTGATTCCCGTGCAGGCCACTCTTCTAAGCGTACATACAAAATTTCCGGCACATCGGTGTCATAGGGCCGGAGAAAAAAACATTTTAAAATTGTTCGAGCCCAAGTCTTGCATTATGCCCATGAAAAGTATGATATTTTCCCAAATGCAACTTTTTGCAAATTTTCTTTTTGATTCCCGTGCAGGACACTCTTCTAAGGTACATACAAAATTTCCGGCACTTCGGTGTCATAGGGCCGGAGAAAACTACATTTTAAAATTGTTCGACCCAAGTCTTGCATTATGCCCATGAAAAGTACAATATTTTCCCAAATGCAACTTATTGCCAATTTTCTTTTTGATTCCCGTGCAGGCTACTATTATTATTGTACATACAAAATTTCCGGCACATCGGTGTCATAGGGCCGGAGAAAAAAACATTTTAAAATTGTTCGACCCAAGTCTTGCATTATGCCCATGAAAAGTACGATATTTTCCAAATGCAACTTTTTGCAAATTTTCTTTTTGATTCCCGTGCAGGCCACTCTTCTTAGCGTACATACAAAATTTCCGGCACATCGGTGTCATAGGGCCGGAGAAAACTACATTTTAAAATTTTTCGACCCAAGTATTGCATTATGCCCATGAAAAGTATGATATTTTCCAAATGCAATTTTTTGCAAATTTTCTTTTTGATTCCCGTGCAGGACACTCTTCTAAGCGTACATACAAAATTTCCGGCACATCGGTGTCATAGGGCCGGAGAAAAAAACATTTTAAAATTGTTCGAGCCCAAGTCTTGCATTATGCCCATGAAAAGTATGATATTTTCCCAAATGCAACTTTTTGCAAATTTTAATTTTGATTCCCGTGCAGGCTACTATTCTTATTGTACATACAAAATTTCCGGCACATCGGTGTCATAGGGCCGGAGAAAAAAACATTTTAAAATTGTTCGAGCCCAAGGCTTGCATTATGCCCATGAAAAGTATGATATTTTCCCAAATGCAACTTTTTGCAAATTTTCTTTTTGATTCCCGTGCAGGCTACTATTCTTATTGTACATACAAAATTTCCGGCTCATCGGTGTCATAGGGCCGGAGAAAACTACATTTTAAAATTGTTCGACCCAAGTCTTGCATTATGCCCATGAAAAGTACGATATTTTCCCAAATGCAACTTTTTGGAAATTTTCTTTTTGATTCCCGTGCAGGCCACTGTTCTAAGCGTACATACAAAATTTCTGGCACATCAGCGGCATAGGGCCGGAGAAAACTACATTTTAAAATTGTTCGACCCAAGTATTGCATTATGCCCATGAAAAGTATGATATTTTCCAAATGCAACTTTTTGCAAATTTTCTTTTTGATTCCCGTGCAGGACACTCTTCTAAGCGTACGTACAAAATTTCCGGCACATCGGTGTCATAGGGCCGGAGAAAAAAACATTTTAAAATTGTTCGAGCCCAAGTCTTGCATTATGCCCATGAAAAGTATGATATTTTCCCAAATGCAACTTTTTGCAAATTTTAATTTTGATTCCCGTGCAGGCTACTATTCTTATTGTACATACAAAATTTCCGGCACATCGGTGTCATAGGGCCGGAGAAAAAAACATTTTAAAAT
This sequence comes from Limnephilus auricula, assembly GCA_951813805.1. Classification (NCBI taxonomy): domain Eukaryota; kingdom Metazoa; phylum Arthropoda; class Insecta; order Trichoptera; family Limnephilidae; genus Limnephilus; species Limnephilus auricula. The sequence goes on from OX638408.1 coordinate 27,478,821, forward strand.
TGTTCGAGCCCAAGTCTTGCATTATGCCCATGAAAAGTATGATATTTTCCCAAATGCAACTTTTTGCAAATTTTCTTTTTGATTCCCGTGCAGGCTACTATTCTTATTGTACATACAAAATTTCCGGCTCATCGGTGTCATAGGGCCGGAGAAAACTACATTTTAAAATTGTTCGACCCAAGTCTTGCATTATGCCCATGAAAAGTACGATATTTTCCCAAATGCAACTTTTTGGAAATTTTCTTTTTGATTCCCGTGCAGGCCACTGTTCTAAGCGTACATACAAAATTTCCGGCACATCGGTGTCATAGGGCCGGAGAAAAAAACATTTTAAAATTGTTCGAGCCCAAGTCTTGCATTATGCCCATGAAAAGTATGATATTTTTCAAATGCAACTTTTTGCAAATTTTCTTTTTGATTCCCTTGGAGGCCACTATTCTTAGCGTACATACAAAATTTCCGGCACATCGGTGTCATAGGGCCGGAGAAAACTACATTTTAAAATTGTTCGAGCCCAAGTCTTGCCCATGAAAAGTATGATATTTTCCCAAATGCAACTTTTTGCAAATTTTCTTTTTGATTCCCGTGCAGGCCACTATTCTTAGCGTACATACAAAATTTCTGGCACATCAGCGGCATAGGGCCGGAGAAAACTACATTTTAAAATTGTTCGACCCAAGTATTGCATTATGCCCATGAAAAGTATGATATTTTCCAAATGCAACTTTTTGCAAATTTTCTTTTTGATTCCCGTGCAGGCCACTATTCTTAGCGTACATACAAAATTTCCGGCACATCGGTGTCATAGGGCCGGAGAAAACTACATTTTAAAATTGTTCGACCCAAGTCTTGCATTATGCCCATGAAAAGTACGATATTTTCCCAAATGCAACTTTTTGCAAATTTTCTTTTTGATTCCCGTGCAGGCCACTCTTCTAAGCGTACATACAAAATTTCTGGCACATCAGCGGCATAGGGCCGGAGAAAACTACATTTTAAAATTGTTCGACCCAAGTATTGCATTATGCCCATGAAAAGTATGATATTTTCCAAATGCAACTTTTTGCAAATTTTCTTTTTGATTCCCGTGCAGGACACTCTTCTAAGCGTACATACAAAATTTCCGGCACATCGGTGTCATAGGGCCGGAGAAAAAAACATTTTAAAATTGTTCGAGCCCAAGTCTTGCATTATGCCCATGAAAAGTATGATATTTTCCCAAATGCAACTTTTTGCAAATTTTAATTTTGATTCCCGTGCAGGCTACTATTCTTATTGTACATACAAAATTTCCGGCACATCGGTGTCATAGGGCCGGAGAAAAAAACATTTTAAAATTGTTCGAGCCCAAGTCTTGCATTATGCCCATGAAAAGTATGATATTTTCCCAAATGCAACTTTTTGCAAATTTTAATTTTGATTCCCGTGCAGGCTACTATTCTTATTGTACATACAAAATTTCCGGCACATCGGTGTCATAGGGCCGGAGAAAAAAACATTTTAAAATTGTTCGAGCCCAAGTCTTGCATTATGCCCATGAAAAGTATGATATTTTCCCAAATGCAACTTTTTGCAAATTTTCTTTTTGATTCCCGTGCAGGCTACTATTCTTATTGTACATACAAAATTTCCGGCTCATCGGTGTCATAGGGCCGGAGAAAACTACATTTTAAAATTGTTCGACCCAAGTCTTGCATTATGCCCATGAAAAGTACGATATTTTCCCAAATGCAACTTTTTGCAAATTTTCTTTTTGATTCCCGTGCAGGCCACTGTTCTAAGCGTACGTACAAAATTTCCGGCACATCGGTGTCATAGGGCCGGAGAAAACTACATTTTAAAATTGTTCGACCCAAGTCTTGCATTATGCCCATGAAAAGTACGATATTTTCCCAAATGCAACTTTTTGCAAATTTTCTTTTTGATTCCCGTGCAGGCCACTCTTCTAAGCGTACATACAAAATTTCCGGCACATCGGTGTCATAGGGCCGGAGAAAAAAACATTTTAAAATTGTTCGAGCCCAAGTCTTGCATTATGCCCATGAAAAGTATGATATTTTTCAAATGCAACTTTTTGCAAATTTTCTTTTTGATTCCCTTGGAGGCCACTATTCTTAGCGTACATACAAAATTTCCGGCACATCGGTGTCATAGGGCCGGAGAAAACTACATTTTAAAATTGTTCGACCCAAGTCTTGCATTATGCCCATGAAAAGTACGATATTTTCCCAAATGCAACTTTTTGCAAATTTTCTTTTTGATTCCCGTGCAGGCCACTCTTCTAAGCGTACATACAAAATTTCCGGCACATCGGTGTCATAGGGCCGGAGAAAAAAACATTTAAAAATTGTTCGAGCCCAAGTCTTGCATTATGCCCATGAAAAGTATGATATTTTCCCAAATGCAACTTTTTGCAAATTTTCTTTTTGATTCCCGTGCAGGACACTCTTCTAAGGTACATACAAAATTTCCGGCACTTCGGTGTCATAGGGCCGGAGAAAACTACATTTTAAAATTGTTCGACCCAAGTCTTGCATTATGCCCATGAAAAGTACAATATTTTCCCAAATGCAACTTATTGCCAATTTTCTTTTTGATTCCCGTACAGGCTACTATTATTATTGTACATACAAAATTTCCGGCACATCGGTGTCATAGGGCCGGAGAAAAAAACATTTAAAAATTGTTCGAGCCCAAGTCTTGCATTATGCCCATGAAAAGTATGATATTTTCCCAAATGCAACTTTTTGCAAATTTTCTTTTTGATTCCCGTGCAGGACACTCTTCTAAGGTACATACAAAATTTCCGGCACTTCGGTGTCATAGGGCCGGAGAAAACTACATTTTAAAATTGTTCGAGCCCAAGTCTTGCATTATGCCCATGAAAAGTACAATATTTTCCCAAATGCAACTTATTGCCAATTTTCTTTTTGATTCCCGTGCAGGCTACTATTATTATTGTACATACAAAATTTCCGGCACATCGGTGTCATAGGGCCGGAGAAAACTACATTTTAAAATTTTTCGACCCAAGTATTGCATTATGCCCATGAAAAGTATGATATTTTCCAAATGCAACTTTTTGCAAATTTTCTTTTTGATTCCCGTGCAGGCCACTATTCTTAGCGTACATACAAAATTTCTGGCACATCAGCGGCATAGGGCCGGAGAAAACTACATTTTAAAATTGTTCGACCCAAGTATTGCATTATGCCCATGAAAAGTATGATATTTTCCAAATGCAACTTTTTGCAAATTTTCTTTTTGATTCCACTGTGCAGGACACTCTTCTAAGCGTACATACAAAATTTCCGGCACATCGGTGTCATAGGGCCGGAGAAAAAAACATTTTAAAATTGTTCGAGCCCAAGTCTTGCATTATGCCCATGAAAAGTATGATATTTTCCCAAATGCAACTTTTTGCAAATTTTAATTTTGATTCCCGTGCAGGCTACTATTCTTATTGTACATACAAAATTTCCGGCACATCGGTGTCATAGGGCCGGAGAAAACTACATTTTAAAATTGTTCGAGCCCAAGTCTTGCATTATGCCCATGAAAAGTATGATATTTTCCCAAATGCAACTTTTTGCAAATTTTCTTTTTGATTCCCGTGCAGGCCACTCTTCTAAGCGTACATGCAAAATTTCCGGCACATCGGTGTCATAGGGCCGGAGAAAAAAACATTTTAAAATTGTTCGAGCCCAAGTCTTGCATTATGCCCATGAAAAGTATGATATTTTCCCAAATGCAACTTTTTGCAAATTTTCTTTTTGATTCCCGTGCAGGACACTCTTCTAAGGTACATACAAAATTTCCGGCACTTCGGTGTCATAGGGCCGGAGAAAACTACATTTTAAAATTGTTCGACCCAAGTCTTGCATTATGCCCATGAAAAGTACAATATTTTCCCAAATGCAACTTATTGCCAATTTTCTTTTTGATTCCCGTACAGGCTACTATTATTATTGTACATACAAAATTTCCGGCACATCGGTGTCATAGGGCCGGAGAAAAAAACATTTAAAAATTGTTCGAGCCCAAGTCTTGCATTATGCCCATGAAAAGTATGATATTTTCCCAAATGCAACTTTTTGCAAATTTTCTTTTTGATTCCCGTGCAGGACACTCTTCTAAGGTACATACAAAATTTCCGGCACTTCGGTGTCATAGGGCCGGAGAAAACTACATTTTAAAATTGTTCGACCCAAGTCTTGCATTATGCCCATGAAAAGTACAATATTTTCCCAAATGCAACTTATTGCCAATTTTCTTTTTGATTCCCGTGCAGGCTACTATTATTATTGTACATACAAAATTTCCGGCACATCGGTGTCATAGGGCCGGAGAAAACTACATTTTAAAATTTTTCGACCCAAGTATTGCATTATGCCCATGAAAAGTATGATATTTTCCAAATGCAACTTTTTGCAAATTTTCTTTTTGATTCCCGTGCAGGCCACTATTCTTAGCGTACATACAAAATTTCTGGCACATCAGCGGCATAGGGCCGGAGAAAACTACATTTTAAAATTGTTCGACCCAAGTATTGCATTATGCCCATGAAAAGTATGATATTTTCCAAATGCAACTTTTTGCAAATTTTCTTTTTGATTCCCGTGCAGGACACTCTTCTAAGCGTACATACAAAATTTCCGGCACATCGGTGTCATAGGGCCGGAGAAAAAAACATTTTAAAATTGTTCGAGCCCAAGTCTTGCATTATGCCCATGAAAAGTATGATATTTTCCCAAATGCAACTTTTTGCAAATTTTAATTTTGATTCCCGTGCAGGCTACTATTCTTATTGTACATACAAAATTTCCGGCACATCGGTGTCATAGGGCCGGAGAAAACTACATTTTAAAATTGTTCGAGCCCAAGTCTTGCATTATGCCCATGAAAAGTATGATATTTTCCCAAATGCAACTTTTTGCAAATTTTCTTTTTGATTCCCGTGCAGGCCACTCTTCTTAGCGTACATACAAAATTTCCGGCACATCGGTGTCATAGGGCCGGAGAAAACTACATTTTAAAATTTTTCGACCCAAGTATTGCATTATGCCCATGAAAAGTATGATATTTTCCAAATGCAACTTTTTGCAAATTTTCTTTTTGATTCCCGTGCAGGCCACTATTCTTAGCGTACATACAAAATTTCTGGCACATCAGCGGCATAGGGCCGGAGAAAACTACATTTTAAAATTGTTCGACCCAAGTATTGCAATATGCCCATGAAAAGTATGATATTTTCCAAATGCAACTTTTTGCAAATTTTCTTTTTGATTCCCGTGCAGGACACTCTTCTAAGCGTACATACAAAATTTCCGGCACATCGGTGTCATAGGGCCGGAGAAAAAAACATTTTAAAATTGTTCGAGCCCAAGTCTTGCATTATGCCCATGAAAAGTATGATATTTTCCCAAATGCAACTTTTTGCAAATTTTAATTTTGATTCCCGTGCAGGCTACTATTCTTATTGTACATACAAAATTTCCGGCACATCGGTGTCATAGGGCCGGAGAAAAAAACATTTTAAAATTGTTCGAGCCCAAGTCTTGCATTATGCCCATGAAAAGTATGATATTTTCCCAAATGCAACTTTTTGCAAATTTTCTTTTTGATTCCCGTGCAGGCTACTATTCTTATTGTACAGACAAAATTTCCGGCTCATCGGTGTCATAGGGCCGGAGAAAACTACATTTTAAAATTGTTCGACCCAAGTCTTGCATTATGCCCATGAAAAGTACGATATTTTCCCAAATGCAACTTTTTGCAAATTTTCTTTTTGATTCCCGTGCAGGCCACTCTTCTAAGCGTACATACAAAATTTCCGGCACATCGGTGTCATAGGGCCGGAGAAAACTACATTTTAAAATTGTTCGACCCAAGTCTTGCATTATGCCCATGAAAAGTACGATATTTTCCCAAATGCAACTTTTTGCAAATTTTCTTTTTGATTCCCGTGCAGGCCACTCTTCTAAGCGTACATACAAAATTTCCGGCACATCGGTGTCATAGGGCCGGAGAAAAAAACATTTTAAAATTGTTCGAGCCCAAGTCTTGCATTATGCCCATGAAAAGTATGATATTTTTCAAATGCAACTTTTTGCAAATTTTCTTTTTGATTCCCTTGGAGGCCACTATTCTTAGCGTACATACAAAATTTCTGGCACATCAGCGGCATAGGGCCGGAGAAAACGACATTTTAAAATTGTTCGACCCAAGTCTTGCATTATGCCCATGAAAAGTACGATATTTTCCCAAATGCAACTTTTTGCAAATTTTCTTTTTGATTCCCGTGCAGGCCACTCTTCTAAGCGTACATACAAAATTTCCGGCACATCGGTGTCATAGGGCCGGAGAAAAAAACATTTTAAAATTGTTCGAGCCCAAGTCTTGGATTATGCCCATGACAAGTATGATATTTTCCCAAATGCAACTTTTTGCAAATTTTCTTTTTGATTCCCGTGCAGGCCACTATTCTTAGCGTACAAACAAAATTTCCGGCACATCAGCGGCATAGGGCCGGAGAAAACTACATTTTAAAATTGTTCGACCCAAATCTTGCATTATGCCCATGAAAAGTACGATATTTTCCCAAATGCAACTTTTTGCAAATTTTCCTTTTGATTCCCGTGCAGGCCACTCTTCTAAGCGTACATACAAAATTTCCGGCACATCGGTGTCATAGGGCCGGAGAAAACTACATTTTAAAATAGTTCGACCCAAGTCTTGCATTATGCCCATGAAAAGTACGATATTTTCCAAATGCAACTTTTTGCAAATTTTCTTTTTGATTCCCGTGCAGGCCACTCTTCTAAGCGTACATACAAAATTTCCGGCACATCGGTGTCATAGGGCCGGAGAAAAAAACATTTTAAAATTGTTCGAGCCCAAGTCTTGCATTATGCCCATGAAAAGTATGATATTTTCCCAAATGCAACTTTTTGCAAATTTTCTTTTTGATTCCCGTGCAGGCCACTCTTCTAAGCGTACATACAAAATTTCCGGCACATCGGTGTCATAGGGCCGGAGAAAAAAACATTTTAAAATTGTTCGAGCCCAAGTCTTGCATTATGCCCATGACAAGTATGATATTTTCCCAAATGCAACTTTTTGCAAATTTTCTTTTTGATTCCCGTGCAGGCCACTATTCTTAGCGTACAAACAAAATTTCCGGCACATCAGCGGCATAGGGCCGGAGAAAACTACATTTTAAAATTGTTCGACCCAAGTCTTGCATTATGCCCATGAAAAGTACGATATTTTCCCAAATGCAACTTTTTGCAAATTTTCTTTTTGATTCCCGTGCAGGCCACTCTTCTAAGCGTACATACAAAATTTCCGGCACATCGGTGTCATAGGGCCGGAGAAAACTACATTTTAAAATAGTTCGACCCAAGTCTTGCATTATGCCCATGAAAAGTACGATATTTTCCAAATGCAACTTTTTGCAAATTTTCTTTTTGATTCCCGTGCAGGCCACTCTTCTAAGCGTACATACAAAATTTCCGGCACATCGGTGTCATAGGGCCGGAGAAAAAAACATTTTAAAATTGTTCGAGCCCAAGTCTTGCATTATGCCCATGAAAAGTATGATATTTTCCCAAATGCAACTTTTTGCAAATTTTCTTTTTGATTCCCGTGCAGGCCACTCTTCTAAGCGTACATACAAAATTTCCGGCACATCGGTGTCATAGGGCCGGAGAAAAAAACATTTTAAAATTGTTCGAGCCCAAGTCTTGCATTATGCCCATGACAAGTATGATATTTTCCCAAATGCAACTTTTTGCAAATTTTCTTTTTGATTCCCGTGCAGGCCACTATTCTTAGCGTACAAACAAAATTTCCGGCACATCAGCGGCATAGGGCCGGAGAAAACTACATTTTAAAATTGTTCGACCCAAGTCTTGCATTATGCCCATGAAAAGTACGATATTTTCCCAAATGCAACTTTTTGCAAATTTTCTTTTTGATTCCCGTGCAGGCCACTCTTCTAAGCGTACATACAAAATTTCCGGCACATCGGTGTCATAGGGCCGGAGAAAACTACATTTTAAAATAGTTCGACCCAAGTCTTGCATTATGCCCATGAAAAGTACGATATTTTCCAAATGCAACTTTTTGCAAATTTTCTTTTTGATTCCCGTGCAGGCCACTCTTCTAAGCGTACATACAAAATTTCCGGCACATCGGTGTCATAGGGCCGGAGAAAAAAACATTTTAAAATTGTTCGAGCCCAAGTCTTGCATTATGCCCATGAAAAGTATGATATTTTCCCAAATGCAACTTTTTGCAAATTTTCTTTTTGATTCCCGTCTAGGCCACTCTTCTAAGCGTACATACAAAATTTCCGGCACATCAGCGGCATAGGGCCGGAGAAAACTACATTTTAAAATTGTTCGACCCAAGTCTTGCATTATGCCCATGAAAAGTACGATATTTTCCCAAATGCAACTTTTTGCAAATTTTCTTTTTGATTCCCGTGCAGGCCACTCTTCTAAGCGTACATACAAAATTTCCGGCACATCGGTGTCATAGGGCCGGAGAAAACTACATTTTAAAATAGTTCGACCCAAGTCTTGCATTATGCCCATGAAAAGTACGATATTTTCCAAATGCAACTTTTTGCAAATTTTCTTTTTGATTCCCGTGCAGGCCACTCTTCTAAGCGTACATACAAAATTTCCGGCACATCGGTGTCATAGGGCCGGAGAAAAAAACATTTTAAAATTGTTCGAGCCCAAGTCTTGCATTATGCCCATGAAAAGTATGATATTTTCCCAAATGCAACTTTTTGCAAATTTTCTTTTTGATTCCCGTCTAGGCCACTCTTCTAAGCGTACATACAAAATTTCCGGCACATCGGTGTCATAGGGCCGGAGAAAAAAACATTTTAAAATTGTTCGAGCCCAAGTCTTGCATTATGCCCATGACAAGTATGATATTTTCCCAAATGCAACTTTTTGCAAATTTTCTTTTTGATTCCCGTGCAGGCCACTATTCTTAGCGTACAAACAAAATTTCCGGCACATCAGCGGCATAGGGCCGGAGAAAACTACATTTTAAAATTGTTCGACCCAAGTATTGCATTATGCCCATGTAAAGTATGATATTTTCCAAATGCAACTTTTTGCAAATTTTCTTTTTGATTCCCGTGCAGGCCACTATTCTTAGCGTACATACAAAATTTCCGGCACATCAGCGGCATAGGGCCGGAGAAAACTACATTTTAAAATTGTTCGACCCAAGTCTTGCATTATGCCCATGAAAAGTATGATATTTTCCCAAATGCAACTTTTTGCAAATTTTAATTTTGATTCCCGTGCAGGCTACTATTCTTATTGTACATACAAAATTTCCGGCACATCGGTGTCATAGGGCCGGAGAAAAAAACATTTTAAAATTGTTCGAGCCCAAGTCTTGCATTATGCCCATGAAAAGTATGATATTTTCCCAAATGCAACTTTTTGCAAATTTTCTTTTTGATTCCCGTGCAGGCTACTATTCTTATTGTACATACAAAATTTCCGGCTCATCGGTGTCATAGGGCCGGAGAAAACTACATTTTAAAATTGTTCGACCCAAGTCTTGCATTATGCCCATGAAAAGTACGATATTTTCCCAAATGCAACTTTTTGCAAATTTTCTTTTTGATTCCCGTGCAGGCCACTCTTCTAAGCGTACATACAAAATTTCCGGCACATCGGTGTCATAGGGCCGGAGAAAAAAACATTTTAAAATTGTTCGAGCCCAAGTCTTGCATTATGCCCATGAAAAGTATGATATTTTTCAAATGCAACTTTTTGCAAATTTTCTTTTTGATTCCCTTGGAGGCCACTATTCTTAGCGTACATACAAAATTTCTGGCACATCAGCGGCATAGGGCCGGAGAAAACTACATTTTAAAATTGTTCGACCCAAGTCTTGCATTATGCCCATGAAAAGTACGATATTTTCCCAAATGCAACTTTTTGCAAATTTTCTTTTTGATTCCCGTGCAGGCCACTCTTCTTAGCGTACATACAAAATTTCCGGCACATCGGTGTCATAGGGCCGGAGAAAAAAACATTTTAAAATTGTTCGAGCCCAAGTCTTGCATTATGCCCATGAAAAGTATGATATTTTCCCAAATGCAACTTTTTGCAAATTTTCTTTTTGATTCCCGTGCAGGCTACTATTCTTATTGTACATACAAAATTTCCGGCTCATCGGTGTCATAGGGCCGGAGAAAACTACATTTTAAAATTGTTCGACCCAAGTCTTGCATTATGCCCATGAAAAGTACGATATTTTCCCAAATGCAACTTTTTGCAAATTTTCTTTTTGATTCCCGTGCAGGCCACTCTTCTAAGCGTACATACAAAATTTCCGGCACATCGGTGTCATAGGGCCGGAGAAAAAAACATTTTAAAATTGTTCGAGCCCAAGTCTTGCATTATGCCCATGAAAAGTATGATATTTTTCAAATGCAACTTTTTGCAAATTTTCTTTTTGATTCCCTTGGAGGCCACTATTCTTAGCGTACATACAAAATTTCTGGCACATCAGCGGCATAGGGCCGGAGAAAACTACATTTTAAAATTGTTCGACCCAAGTCTTGCATTATGCCCATGAAAAGTACGATATTTTCCCAAATGCAACTTTTTGCAAATTTTCTTTTTGATTCCCGTGCAGGCCACTCTTCTTAGCGTACATACAAAATTTCCGGCACATCGGTGTCATAGGGCCGGAGAAAACTACATTTTAAAATAGTTCGACCCAAGTCTTGCATTATGCCCATGAAAAGTACGATATTTTCCAAATGCAACTTTTTGCAAATTTTCTTTTTGATTCCCGTGCAGGCCACTCTTCTAAGCGTACATACAAAATTTCCGGCACATCGGTGTCATAGGGCCGGAGAAAAAAACATTTTAAAATTGTTCGAGCCCAAGTCTTGCATTATGCCCATGAAAAGTATGATATTTTCCCAAATGCAACTTTTTGCAAATTTTCTTTTTGATTCCCGTGCAGGCCACTCTTCTGCGTACATACAAAATTTCCGGCACATCGGTGTCATAGGGCCGGAGAAAAAAACATTTTAAAATTGTTCGAGCCCAAGTCTTGCATTATGCCCATGAAAAGTATGATATTTTCCCAAATGCAACTTTTTGCAAATTTTCTTTTTGATTCCCGTGCAGGCCACTCTTCTAAGCGTACATTCAAAATTTCCGGCACATCGGTGTCATAGGGCCGGAGAAAAAAACATTTTAAAATTGTTCGAGCCCAAGTCTTGCATTATGCCCATGAAAAGTATGATATTTTTCAAATGCAACTTTTTGCAAATTTTCTTTTTGATTCCCGTGCAGGCCACTATTCTTAGCGTACAAACAAAATTTCCGGCACATCAGCGGCTTAGGGCCGGAGAAAACTACATTTTAAAATTGTTCGTCCCAAGTATTGCATTATGCCCATGTAAAGTATGATATTTTCCAAATGCAACTTTTTGCAAATTTTCTTTTTGATTCCCGTGCAGGCCACTATTCTTAGCGTACATACAAAATTTCCGGCACATCAGCGGCATAGGGCCGGAGAAAACTACATTTTAAAATTGTTCGACCCAAGTCTTGCATTATGCCCATGAAAAGTACGATATTTTCCCAAATGCAACTTTTTGCAAATTTTCTTTTTGATTCCCGTGCAGGCCACTCTTCTAAGCGTACATGCAAAATTTCCGGCACATCGGTGTCATAGGGCCGGAGAAAAAAACATTTTAAAATTGTTCGAGCCCAAGTCTTGCATTATGCCCATGAAAAGTATGATATTTTCCCAAATGCAACTTTTTGCAAATTTTCTTTTTGATTCCCGTGCAGGACACTCTTCTAAGGTACATACAAAATTTCCGGCACATCGGTGTCATAGGGCCGGAGAAAACTACATTTTAAAATAGTTCGACCCAAGTCTTGCATTATGCCCATGAAAAGTACGATATTTTCCAAATGCAACTTTTTGCAAATTTTCTTTTTGATTCCCGTGCAGGCCACTATTCTTATTGTACATACAAAATTTCCGGCACATCGGTGTCATAGGGCCGGAGAAAAAAACATTTTAAAATTGTTCGACCCAAGTCTTGCATTATGCCCATGAAAAGTACGATATTTTCCAAATGCAACTTTTTGCAAATTTTCTTTTTGATTCCCGTGCAGGCCACTCTTCTAAGCGTACATACAAAATTTCCGGCACATCGGTGTCATAGGGCCGGAGAAAAAAACATTTTAAAATTGTTCGAGCCCAAGTCTTGCATTATGCCCATGAAAAGTATGATATTTTCCCAAATGCAACTTTTTGCAAATTTTCTTTTTGATTCCCGTGCAGGCCACTCTTCTGCGTACATACAAAATTTCCGGCACATCGGTGTCATAGGGCCGGAGAAAAAAACATTTTAAAATTGTTCGAGCCCAAGTCTTGCATTATGCCCATGAAAAGTATGATATTTTTCAAATGCAACTTTTTGCAAATTTTCTTTTGGATTCCCGTGCAGGCCACTCTTCTAAGCGTACATACAAAATTTCATACCCATCGGTGTCATAGGGCCGGAGAAAAAAATATTTTAAAATTGTTCGTGCCCAAGTCTTGCATTATGCCCATGAAAAGTATGATATTTTCCCAAATGCAACTTTTTGCAAATATTCTTTTCGATTCCCGTGCAGGACACTCTTCTAAGGTACATACAAAATTTCCGGCACATCGGTGTCAAAGGGCCGGAGAAAAAAACATTTTAAAATTGTTCGAGCCCAAGTCTTGCATTATGCCCATGAAAAGTATGATATTTTCCCAAATGCAACTTTTTGCAAATTTTCTTTTTGATTCCCGTGCAGGACACTCTTCTAAAGTACATACAAAATTTCCGGCACATCGGTGTCATAGGGCCGGAGAAAACTACATTTTAAAATAGTTCGACCCAAGTCTTGCATTATGCCCATGAAAAGTACGATATTTTCCAAATGCAACTTTTTGCCAATTTTCTTTTTGATTCCCGTGCAGGCTACTATTCTTATTGTACATACAAAATTTCCGGCACATCGGTGTCATAGGGCCGGAGAAAAAAACATTTTAAAATTGTTCGACCCAAGTCTTGCATTATGCCCATGAAAAGTACGATATTTTCCAAATGCAACTTTTTGCAAATTTTCTTTTTGATTCCCGTGCAGGCCACTCTTCTAAGCGTACATACAAAATTTCCGGCACATCGGTGTCATAGGGCCGGAGAAAAAAACATTTTAAAATTGTTCGAGCCCAAGTCGTGCATTATGCCCATGAAAAGTATGATATTTTCCCAAATGCAACTTTTTGCAAATTTTCTTTTTGATTCCCGTGCAGGCCACTCTTCTAAGCGTACATACAAAATTTCCGGCACATCGGTGTCATAGGGCCGGAGAAAAAAACATTTTAAAATTGTTCGAGCCCAAGTCTTGCATTATGCCCATGAAAAGTATGATATTTTTCAAATGCAACTTTTTGCAAATTTTCTTTTTGATTCCCGTGCAGGCCACTATTCTTAGCGTACAAACAAAATTTCCGGCACATCAGCGGCATAGGGCCGGAGAAAACTACATTTTAAAATTGTTCGACCCAAGTCTTGCATTATGCCCATGAAAAGTATGATATTTTCCCAAATGCAACTTTTTGCAAATTTTCTTTTCGATTCCCGTGCAGGACACTCTTCTAAGGTACATACAAAATTTCCGGCACATCGGTGTCATAGGGCCGGAGAAAACTACATTTTAAAATTGTTCGAACCAAGTCTTGCATTATGCCCATGAAAAGTACGATATTTTCCCAAATGCAACTTTTTGCAAATTTTCTATTTGATTCCCGTGCAGGACACTCTTCTAAGCGTACATACACAATTTCCGGCACATCGGTGTCATTGGGCCGGAGAAAAAAACATTTTAAAATTGTTCGAGCCCAAGTCTTGCATTATGCCCATGAAAAGTATGATATTTTCCCAAATGCAACTTTTTGCAAATTTTCTTTTTGATTCCCGTGCAGGCTACTATTCTTATTGTACATACAAAATTTCCGGCTCATCGGTGTCATAGGGCCGGAGAAAAAAACATTTTAAAATTGTTCGAGCCCAAGTCTTGTATTATGCCCATGAAAAGTATGATATTTTCCAAATGCAACTTTTTGCAAATTTTCTTTTTGATTCCCGTGCAGGCCACTATTCTTAGCGTACATACAAAATTTCCGGCACATCAGCGGCGTAGGGCCGGAGAAAACTTCATTTTAAAATTGTTCGACCCAAGTCTTGCATTATGCCCATGAAAAATACGATATTTTCCCAAATGCAACTTTTTGCAAATTTTCTTTTTGATTCCCGTGCAGGACACCCTTCTAAGGTACATACAAAATTTCCATAGGGTCATAGGGCCGGAGAAAAAAACATTTTAAAATTGTTCGAGCCCAAGTCTTGCATTATGCCCATGAAAAGTATGATATTTTCCCAAATGCAACTTTTTGCAAATTTTCTGATTGATTCCCGTGCAGGACACCCTTCTAAGGTACATACAAAATTTCCGGCACATCGGTGTCAAAGGGCCGGAGAAAAAAACATTTTAAAATTGTTCGAGCCCAAGTCTTGCATTATGCCCATGAAAAGTATGATATTTTCACAAATGCAACTTTTTGCAAAATTTCTTTTTGATTCCTATGCAGGCCACTATTCTAAGCGTAGATACCAAATTTCATACATATGATATTTTCCCAAATGCAACTTTTTGCAAAATTTCTTTTTGATTCCTATGCAGGCCACTATTCTAAGCGTACATACCAAATTTCATACCCATCGGTAACATAGGGCCGGAGAAAATTACATTTTAAAATTGTTCGAGCCCAAGTGTTGCATGAAAAGTATGATATTTTCACAAATGCAACTTTTTGCAACATTTCTTTTTGATTCCTATGCGGGCCACTAATCTAAGCGTACATACAAAATTTCATACCCATCGGTGGCATAGGGCCGGAGAAAATTACATTTTAAAATTGTTCGAGCCCAAGTGTTGCATGAAAAGTACGATATTTTCCCAAATGCAACTTTTTGCAAATTTTCTTTTGGATTCCCGTGCAGGCCACTCTTCTAAGCGTACATACAAAATTTCATACCCATCGGTGTCATAGGGCCGGAGAAAAAAACATTTTAAAATTGTTCGAGCCCAAGTCTTGCATTATGCCCATGAAAAGTATGATATTTTCCCAAATGCAACTTTTTGCAAATATTCTTTTCGATTCCCGTGCAGGACACTCTTCTTAGGTACATACAAAATTTCCGGCACATCGGTGTCATAGGGCCGGAGAAAAAAACATTTTAAAATTGTTCGAGCCCAAGTCTGCATTATGCCCATGAAAAGTACGATTGATTCCCGTGCAGGCCACTCTTCTAAGCGTACATACAAAATTTCCTGCACATCGGTGTCATAGGGCCGGAGAAAAAAACATTTTAAAATTGTTCGAGCCCAAGTCTTGCATTATGCCCATGAAAAGTACGATATTTTCCCAAATGCAACTTTTTGCAAATTTTCTTTTTGATTCCCGTGCAGGCCACTCTTCTAAGCGTACATACAAAATTTCCTGCACATCGGTGTCATAGGGCCGGAGAAAAAAACATTTTAAAATTGTTCGAGCCCAAGTCTTGCATTATGCCCATGAAAAGTACGATATTTTCCCAAATGCAACTTTTTGCAAATTTTCTTTTTGATTCCCGTGCAGGCCACTATTCTAAGCGTACAGACAAAATTTCCGGCACATCGGTGTCATAGGGCCGGAGAAAACTACATTTTAAAATTGTTCGACCCAAGTCTTGCATTATGCCCATGAAAAGTATGATAATTTCCCAAATGCAACTTTTTGCAAATTTTCTTTTTGATTCCCGTGCAGGACACTCTTCTAAGCGTACATACAAAATTTCCGGCACATCGGTGTCATAGGGCCGGAGAAAAAAACATTTTAAAATTGTTCGAGCCCAAGTCTTGCATTATGCCCATGAAAAGTATGATATTTTCCCAAATGCAACTTTTTGCAAATTTTCTTTTCGATTCCCGTGCAGGACACTCTTCTAAGGTACATACAAAATTTCCGGCACATCGGTGTCAAATGGCCGGAGAAAAAAACATTTTAAAATTGTTCGAGCCCAAGTCTGCATTATGCCCATGAAAAGTACGATTGATTCCCGTGCACGCCACTCTTCTAAGCGTACATAAAAAAATCCCGGCACATCGGTGTCATAGGGCCGGAGAAAAAAACATTTTAAAATTGTTCGAGCCCAAGTCTTGCATTATGCCCATGAAAAGTATGATATTTTCCCAAATGCAACTTTTTGCAAATTTTCTTTTCGATTCCCGTGCAGGCTACTATTCTTATTGTACATACAAAATTTCCGGCTCATCGGTGTCATAGGGCCGGAGAAAAAAACATTTTAAAATTGTTCGAGCCCAAGTCTGCATTATGCCCATGAAAAGTACGATTGATTCCCGTGCAGGCCACTCTTCTAAGCGTACATAAAAAAATTCCGGCACATCGGTGTCATAGGGCCGGAGAAAAAAACATTTTAAAATTGTTCGAGCCCAAGTCTTGCATTATGCCCATGAAAAGTATGATATTTTCCCAAATGCAACTTTTTGCAAATTTTCTTTTCGATTCCCGTGCAGGACACTCTTCTAAGCGTACATACAAAATTTCATACCCATCGGTGTCATAGGGCCGGAGAAAACTACATTTTAAAATTGTTCGACCCAAGTCTTGCATTATGCCCATGAAAAGTATGATAATTTCCCAAATGCAACTTTTTGCAAATTTTCTTTTTGATTCCCGTGCAGGACACTCTTCTAAGCGTACATACAAAATTTCCGGCACATCGGTGTCATAGGGCCGGAGAAAAAAACATTTTAAAATTGTTCGAGCCCAAGTCTTGCATTATGCCCATGAAAAGTATGATATTTTCCCAAATGCAACTTTTTGCAAATTTTCTTTTCGATTCCCGTGCAGGACACTCTTCTAAGGTACATACAAAATTTCCGGCACATCGGTGTCAAAGGGCCGGAGAAAAAAACATTTTAAAATTGTTCGAGCCCAAGTCTGCATTATGCCCATGAAAAGTACGATTGATTCCCGTGCAGGCCACTCTTCTAAGCGTACATACAAAATTTCCTGCACATCGGTGTCATAGGGCCGGAGAAAAAAACATTTTAAAATTGTTCGAGCCCAAGTCTGCATTATGCCCATGAAAAGTACGATTGATTCCCGTGCAGGCCACTATTCTTAGCGTACATACAAAATTTCCGGCTCATCGGTGTCATAGGGCCGGAGAAAAAAACATTTTAAAATTGTTCGAGCCCAAGTCTTGCATTATGCCCATGAAAAGTACGATATTTTCCAAATGCAACTTTTTGCAAATTTTCTTATTGATTCCCGTGCAGGACACCCTTCTAAGGTACATACAAAATTTCCGGCACATCGGTGTCAAAGGGCCGGAGAAAAAAACATTTTAAAATTGTTCGAGCCCAAGTCTTGCATTATGCCCATGAAAAGTATGATATTTTCCCAAATGCAACTTTTTGCAAATTTTCTTTTCGATTCCCGTGCAGGACACTCTTCTAAGCGTACATACAAAATTTCATACCCATCGGTGTCATAGGGCCGGAGAAAACTACATTTTAAAATTGTTCGACCCAAGTCTTGCATTATGCCCATGAAAAGTATGATAATTTCCCAAATGCAACTTTTTGCAAATTTTCTTTTTGATTCCCGTGCAGGACACTCTTCTTAGCGTACATACAAAATTTCCGGCACATCGGTGTCATAGGGCCGGAGAAAAAAACATTTTAAAATTGTTCGAGCCCAAGTCTTGCATTATGCCCATGAAAAGTATGATATTTTCCCAAATGCAACTTTTTGCAAATTTTCTTTTCGATTCCCGTGCAGGACACTCTTCTAAGGTACATACAAAATTTCCGGCACATCGGTGTCAGAGGGCCGGAGAAAAAAACATTTTAAAATTGTTCGAGCCCAAGTCTGCATTATGCCCATGAAAAGTACGATTGATTCCCGTGCAGGCCACTCTTCTAAGCGTACATAAAAAAATCCCGGCACATCGGTGTCATAGGGCCGGAGAAAAAAACATTTTAAAATTGTTCGAGCCCAAGTCTTGCATTATGCCCATGAAAAGTATGATATTTTCCCAAATGCAACTTTTTGCAAATTTTCTTTTCGATTCCCGTGCAGGCTACTATTCTTATTGTACATACAAAATTTCCGGCTCATCGGTGTCATAGGGCCGGAGAAAAAAACATTTTAAAATTGTTCGAGCCCAAGTCTGCATTATGCCCATGAAAAGTACGATTGATTCCCGTGCAGGCCACTCTTCTAAGCGTACATAAAAAAATTCCGGCACATCGGTGTCATAGGGCCGGAGAAAAAAACATTTTAAAATTGTTCGAGCCCAAGTCTTGCATTATGCCCATGAAAAGTATGATATTTTCCCAAATGCAACTTTTTGCAAATTTTCTTTTTGATTCCCGTGCAGGCTACTATTCTTATTGTACATACAAAATTTCCGGCTCATCGGTGTCATAGGGCCGGGAAAAAAACATTTTAAAATTGTTCGAGCCCAAGTCTTGCATTATGCCCATGAAAAGTACGATTGATTCCCGTGCAGGCCACTATTCTTAGCGTACATACAAAATTTCCGGCTCATCGGTGTCATAGGGCCGGAGAAAAAAACATTTTAAAATTGTTCGAGCCCAAGTCTTGCATTATGCCCATGAAAAGTACGATATTTTCCAAATGCAACTTTTTGCAAATTTTCTTATTGATTCCCGTGCAGGACACCCTTCTAAGGTACATACAAAATTTCCGGCACATCGGTGTCAAAGGGCCGGAGAAAAAAACATTTTAAAATTGTTCGAGCCCAAGTCTTGCATTATGCCCATGAAAAGTATGATATTTTCCCAAATGCAACTTTTTGCAAATTTTCTTTTCGATTCCCGTGCAGGACACTCTTCTAAGCGTACATACAAAATTTCATACCCATCGGTGTCATAGGGCCGGAGAAAAAAACATTTTAAAATTGTTCGAGCCCAAGTCTTGCATTATGCCCATGAAAAGTATGATATTTTCCCAAATGCAACTTTTTGCAAATATTCTTTTCGATTCCCGTGCAGGACACTCTTCTTAGGTACATACAAAATTTCCGGCACATCGGTGTCATAGGGCCGGAGAAAAAAACATTTTAAAATTGTTCGAGCCCAAGTCTTGCATTATGCCCATGAAAAGTACGATATTTTCCAAATGCAACTTTTTGCAAATTTTCTTTTTGATTCCCGTGCAGGCCACTCTTCTAAGCGTACATACAAAATTTCCGGCACATCGGTGTCATAGGGCCGGAGAAAAAAACATTTTAAAATTGTTCGAGCCCAAGTCTTGCATTATGCCCATGAAAAGTATGATATTTTCCCAAATGCAACTTTTTGCAAATTTTCTTTTTGATTCCCGTGCAGGCCACTCTTCTAAGCGTACATACAAAATTTCCGGCACATCGGTGTCATAGGGCCGGAGAAAAAAACATTTTAAAATTGTTCGAGCCCAAGTCTTGCATTATGCCCATGAAAAGTATGATATTTTTCAAATGCAACTTTTTGCAAATTTTCTTTTTGATTCCCGTGCAGGCCACTATTCTTAGCGTACAAACAAAATTTCCGGCACATCAGCGGCATAGGGCCGGAGAAAACTACATTTTAAAATTGTTCGACCCAAGTATTGCATTATGCCCATGAAAAGTATGATATTTTCCAAATGCAACGTTTTGCAAATTTTCTTTTTGATTCCCGTGCAGGCCACTATTCTTAGCGTACATACAAAATTTCCGGCACATCAGCGGCATAGGGCCGGAGAAAACTACATTTTAAAATTGTTCGACCCAAGTCTTGCATTATGCCCATGAAAAGTATGATATTTTCCCAAATGCAACTTTTTGCAAATTTTCTTTTCGATTCCCGTGCAGGACACTCTTCTAAGGTACATACAAAATTTCCGGCACATCGGTGTCATAGGGCCGGAGAAAACTACATTTTAAAATTGTTCGAACCAAGTCTTGCATTATGCCCATGAAAAGTACGATATTTTCCCAAATGCAACTTTTTGCAAATTATCTATTTGATTCCCGTGCAGGACACTCTTCTAAGCGTACATACACAATTTCCGGCACATCGGTGTCATTGGGCCGGAGAAAAAAACATTTTAAAATTGTTCGAGCCCAAGTCTTGCATTATGCCCATGAAAAGTATGATATTTTCCCAAATGCAACTTTTTGCAAATTTTCTTTTTGATTCCCGTGCAGGCTACTATTCTTATTGTACATACAAAATTTCCGGCTCATCGGTGTCATAGGGCCGGAGAAAAAAACATTTTAAAATTGTTCGAGCCCAAGTCTTGCATTATGCCCATGAAAAGTATGATATTTTCCAAATGCAACTTTTTGCAAATTTTCTTTTTGATTCCCGTGCAGGCCACTATTCTTAGCGTACATACAAAATTTCCGGCACATCAGCGGCGTAGGGCCGGAGAAAACTTCATTTTAAAATTGTTCGACCCAAGTCTTGCATTATGCCCATGAAAAATACGATATTTTCCCAAATGCAACTTTTTGCAAATTTTCTTTTTGATTCCCGTGCAGGACACCCTTCTAAGGTACATACAAAATTTCCGGCACATCGGTGTCATAGGGCCGGAGAAAAAAACATTTTAAAATTGTTCGAGCCCAAGTCTTGCATTATGCCCATGAAAAGTATGATATTTTCCCAAATGCAACTTTTTGCAAATTTTCTGTTTGATTCCCGTGCAGGACACCCTTCTAAGGTACATACAAAATTTCCGGCACATCGGTGTCAAAGGGCCGGAGAAAAAAACATTTTAAAATTGTTCGAGCCCAAGTCTTGCATTATGCCCATGAAAAGTATGATATTTTCACAAATGCAACTTTTTGCAAAATTTCTTTTTGATTCCTATGCAGGCCACTATTCTAAGCGTAGATACCAAATTTCATACATATGATATTTTCCCAAATGCAACTTTTTGCAAAATTTCTTTTTGATTCCTATGCAGGCCACTATTCTAAGCGTACATACCAAATTTCATACCCATCGGTAACATAGGGCCGGAGAAAATTACATTTTAAAATTGTTCGAGCCCAAGTGTTGCATGAAAAGTATGATATTTTCACAAATGCAACTTTTTGCAACATTTCTTTTTGATTCCTATGCGGGCCACTAATCTAAGCGTACATACAAAATTTCATACCCATCGGTGGCATAGGGCCGGAGAAAATTACATTTTAAAATTGTTCGAGCCCAAGTGTTGCATGAAAAGTACGATATTTTCCCAAATGCAACTTTTTGCAAATTTTCTTTTGGATTCCCGTGCAGGCCACTCTTCTAAGCGTACATACAAAATTTCATACCCATCGGTGTCATAGGGCCGGAGAAAAAAACATTTTAAAATTGTTCGAGCCCAAGTCTTGCATTATGCCCATGAAAAGTATGATATTTTCCCAAATGCAACTTTTTGCAAATATTCTTTTCGATTCCCGTGCAGGACACTCTTCTTAGGTACATACAAAATTTCCGGCACATCGGTGTCAAAGGGCCGGAGAAAAAAACATTTTAAAATTGTTCGAGCCCAAGTCTTGCATTATGCCCATGAAAAGTATGATATTTTCCCAAATGCAACTTTTTGCAAATTTTCTTTTTGATTCCCGTGCAGGCTACTATTCTTTTTGTACATACAAAATTTCCGGCTCATCGGTGTCATAGGGCCGGAGAAAAAAACATTTTAAAATTGTTCGAGCCCAAGTCTGCATTATGCCCATGAAAAGTACGATTGATTCCCGTGCAGGCCACTCTTCTAAGCGTACATACAAAATTTCCTGCACATCGGTGTCATAGGGCCGGAGAAAAAAACATTTTAAAATTGTTCGAGCCCAAGTCTTGCATTATGCCCATGAAAAGTACGATATTTTCCCAAATGCAACTTTTTGCAAATTTTCTTTTTGATTCCCGTGCAGGCCACTATTCTAAGCGTACAGACAAAATTTCCGGCACTTCGGTGTCATAGGGCCGGAGAAAACTACATTTTAAAATTGTTCGACCCAAGTCTTGCATTATGCCCATGAAAATTACGATATTTTCCCAAATGCAACTTTTTGCAAATTTTCTATTTGATTCCCGTGCAGGACACTCTTCTAAGCGTACATACAAAATTTCCCGGCACATCGGTGTCATAGGGCCGGAGAAAAAAACATTTTAAAATTGTTCGAGCCCAAGTCTTGCATTATGCCCATGAAAAGTATGATATTTTCCCAAATGCAACTTTTTGCAAATTTTCTGTTTGATTCCCGTGCAGGACACCCTTCTAAGGTACATACAAAATTTCCGGCACATCGGTGTCAAAGGGCCGGAGAAAAAAACATTTTAAAATTGTTCGAGCCCAAGTCTTGCATTATGCCCATGAAAAGTATGATATTTTCACAAATGCAACTTTTTGCAAAATTTCTTTTTGATTCCTATGCAGGCCACTATTCTAAGCGTAGATACCAAATTTCATACATATGATATTTTCCCAAATGCAACTTTTTGCAAAATTTCTTTTTGATTCCTATGCAGGCCACTATTCTAAGCGTACATACCAAATTTCATACCCATCGGTAACATAGGGCCGGAGAAAATTACATTTTAAAATTGTTCGAGCCCAAGTGTTGCATGAAAAGTATGATATTTTCACAAATGCAACTTTTTGCAACATTTCTTTTTGATTCCTATGCGGGCCACTAATCTAAGCGTACATACAAAATTTCATACCCATCGGTGGCATAGGGCCGGAGAAAATTACATTTTAAAATTGTTCGAGCCCAAGTGTTGCATGAAAAGTACGATATTTTCCCAAATGCAACTTTTTGCAAATTTTCTTTTGGATTCCCGTGCAGGCCACTCTTCTAAGCGTACATACAAAATTTCATACCCATCGGTGTCATAGGGCCGGAGAAAAAAACATTTTAAAATTGTTCGAGCCCAAGTCTTGCATTATGCCCATGAAAAGTATGATATTTTCCCAAATGCAACTTTTTGCAAATATTCTTTTCGATTCCCGTGCAGGACACTCTTCTTAGGTACATACAAAATTTCCGGCACATCGGTGTCAAAGGGCCGGAGAAAAAAACATTTTAAAATTGTTCGAGCCCAAGTCTTGCATTATGCCCATGAAAAGTATGATATTTTCCCAAATGCAACTTTTTGCAAATTTTCTTTTTGATTCCCGTGCAGGCTACTATTCTTTTTGTACATACAAAATTTCCGGCTCATCGGTGTCATAGGGCCGGAGAAAAAAACATTTTAAAATTGTTCGAGCCCAAGTCTGCATTATGCCCATGAAAAGTACGATTGATTCCCGTGCAGGCCACTCTTCTAAGCGTACATACAAAATTTCCTGCACATCGGTGTCATAGGGCCGGAGAAAAAAACATTTTAAAATTGTTCGAGCCCAAGTCTTGCATTATGCCCATGAAAAGTACGATATTTTCCCAAATGCAACTTTTTGCAAATTTTCTTTTTGATTCCCGTGCAGGCCACTATTCTAAGCGTACAGACAAAATTTCCGGCACTTCGGTGTCATAGGGCCGGAGAAAACTACATTTTAAAATTGTTCGACCCAAGTCTTGCATTATGCCCATGAAAATTACGATATTTTCCCAAATGCAACTTTTTGCAAATTTTCTATTTGATTCCCGTGCAGGACACTCTTCTAAGCGTACATACAAAATTTCCCGGCACATCGGTGTCATAGGGCCGGAGAAAAAAACATTTTAAAATTGTTCGAGCCCAAGTCTTGCATTATGCCCATGAAAAGTATGATATTTTCCCAAATGCAACTTTTTGCAAATTTTCTTTTTGATTCCCGTGCAGGCTACTATTCTTATTGTACATACAAAATTTCCGGCTCATCGGTGTCATAGGGCCGGAGAAAAAAACATTTTAAAATTGTTCGAGCCCAAGTCTTGCATTATGCCCATGAAAAGTATGATATTTTCCAAATGCAACTTTTTGCAAATTTTCTTTTTGATTCCCGTGCAGGCCACTATTCTTAGCGTACATACAAAATTTCCGGCACATCAGCGGCGTAGGGCCGGAGAAAACTTCATTTTAAAATTGTTCGACCCAAGTCTTGCATTATGCCCATGAAAAATACGATATTTTCCCAAATGCAACTTTTTGCAAATATTCTTTTCGATTCCCGTGCAGGACACTCTTCTTAGGTACATACAAAATTTCCGGCACATCGGTGTCATAGGGCCAGAGAAAAAAACATTTTAAAATTGTTCGAGCCCAAGTCTGCATTATGCCCATGAAAAGTACGATTGATTCCCGTGCAGGCCACTCTTCTAAGCGTACATACAAAATTTCCTGCACATCGGTGTCATAGGGCCGGAGAAAAAAACATTTTAAAATTGTTCGAGCCCAAGTCTTGCATTATGCCCATGAAAAGTACGATATTTTCCCAAATGCAACTTTTTGCAAAATTTCTTTTTGATTCCTATGCAGGCCACTATTCTAAGCGTACCTACTAAATTTCATACCCATCGGTAGCATAGGGCCGGAGAAAATTACATTTTAAAATTGTTCGACCCCAAGTGTTGCATGAAAAGTATGATATTTTCCCAAATGCAACTTTTTGCAAAATTTCTTTTTGATTCCTATGCAGGCCACTATTCTAAGCGTAGATACCAAATTTCATACATACGATATTTTCCCAAATGCAACTTTTTGCAAAATTTCTTTTTGATTCCTATGCAGGCCACTATTCTAAACGTACATACCAAATTTCATACCCATCGGTAACATAGGGCCGGAGAAAATTACATTTTAAAATTGTTCGAGCCCAAGTGTTGCATGAAAAGTATGATATTTTCACAAATGCAACTTTTTGCAACATTTCTTTTTGATTCCTATGCGGGCCACTATTCTAAGCGTACATACAATATTTCATACCCATCGGTGGCAAAGGGCCGGAGAAAATTACATTTTAAAATTGTTCGAGCCCAAGTGTTGCATGAAAAGTATGATATTTTCACAAATGCAACATTTTGCAAAATTTCTTTTGATTCCTATGCAGGCCACTATTCTAAGCGTACATACCAAATTTCATACCCATCGGTAGCATAGGGCCGGAGAAAATTACATTTTAAAATTGTTCGAGCCCAAGTGTTGCATTATGCCCATGAAAAGTATGATATTTTCCCAATTGCATCTTTTTGCAAAATTTCTTTTTGATTCCTATGCAGGCCACTATTCTAAGCGTAGATACCAAATTTCATACATACGATATTTTCCCAAATGCAACTTTTTGCAAAATTTCTTTTTGATTCCTATGCAGGCCACTATTCTAAACGTACATACCAAATTTCATACCCATCGGTAGCATAGGGCCGGAGAAAATTACATTTTAAAATTGTTCGACCCCAAGTGTTGCATGAAAAGTATGATATTTTCCCAAATGCAACTTTTTGCAAAATTTCTTTTTGATTCCTATGCAGGCCACTATTCTAAGCGTAGATACCAAATTTCATACATACCATATTTTCCCAAATGCAACTTTTTGCAAAATTTCTTTTTGATTCCTATGCAGGCCACTATTCTAAACGTACATACCAAATTTCATACCCATCGGTAACATAGGGCCGGAGAAAATTACATTTTAAAATTGTTCGAGCCCAAGTGTTGCATGAAAAGTATGATATTGTCACAAATGCAACTTTTTGCAACATTTCTTTTTGATTCCTATGCGGGCCACTATTCTAAGCGTACATACAATATTTCATACATACGATATTTTCCCAAATGCAACTTTTTGCAAAATTTCTTTTTGATTCCTATGCAGGCCACTATTCTAAGCGTATATACCAAATTTCATACATACGATATTTTCCCAAATGCAACTTTTTGCAAAATTTCTTTTTGATTCCTATGCAGGCCACTATTCTAAGCGTAGATACCAAATTTCATACATACGATATTTTCCCAAATGCAACTTTTTGCAAAATTTCTTTTTGATTCCTATGCAGGCCACTATTCTAAACGTACATACCAAATTTCATACCCATCGGTAACATAGGGCCGGAGAAAATTACATTTTAAAATTGTTCGAGCCCAAGTGTTGCATGAAAAGTATGATATTTTCACAAATGCAACTTTTTGCAACATTTCTTTTTGATTCCTATGCGGGCCACTATTCTAAGCGTACATACAATATTTCATACCCATCGGTGGCAAAGGGCCGGAGAAAATTACATTTTAAAATTGTTCGAGCCCAAGTGTTGCATGAAAAGTATGATATTTTCACAAATGCAACATTTTGCAAAATTTCTTTTGATTCCTATGCAGGCCACTATTCTAAGCGTACATACCAAATTTCATACCCATCGGTAGCATAGGGCCGGAGAAAATTACATTTTAAAATTGTTCGAGCCCAAGTGTTGCATTATGCCCATGAAAAGTATGATATTTTCCCAATTGCATCTTTTTGCAAAATTTCTTTTTGATTCCTATGCAGGCCACTATTCTAAGCGTAGATACCAAATTTCATACATACGATATTTTCCCAAATGCAACTTTTTGCAAAATTTCTTTTTGATTCCTATGCAGGCCACTATTCTAAACGTACATACCAAATTTCATACCCATCGGTAGCATAGGGCCGGAGAAAATTACATTTTAAAATTGTTCGACCCCAAGTGTTGCATGAAAAGTATGATATTTTCCCAAATGCAACTTTTTGCAAAATTTCTTTTTGATTCCTATGCAGGCCACTATTCTAAGCGTAGATACCAAATTTCATACATACCATATTTTCCCAAATGCAACTTTTTGCAAAATTTCTTTTTGATTCCTATGCAGGCCACTATTCTAAACGTACATACCAAATTTCATACCCATCGGTAACATAGGGCCGGAGAAAATTACATTTTAAAATTGTTCGAGCCCAAGTGTTGCATGAAAAGTATGATATTTTCACAAATGCAACTTTTTGCAACATTTCTTTTTGATTCCTATGCGGGCCACTATTCTAAGCGTACATACAATATTTCATACATACGATATTTTCCCAAATGCAACTTTTTGCAAAATTTCTTTTTGATTCCTATGCAGGCCACTATTCTAAGCGTATATACCAAATTTCATACATACGATATTTTCCCAAATGCAACTTTTTGCAAAATTTCTTTTTGATTCCTATGCAGGCCACTATTCTAAACGTACATACCAAATTTCATACCCATCGGTACCATAGGGCCGGAGAAAATTACATTTTAAAATTGTTCGAGCCCAAGTGTTGCATGAAAAGTATGATATTTTCACAAATGCAACTTTTTGCAACATTTCTTTTTGATTCCTATGCGGGCCACTATTCTAAGCGTACATACCAAATTTCATACCCATCGGTAGCATAGGGCCGGAGAAAATTACATTTTAAAATTGTTCGAGCCCAAGTGTTGCATTATGCCCATGAAAAGTATGATATTTTCCCAATTGCATCTTTTTGCAAAATTTCTTTTTGATTCCTATGCAGGCCACTATTCTAAGCGTACCTACCAAATTTCATACCCATCGGTAGCATAGGGCCGGAGAAAATTACATTTTAAAATTGTTCGACCCCTAGTGTTGCATGAAAAGTATGATATTTTCCCAAATGCAACTTTTTGCAAAATTTCTTTTTGATTCCTATGCAGGCCACTATTCTAAGCGTAGATACCAAATTTCATACATACGATATTTTCCCAAATGCAACTTTTTGCAAACTTTCTTTTTGATTCCTATGCAGGCCACTATTCTAAACGTACATACCAAATTTCATACCCATCGGTAACATAGGGCCGGAGAAAATTACATTTTAAAATTGTTCGAGCCCAAGTGTTGCATGAAAAGTATGATATTTTCACAAATGCAACTTTTTGCAACATTTCTTTTTGATTCCTATGCGGGCCACTATTCTAAGCGTACATACAATATTTCATACCCATCGGTGGCACAGGGCCGGAGAAAATTACATTTTAAAATTGTTCGAGCCCAAGTGTTGCATGAAAAGTATGATATTTTCACAAATGCAACTTTTTGCAACATTTCTTTTTGATTCCTATGCGGGCCACTATTCTAAGCGTACATACCAAATTTCATACCCATCGGTAGCATAGGGCCGGAGAAAATTACATTTTAAAATTGTTCGAGCCCAAGTGTTGCATTATGCCCATGAAAAGTATGATATTTTCCCAATTGCAACTTTTTGCAAAATTTCTTTTTGATTCCTATGCAGGCCCCTATTCTAAGCGTACCTACCAAATTTCATACCCATCGGTAGCATAGGGCCGGAGAAAATTACATTTTAAAATTGTTCGAGCCCAAGTGTTGCATTATGCCCATGAAAAGTATGATATTTTCCCAATTGCATCTTTTTGCAAAATTTCTTTTTGATTCCTATGCAGGCCACTATTCTAAGCGTACCTACTAAATTTCATACCCATCGGTAGCATAGGGCCGGAGAAAATTACATTTTAAAATTGTTCGACCCCAAGTGTTGCATGAAAAGTATGATATTTTCCCAAATGCAACTTTTTGCAAAATTTCTTTTTGATTCCTATGCAGGCCACTATTCTAAGCGTAGATACCAAATTTCATACATACCATATTTTCCCAAATGCAACTTTTTGCAAAATTTCTTTTTGATTCCTATGCAGGCCACTATTCTAAACGTACATACCAAATTTCATACCCATCGGTAACATAGGGCCGGAGAAAATTACATTTTAAAATTGTTCGAGCCCAAGTGTTGCATGAAAAGTATGATATTTTCACAAATGCAACTTTTTGCAACATTTCTTTTTGATTCCTATGCGGGCCACTATTCTAAGCGTACATACAATATTTCATACCCATCGGTGGCAAAGGGCCGGAGAAAATTACATTTTAAAATTGTTCGAGCCCAAGTGTTGCATGAAAAGTATGATATTTTCACAAATGCAACATTTTGCAAAATTTCTTTTGATTCCTATGCAGGCCACTATTCTAAGCGTACATACCAAATTTCATACCCATCGGTAGCATAGGGCCGGAGAAAATTACATTTTAAAATTGTTCGAGCCCAAGTGTTGCATTATGCCCATGAAAAGTATGATATTTTCACAAATGCAACTTTTTGCAAAATTTCTTTTTGATTCCTATGCAGGCCACTATTCTAAGCGTAGATACTAAATTTCATACATACGATATTTTCCCAAATGCAACTTTTTGCAAACTTTCTTTTTGATTCCTATGCAGGCCACTATTCTAAACGTACATACCAAATTTCATACCCATCGGTAACATAGGGCCGGAGAAAATTACATTTTAAAATTGTTCGAGCCCAAGTGTTGCATGAAAAGTATGATATTTTCACAAATGCAACTTTTTGCAACATTTCTTTTTGATTCCTATGCGGGCCACTATTCTAAGCGTACATACAATATTTCATACCCATCGGTGGCACAGGGCCGGAGAAAATTACATTTTAAAATTGTTCGAGCCCAAGTGTTGCATGAAAAGTATGATATTTTCACAAATGCAACTTTTTGCAACATTTCTTTTTGATTCCTATGCGGGCCACTATTCTAAGCGTACATACCAAATTTCATACCCATCGGTAGCATAGGGCCGGAGAAAATTACATTTTAAAATTGTTCGAGCCCAAGTGTTGCATTATGCCCATGAAAAGTATGATATTTTCCCAATTGCAACTTTTTGCAAAATTTCTTTTTGATTCCTATGCAGGCCCCTATTCTAAGCGTACCTACCAAATTTCATACCCATCGGTAGCATAGGGCCGGAGAAAATTACATTTTAAAATTGTTCGAGCCCAAGTGTTGCATGAAAAGTATGATATTTTCACAAATGCAACTTTTTGCAAAATTTCTTTTTGATTCCTATGCAGGCCACTATTCTAAGCGTAGATACCAAATTTCATACATACGATATTTTCCCAAATGCAACTTTTTGCAAAATTTCTTTTTGATTCCTATGCAGGCCCCTATTCTAAGCGTACCTACCAAATTTCATACCCATCGGTAGCATAGGGCCGGAGAAAATTACATTTTAAAATTGTTCGAGCCCAAGTGTTGCATGAAAAGTATGATATTTTCACAAATGCAACTTTTTGCAAAATTTCTTTTTGATTCCTATGCAGGCCACTATTCTAAGCGTAGATACCAAATTTCATACATACGATATTTTCCCAAATGCAACTTTTTGCAACATTTCTTTTTGATTCCTATGCGGGCCACTATTCTAAGCGTACATACAATATTTCATACCCATCGGTGGCACAGGGCCGGAGAAAATTACATTTTAAAATTGTTCGAGCCCAAGTGTTGCATGAAAAGTATGATATTTTCACAAATGCAACTTTTTGCAACATTTCTTTTTGATTCCTATGCAGGCCCCTATTCTAAGCGTACCTACCAAATTTCATACCCATCGGTAGCATAGGGCCGGAGAAAATTACATTTTAAAATTGTTCGAGCCCAAGTGTTGCATGAAAAGTATGATATTTTCACAAATGCAACTTTTTGCAAAATTTCTTTTTGATTCCTATGCAGGCCACTATTCTAAGCGTAGATACCAAATTTCATACATACGATATTTTCCCAAATGCAACTTTTTGCAACATTTCTTTTTGATTCCTATGCGGGCCACTATTCTAAGCGTACATACAATATTTCATACCCATCGGTGGCACAGGGCCGGAGAAAATTACATTTTAAAATTGTTCGAGCCCAAGTGTTGCATGAAAAGTATGATATTTTCACAAATGCAACTTTTTGCAAAATTTCTTTTTGATTCCTATGCGGGCCACTATTCTAAGCGTACATACCAAATTTCATACCCATCGGTAGCATAGGGCCGGAGAAAATTACATTTTAAAATTGTTCGAGCCCAAGTGTTGCATTATGCCCATGAAAAGTATGATATTTTCCCAATTGCAACTTTTTGCAAAATTTCTTTTTGATTCCTATGCAGGCCCCTATTCTAAGCGTACCTACCAAATTTCATACCCATCGGTAGCATAGGGCCGGAGAAAATTACATTTTAAAATTGTTCGAGCCCAAGTGTTGCATGAAAAGTATGATATTTTCACAAATGCAACTTTTTGCAAAATTTCTTTTTGATTCCTATGCAGGCCACTATTCTAAGCGTAGATACCAAATTTCATACATACGATATTTTCCCAAATGCAACTTTTTGCAAAATTTCTTTTTGATTCCTATGCAGGCCACTATTCTAAACGTACATACCAAATTTCATACCCATCGGTAACATAGGGCCGGAGAAAATTACATTTTAAAATTGTTCGAGCCCAAGTGTTGCATGAAAAGTATGATATTTTCACAAATGCAACTTTTTGCAACATTTCTTTTTGATTCCTATGCGGGCCACTATTCTAAGCGTACATACAATATTTCATACCCATCGGTGGCACAGGGCCGGAGAAAATTACATTTTAAAATTGTTCGAGCCCAAGTGTTGCATGAAAAGTATGATATTTTCACAAATGCAACTTTTTGCAAAATTTCTTTTTGATTCCTATGCATGCCACTATTCTAAGCGTAGATACCAAATTTCATACACACGATATTTTCCCAAATGCAACTTTTTGCAAAATTTCTTTTTGATTCCTATGCAGGCCACTATTCTAAACGTACATACCAATTTTCATACCCATCGGTAACATAGGGCCGGAGAAAATTACATTTTAAAATTGTTCGAGCCCAAGTGTTGCATGAAAAGTATGATATTTTCACAAATGCAACTTTTTGCAACATTTCTTTTTGATACCTATGCGGGCCACTATTCTAAGCGTACATACAATATTTCATACCCATCGGTGGCACAGGGCCGGAGAAAATTACATTTTAAAATTGTTCGAGCCCAAGTGTTGCATGAAAAGTATGATATTTTCACAAATGCAACTTTTTGCAACATTTCTTTTTGATTCCTATGCGGGCCACTATTCTAAGCGTACATACCAAATTTCATACCCATCGGTAGCATAGGGCCGGAGAAAATTACATTTTAAAATTGTTCGAGCCCAAGTGTTGCATTATGCCCATGAAAAGTATGATATTTTCCCAATTGCAACTTTTTGCAAAATTTCTTTTTGATTCCTATGCAGGCCACTATTCTAAACGTACATACCAAATTTCATACCCATCGGTAACATAGGGCCGGAGAAAATTACATTTTAAAATTGTTCGAGCCCAAGTGTTGCATGAAAAGTATGATATTTTCACAAATGCAACTTTTTGCAACATTTCTTTTTGATTCCTATGCGGGCCACTATTCTAAGCGTACATACAATATTTCATACCCATCGGTGGCACAGGGCCGGAGAAAATTACATTTTAAAATTGTTCGAGCCCAAGTGTTGCATGAAAAGTATGATATTTTCACAAATGCAACTTTTTGCAACATTTCTTTTTGATTCCTATGCAGGCCACTATTCTAAGCGTACATACCAAATTTCATACCCATCGGTAGCATAGGGCCGGAGAAAATTACATTTTAAAATTGTTCGAGCCCAAGTGTTGCATTATGCCCATGAAAAGTATGATATTTTCACAAATGCAACTTTTTGCAAAATTTCTTTTTGATTCCTATGCAGGCCACTATTCTAAGCGTAGATACCA
Organism: Limnephilus auricula; assembly: GCA_951813805.1. Taxonomy (NCBI): domain Eukaryota; kingdom Metazoa; phylum Arthropoda; class Insecta; order Trichoptera; family Limnephilidae; genus Limnephilus; species Limnephilus auricula. The sequence continues at coordinate 27,511,615 of OX638408.1, forward strand.
AATTTCATACATACGATATTTTCCCAAATGCAACTTTTTGCAAAATTTCTTTTTGATTCCTATGCAGGCCACTATTCTAAACGTACATACCAAATTTCATACCCATCGGTAACATAGGGCCGGAGAAAATTACATTTTAAAATTGTTCAAGCCCAAGTGTTGCATGAAAAGTATGATATTTTCACAAATGCAACTTTTTGCAACATTTCTTTTTGATTCCTATGCGGGCCACTATTCTAAGCGTACATACAATATTTCATACCCATCGGTGGCACAGGGCCGGAGAAAATTACATTTTAAAATTGTTCGAGCCCAAGTGTTGCATGAAAAGTATGATATTTTCACAAATGCAACTTTTTGCAAAATTTCTTTTCGATTCCTATGCAGGCCACTATTCTAAGAGTACATATCAAATTTCATACCCATCGGTAGCATAGGGCCGGAGAAAATTACATTTTAAAATTGTTCGAGCCCAAGTGTTGCATTATGCCCATGAAAAGTATGATATTTTCACAAATGCAACTTTTTGCAAAATTTTTTTTTGATTCCTATGCAGGCCACTATTCTAAGCGTAGATACCAAATTTCATACATACGATATTTTCCCAAATGCAACTTTTTGCAAAATTTCTTTTTGATTCCTATGCAGGCCACTATTCTAAACGTACATACCAAATTTCATACCCATGGGTAACATAGGGCCGGAGAAAATTACATTTTAAAATTGTTCGAGCCCAAGTGTTGCATGAAAAGTATGATATTTTCACAAATGCAACTTTTTGCAACATTTCTTTTTGATTCCTATGCGGGCCACTATTCTAAGCGTACATACAATATTTCATACCCATCGGTGGCACAGGGCCGGAGAAAATTACATTTTAAAATTGTTCGAGCCCAAGTGTTGCATGAAAAGTATGATATTTTCACAAATGCAACTTTTTGCAACATTTCTTTTTGATTCCTATGCGGGCCACTATTCTAAGCGTACATACAATATTTCATACCCATCGGTGGCACAGGGCCGGAGAAAATTACATTTTAAAATTGTTCGAGCCCAAGTGTTGCATGAAAAGTATGATATTTTCACAAATGCAACTTTTTGCAACATTTCTTTTTGATTCCTATGCAGGCCACTATTCTAAGCGTAGATACCAAATTTCATACATACGATATTTTCCCAAATGCAACTTTTTGCAAAATTTCTTCTTGATTCCTATGCAGGCCACTATTCTAAGCGTAGATACCAAATTTCATACATACGACATTTTCCCAAATGCATCTTTTTGCAAAATTTCTTTTTGGTCCTATGCAGGCCACTATTCTAAGTGTACATACCAAATTTCATACCCATCGGTAGCATAGGGCCGGAGAAAATTACATTTTAAAATTGTTCGAGCCCAAGTGTTGCATTATGCCCATGAAAAGTATGATATTTTCACAAATGCAACTTTTTGCAAAATTTCTTTTTGATTCCTATGCAGGCCACTATTCTAAGCGTACATACCAAATTTCATACCCATCGGTAACATAGGGCCGGAGAAAATTACATTTTAAAATTGTTCGAGCCCAAGTGTTGCATGAAAAGTATGATATTTTCACAAATGCAACTTTTTGCAACATTTCTTTTTGATTCCTATGCAGGCCACTATTCTAAGTGTACATACCAAATTTCATACCCATCGGTAGCATAGGGCCGGAGAAAATTACATTTTAAAATTGTTCGAGCCCAAGTGTTGCATGAAAAGTATGATATTTTCACAAATGCAACTTTTTGCAAAATTTCTTTTTGATTCCTATGCAGGCCACTATTCTAAGCGTAGATACCAAATTTCATACATACGATATTTTCCCAAATGCAACTTTTTGCAAAATTTCTTCTTGATTCCTATGCAGGCCACTATTCTAAGCGTAGATACCAAATTTCATACATACGACATTTTCCCAAATGCATCTTTTTGCAAAATTTCTTTTTGATTCCTATGCAGGCCACTATTCTAAGTGTACATACCAAATTTCATACCCATCGGTAGCATAGGGCCGGAGAAAATTACATTTTAAAATTGTTCGAGCCCAAGTGTTGCATTATGCCCATGAAAAGTATGATATTTTCACAAATGCAACTTTTTGCAAAATTTCTTTTTGATTCCTATGCAGGCCACTATTCTAAGCGTACCTACCAAATTTCATACCCATCGGTAGCATAGGGCCGGAGAAAATTACATTTTAAAATTGTTCGAGCCCAAGTGTTGCATGAAAAGTATGATATTTTCACAAATGCAACTTTTTGCAAAATTTCTTTTCGATTCCTATGCAGGCCACTATTCTAAGTGTACATACCAAATTTCATACCCATCGGTAGCATAGGGCCGGAGAAAATTACATTTTAAAATTGTTCGAGCCCAAGTGTTGCATTATGCCCATGAAAAGTATGATATTTTCACAAATGCAACTTTTTGCAAAATTTCTTTTTGATTCCTATGCAGGCCACTATTCTAAGCGTACATACCAAATTTCATACCCATCGGTAACATAGGGCCGGAGAAAATTACATTTTAAAATTGTTCGAGCCCAAGTGTTGCATGAAAAGTATGATATTTTCACAAATGCAACTTTTTGCAAAATTTCTTTTTGATTCCTATGCGGGCCACTATTCTAAGCGTACATTCAATATTTCATACCCATCGGTGGCACAGGGCCGGAGAAAATTACATTTTAAAATTGTTCGAGCCCAAGTGTTGCATGAAAAGTATGATATTTTCACAAATGCAACTTTTTGCAAAATTTCTTTTCGATTCCTATGCAGGCCACTATTCTAAGAGTACATACCAAATTTCATACCCATCGGTAGCATAGGGCCGGAGAAAATTACATTTTAAAATTGTTCGAGCCCAAGTGTTGCATTATGCCCATGAAAAGTATGATATTTTCACAAATGCAACTTTTTGCAAAATTTCTTTTTGATTCCTATGCAGGCCACTATTCTAAGCGTAGATACCAAATTTCATACATACGATATTTTCCCAAATGCAACTTTTTGCAAAATTTCTTTTTGATTCCTATGCAGGCCACTATTCTAAACGTACATACCAAATTTCATACCCATCGGTAACATAGGGCCGGAGAAAATTACATTTTAAAGTTGTTCGAGCCCAAGTGTTGCATGAAAAGTATGATATTTTCACAAATGCAACTTTTTGCAACATTTCTTTTTGATTCCTATGCGGGCCACTATTCTAAGCGTACATACAATATTTCATACCCATCGGTGGCACAGGGCCGGAGAAAATTACATTTTAAAATTAGTCGAGCATAAGTGTTGCATGAAAAGTATGATATTTTCACAAATGCAACATTTTGCAAAATTTCTTTTGATTCCTATGCAGGCCACTATTCTAAGCGTAGATACCAAATTTCATACATACGACATTTTCCCAAATGCATCTTTTTGCAAAATTTCTTTTTGATTCCTATGCAGGCCACTATTCTAAGTGTACATACCAAATTTCATACCCATCGGTAGCATAGGGCCGGAGAAAATTACATTTTAAAATTGTTCGAGCCCAAGTGTTGCATTATGCCCATGAAAAGTATGATATTTTCACAAATGCAACTTTTTGCAAAATTTCTTTTTGATTCCTATGCAGGCCACTATTCTAAGCGTACCTACCAAATTTCATACCCATCGGTAGCATAGGGCCGGAGAAAATTACATTTTAAAATTGTTCGAGCCCAAGTGTTGCATGAAAAGTATGATATTTTCACAAATGCAACTTTTTGCAAAATTTCTTTTCGATTCCTATGCAGGCCACTATTCTAAGTGTACATACCAAATTTCATACCCATCGGTAGCATAGGGCCGGAGAAAATTACATTTTAAAATTGTTCGAGCCCAAGTGTTGCATTATGCCCATGAAAAGTATGATATTTTCACAAATGCAACTTTTTGCAAAATTTCTTTTTGATTCCTATGCAGGCCACTATTCTAAGCGTACATACCAAATTTCATACCCATCGGTAACATAGGGCCGGAGAAAATTACATTTTAAAATTGTTCGAGCCCAAGTGTTGCATGAAAAGTATGATATTTTCACAAATGCAACTTTTTGCAAAATTTCTTTTTGATTCCTATGCGGGCCACTATTCTAAGCGTACATTCAATATTTCATACCCATCGGTGGCACAGGGCCGGAGAAAATTACATTTTAAAATTGTTCGAGCCCAAGTGTTGCATGAAAAGTATGATATTTTCACAAATGCAACTTTTTGCAAAATTTCTTTTCGATTCCTATGCAGGCCACTATTCTAAGAGTACATACCAAATTTCATACCCATCGGTAGCATAGGGCCGGAGAAAATTACATTTTAAAATTGTTCGAGCCCAAGTGTTGCATTATGCCCATGAAAAGTATGATATTTTCACAAATGCAACTTTTTGCAAAATTTCTTTTTGATTCCTATGCAGGCCACTATTCTAAGCGTAGATACCAAATTTCATACATACGATATTTTCCCAAATGCAACTTTTTGCAAAATTTCTTTTTGATTCCTATGCAGGCCACTATTCTAAACGTACATACCAAATTTCATACCCATCGGTAACATAGGGCCGGAGAAAATTACATTTTAAAGTTGTTCGAGCCCAAGTGTTGCATGAAAAGTATGATATTTTCACAAATGCAACTTTTTGCAACATTTCTTTTTGATTCCTATGCGGGCCACTATTCTAAGCGTACATACAATATTTCATACCCATCGGTGGCACAGGGCCGGAGAAAATTACATTTTAAAATTAGTCGAGCATAAGTGTTGCATGAAAAGTATGATATTTTCACAAATGCAACATTTTGCAAAATTTCTTTTGATTCCTATGCAGGCCACTATTCTAAGCGTACATACCAAATTTCATACCCATCGGTAGCATAGGGCCGGAGAAAATTACATTTCAAAATTGTTCGACCCCAAGTGTTGCATGAAAAGTATGATATTTTCCCAAATGCAACTTTTTGCAAAATTTCTTTTTGATTCCTATGCAGGCCACTATTCTAAGCGTAGATACCAAATTTCATACATACGATATTTTCCCAAATGCAACTTTTTGCAAACTTTCTTTTTGATTCCTATGCAGGCCACTATTCTAAACGTACATACCAAATTTCATACCCATCGGTAACATAGGGCCGGAGAAAATTACATTTTAAAATTGTTCGAGCCCAAGTGTTGCATGAAAAGTATGATATTTTCACAAATGCAACTTTTTGCAACATTTCTTTTTGATTCCTATGCGGGCCACTATTCTAAGCGTACATACAATATTTCATACCCATCGGTGGCACAGGGCCGGAGAAAATTACATTTTAAAATTGTTCGAGCCCAAGTGTTGCATGAAAAGTATGATATTTTCACAAATGCAACTTTTTGCAACATTTTTTTTTGATTCCTATGCGGGCTACTATTCTAAGCGTACATACCAAATTTCATACCCATCGGTAGCATAGGGCCGGAGAAAATTACATTTTAAAATTGTTCGAGCCCAAGTGTTGCATTATGCCCATGAAAAGTATGATATTTTCCCAATTGCAACTTTTTGCAAAATTTCTTTTTGATTCCTATGCAGGCCCCTATTCTAAGCGTACCTACCAAATTTCATACCCATCGGTAGCATAGGGCCGGTGAAAATTACATTTTAAAATTGTTCGAGCCCAAGTGTTGCATGAAAAGTATGATATTTTCACAAATGCAACTTTTTGCAAAATTTCTTTTTGATTCCTATGCAGGCCACTATTCTAAGCGTAGATACCAAATTTCATACATACGATATTTTCCCAAATGCAACTTTTTGCAAAATTTCTTCTTGATTCCTATGCAGGCCACTATTCTAAGCGTAGATACCAAATTTCATACATACGACATTTTCCCAAATGCATCTTTTTGCAAAATTTCTTTTTGATTCCTATGCAGGCCACTATTCTTAACGTACATACCAAATTTCATACCCATCGGTAACATAGGGCCGGAGAAAATTACATTTTAAAATTGTTCGAGCCCAAGTGTTGCATGAAAAGTATGATATTTTCACAAATGCAACTTTTTGCAACATTTCTTTTTGATTCCTATGCGGGCCACTATTCTAAGCGTACATACAATATTTCATACCCATCGGTAGCATAGGGCCGGAGAAAATTACATTTTAAAATTGTTCGAGCCCAAGTGTTGCATTATGCCCATGAAAAGTATGATATTTTCCCAATTGCAACTTTTTGCAAAATTTCTTTTTGATTCCTATGCAGGCCACTATTCTAAGCGTACAAACCAAATTTCATACCCATCGGTAACATAGGGTCGGAGAAAATTACATTTTAAAATTGTTCGAGCCCAAGTGTTGCATGAAAAGTATGATATTTTCACAAATGCAACTTTTTGCAAAATTTCTTTTTGATTCCTATGCAGGCCACTATTCTAAGCGTAGATACCAAATTTCATACATACGATATTTTCCCAAATGCAACTTTTTGCAAAATTTCTTTTTGATTCCTATGCAGGCCACTATTCTAAGCGTAGATACCAAATTTCATACATACGATATTTTCCCAAATGCATCTTTTTGCAAAATTTCTTTTTGATTCCTATGCAGGCCACTATTCTAAACGTACATACCAAATTTCATACCCATCGGTAACATAGGGCCGGAGAAAATTACATTTTAAAATTGTTCGAGCCCAAGTGTTGCATGAAAAGTATGATATTTTCACAAATGCAACTTTTTGCAACATTTCTTTTTGATTCCTATGCGGGCCACTATTCTAAGCGTACATACAATATTTCATACCCATCGGTGGCACAGGGCCGGAGAAAATTACATTTTAAAATTGTTCGAGCCCAAGTGTTGCATGAAAAGTATGATATTTTCACAAATGCAACTTTTTGCAAAATTTCTTTTCGATTCCTTTGCAGGCCACTATTCTGAGCGTACATACAATATTTCATACCCATCGGTAGCATAGGGCCGGAGAAAATTACATTTTAAAATTGTTCGAGCCCAAGTGTTGCATTATGCCCATGAAAAGTATGATATTTTCCCAATTGCAACTTTTTGCAAAATTTCTTTTTGATTCCTATGCAGGCCCCTATTCTAAGCGTAGATACCAAATTTCATACATACGATATTTTCCCAAATGCAACTTTTTGCAAAATTTCTTCTTGATTCCTATGCAGGCCACTATTCTAAGCGTAGATACCAAATTTCATACATACGATATTTTCCCAAATGCAACTTTTTGCAAAATTTCTTCTTGATTCCTATGCAGGCCACTATTCTAAGCGTAGATACCAAATTTCATACATACGATATTTTCCCAAATGCATCTTTTTGCAAAATTTCTTTTTGATTCATATGCAGGCCACTATTCTAAACGTACATACCAAATTTCATACCCATCGGTAACATAGGGCCGGAGAAAATTACATTTTAAAATTGTTCGAGCCCAAGTGTTGCATGAAAAGTATGATATTTTCACAAATGCAACTTTTTGCAACATTTCTTTTTGATTCCTATGCGGGCCACTATTCTAAGCGTACATACAATATTTCATACCCATCGGTAGCATAGGGCCGGAGAAAATTACATTTTAAAATTGTTCGAGCCCAAGTGTTGCATGAAAAGTATGATATTTTCACAAATGCAACTTTTTGCAAAATTTCTTTTTGATTCCTATGCAGGCCACTATTCTAAGCGTAGATACCAAATTTCATACATACGATATTTTCCCAAATGCAACTTTTTGCAAAATTTCTTCTTGATTCATATGCAGGCCACTATTCTAAGCGTAGATACCAAATTTCATACATACGATATTTTCCCAAATGCATCTTTTTGCAAAATTTCTTTTTGATTCCTATGCAGGCCACTATTCTAAACGTACATACCAAATTTCATACCCATCGGTAACATAGGGCCGGAGAAAATTACATTTTAAAATTGTTCGAGCCCAAGTGTTGCATGAAAAGTATGATATTTTCACAAATGCAACTTTTTGCAACATTTCTTTTTGATTCCTATGCGGGCCACTATTCTAAGCGTACATACAATATTTCATACCCATCGGTAGCATAGGGCCGGAGAAAATTACATTTTAAAATTGTTCGAGCCCAAGTGTTGCATTATGCCCATGAAAAGTATGATATTTTCCCAATTGCAACTTTTTGCAAAATTTCTTTTTGATTCCTATGCGGGCCACTATTCTAAGCGTACATACAAAATTTCATACCCATAGGTGGCATAGGGCCGGAGAAAATTACATTTTAAAATTGTTCGAGCCCAAGTGTTGCATTATGCCCATGAAAAGTATGATATTTTCCCAATTGCAACTTTTTGCAAAATATCTTTTTGATTCCTATGCAGGCCACTATTCTTAGCGTACAAACCAAATTTCATACCCATCGGTAACATAGGGTCGGAGAAAATTACATTTTAAAATTGTTCGAGCCCAAGTGTTGCATGAAAAGTATGATATTTTCACAAATGCAACTTTTTGCAAAATTTCTTTTTGATTCCTATGCAGGCCACTATTCTAAGCGTAGATACCAAATTTCATACATACGATATTTTCCCAAATGCAACTTTTTGCAAAATTTCTTTTTGATTCCTATGCAGGCCACTATTCTAAGCGTAGATACCAAATTTCATACATACGATATTTTCCCAAATGCATCTTTTTGCAAAATTTCTTTTTGATTCCTATGCAGGCCACTATTCTAAACGTACATACCAAATTTCATACCCATCGGTAACATAGGGCCGGAGAAAATTACATTTTAAAATTGTTCGAGCCCAAGTGTTGCATGAAAAGTATGATATTTTCACAAATGCAACTTTTTGCAACATTTCTTTTTGATTCCTATGCGGGCCACTATTCTAAGCGTACATACAATATTTCATACCCATCGGTAGCATAGGGCCGGAGAAAATTACATTTTAAAATTGTTCGAGCCCAAGTGTTGCATTATGCCCATGAAAAGTATGATATTTTCCCAATTGCAACTTTTTGCAAAATTTCTTTTTGATTCCTATGCAGGCCCCTATTCTAAGCGTAGATACCAAATTTCATACATACGATATTTTCCCAAATGCAACTTTTTGCAAAATTTCTTCTTGATTCCTATGCAGGCCACTATTCTAAGCGTAGATACCAAATTTCATACATACGATATTTTCCCAAATGCAACTTTTTGCAAAATTTCTTCTTGATTCCTATGCAGGCCACTATTCTAAGCGTAGATACCAAATTTCATACATACGATATTTTCCCAAATGCATCTTTTTGCAAAATTTCTTTTTGATTCATATGCAGGCCACTATTCTAAACGTACATACCAAATTTCATACCCATCGGTAACATAGGGCCGGAGAAAATTACATTTTAAAATTGTTCGAGCCCAAGTGTTGCATGAAAAGTATGATATTTTCACAAATGCAACTTTTTGCAACATTTCTTTTTGATTCCTATGCGGGCCACTATTCTAAGCGTACATACAATATTTCATACCCATCGGTAGCATAGGGCCGGAGAAAATTACATTTTAAAATTGTTCGAGCCCAAGTGTTGCATGAAAAGTATGATATTTTCACAAATGCAACTTTTTGCAAAATTTCTTTTTGATTCCTATGCAGGCCACTATTCTAAGCGTAGATACCAAATTTCATACATACGATATTTTCCCAAATGCAACTTTTTGCAAAATTTCTTCTTGATTCATATGCAGGCCACTATTCTAAGCGTAGATACCAAATTTCATACATACGATATTTTCCCAAATGCATCTTTTTGCAAAATTTCTTTTTGATTCCTATGCAGGCCACTATTCTAAACGTACATACCAAATTTCATACCCATCGGTAACATAGGGCCGGAGAAAATTACATTTTAAAATTGTTCGAGCCCAAGTGTTGCATGAAAAGTATGATATTTTCACAAATGCAACTTTTTGCAACATTTCTTTTTGATTCCTATGCGGGCCACTATTCTAAGCGTACATACAGTATTTCATACCCATCGGTAGCATAGGGCCGGAGAAAATTACATTTTAAAATTGTTCGAGCCCAAGTGTTGCATTATGCCCATGAAAAGTATGATATTTTCCCAATTGCAACTTTTTGCAAAATTTCTTTTTGATTCCTATGCGGGCCACTATTCTAAGCGTACATACAAAATTTCATACCCATAGGTGGCATAGGGCCGGAGAAAATTACATTTTAAAATTGTTCGAGCCCAAGTGTTGCATTATGCCCATGAAAAGTATGATATTTTCCCAATTGCAACTTTTTGCAAAATATCTTTTTGATTCCTATGCAGGCCACTATTCTTAGCGTACAAACCAAATTTCATACCCATCGGTAACATAGGGTCGGAGAAAATTACATTTTAAAATTGTTCGAGCCCAAGTGTTGCATGAAAAGTATGATATTTTCACAAATGCAACTTTTTGCAAAATTTCTTTTTGATTCCTATGCAGGCCACTATTCTAAGCGTAGATACCAAATTTCATACATACGATATTTTCCCAAATGCAACTTTTTGCAAAATTTCTTTTTGATTCCTATGCAGGCCACTATTCTAAGCGTAGATACCAAATTTCATACATAAGATATTTTCCCAAATGCATCTTTTTGCAAAATTTCTTTTTGATTCCTATGCAGGCCACTATTCTAAACGTACATACCAAATTTCATACCCATCGGTAACATAGGGCCGGAGAAAATTACATTTTAAAATTGTTCGAGCCCAAGTGTTGCATGAAAAGTATGATATTTTCACAAATGCAACTTTTTGCAACATTTCTTTTTGATTCCTATGCGGGCCACTATTCTAAGCGTACATACAATATTTCATACCCATCGGTAGCATAGGGCCGGAGAAAATTACATTTTAAAATTGTTCGAGCCCAAGTGTTGCATTATGCCCATGAAAAGTATGATATTTTCCCAATTGCAACTTTTTGCAAAATTTCTTTTTGATTCCTATGCGGGCCACTATTCTAAGCGTACATACAAAATTTCATACCCATAGGTGGCATAGGGCCGGAGAAAATTACATTTTAAAATTGTTCGAGCCCAAGTGTTGCATTATGCCCATGAAAAGTATGATATTTTCCCAATTGCAACTTTTTGCAAAATATCTTTTTGATTCCTATGCAGGCCACTATTCTAAGCGTACAAACCAAATTTCATACCCATCGGTAACATAGGGTCGGAGAAAATTACATTTTAAAATTGTTCGAGCCCAAGTGTTGCATGAAAAGTATGATATTTTCACAAATGCAACTTTTTGCAAAATTTCTTTTTGATTCCTATGCAGGCCACTATTCTAAGCGTAGATACCAAATTTCATACATACGATATTTTCCCAAATGCAACTTTTTGCAAAATTTCTTTTTGATTCCTATGCAGGCCACTATTCTAAGCGTAGATACCAAATTTCATACATACGATATTTTCCCAAATGCATCTTTTTGCAAAATTTCTTTTTGATTCCTATGCAGGCCACTATTCTAAACGTACATACCAAATTTCATACCCATCGGTAACATAGGGCCGGAGAAAATTACATTTTAAAATTGTTCGAGCCCAAGTGTTGCATGAAAAGTATGATATTTTCACAAATGCAACTTTTTGCAACATTTCTTTTTGATTCCTATGCGGGCCACTATTCTAAGCGTACATACAATATTTCATACCCATCGGTGGCACAGGGCCGGAGAAAATTACATTTTAAAATTGTTCGAGCCCAAGTGTTGCATTATGCCCATGAAAAGTATGATATTTTCCCAATTGCAACTTTTTGCAAAATTCCTTTTTGATTCCTATGCAGGCCACTATTCTAAGCGTACCTACCAAATTTCATACCCATCGGTAGCATAGGGCCGGAGAAAATTACATTTTAAAATTGTTCGAGCCCAAGTGTTGCATGAAAAGTATGATATTTTCACAAATGCAACTTTTTGCAAAATTTCTTTTCGATTCCTTTGCAGGCCACTATTCTGAGCGTACATACCAAATTTCATACCCATCGGTAGCATAGGGCCGGAGAAAATTACATTTTAAAATTGTTCGAGCCCAATTGTTGCATTATGCCCATGAAAAGTATGATATTTTCCCAATTGCAACTTTTTGCAAAATTTCTTTTTGATTCCTATGCGGGCCACTACTCTAAGCGTACATACAAAATTTCATACCCATCGGTGGCATAGGGCCGGAGAAAATTACATTTTAAAATTGTTCGAGCCCAAGTGTTGCATTATGCCCATGAAAAGTATGATATTTTCACAAATGCAACTTTTTGCAAAATTTCTTTTTGATTCCTATGCAGGCCACTATTCTAAGCGTAGATACCAAATTTCATACATACGATATTTTCCCAAATGCAACTTTTTGCAAAATTTCTTTTTGATTCCTATGCAGGCCACTATTCTAAGCGTACATACCAAATTTCATACCCATCGGTAGCATAGGGCCGGACAAAATTACATTTTAAAATTGTTCGAGCCCAAGTGTTGCAAGAAAAGTATGATATTTTCACAAATGCAACTTTTTGCAAAATTTCTTTTTGATTCCTATGCGGGCCAATATTCTAAGCGTACATACAAAATTTCATACCCATCGGTGGCATAGGGCCGGAGAAAATTACATTTTAAAATTGTTCGAGCCCAAGTGTTGCATTATGCCCATGAAAAGTATGATATTTTCCCAATTGCAACTTTTTGCAAAATTTCTTTTTGATTCCTATGCAGGCCACTATTCTAAGCGTACATACCAAATTTCATACCCATCGGTAACATAGGGCCGGAGAAAATTACATTTTAAAATTGTTCGAGCCCAAGTGTTGCATGAAAAGTATGATATTTTCACAAATGCAACTTTTTGCAACATTTCTTTTTGATTCCTATGCGGGCCACTATTCTAAGCGTACATACAATATTTCATACCCATCGGTGGCACAGGGCCGGAGAAAATTACATTTTAAAATTGTTCGAGCCCATGTGTTGCATTATGCCCATGAAAAGTATGATATTTTCACAAATGCAACTTTTTGCAAAATTTCTTTTTGATTCCTATGCAGGCCACTATTCTAAGCGTACCTACCAAATTTCATACCCATCGGTAGCATAGGGCCGGAGAAAATTACATTTTAAAATTGTTCGAGCCCAAGTGTTGCAAGAAAAGTATGATATTTTCACAAATGCAACTTTTTGCAAAATTTCTTTTTGATTCCTATGCAGGCCACTATTCTAAGCGTACCTACCAAATTTCATACCCATCGGTAGCATAGGGCCGGAGAAAATTACATTTTAAAATTGTTCGAGCCCAAGTGTTGCAAGAAAAGTATGATATTTTCACAAATGCAACTTTTTGCAAAATTTCTTTTTGATTCCTATGCGGGCCACTATTCTAAGCGTACATACAAAATTTCATACCCATCGGTGGCATAGGGCCGGAGAAAATTACATTTTAAAATTGTTCGAGCCCAAGTGTTGCATTATGCCCATGAAAAGTATGATATTTTCACAAATGCAACTTTTTGCAAAATTTCTTTTTGATTCCTTTGCAGGCCACTATTCTGAGCGTACATACCAAATTTCATACCCATCGGTAACATAGGGCCGGAGAAAATTACATTTTAAAATTGTTCGAGCCCAAGTGTTGCATGAAAAGTATGATATTTTCACAAATGCAACTTTTTGCAACATTTCTTTTTGATTCCTATGCGGGCCACTATTCTAAGCGTACATACAATATTTCATACCCATCGGTAGCATAGGGCCGGAGAAAATTACATTTTAAAATTGTTCGAGCCCAAGTGTTGCATTATGCCCATGAAAAGTATGATATTTTCCCAATTGCAACTTTTTGCAAAATTTCTTTTTGATTCCTATGCGGGCCACTATTCTAAGCGTACATACAAAATTTCATACCCATAGGTGGCATAGGGCCGGAGAAAATTACATTTTAAAATTGTTCGAGCCCAAGTGTTGCATTATGCCCATGAAAAGTATGATATTTTCCCAATTGCAACTTTTTGCAAAATATCTTTTTGATTCCTATGCAGGCCACTATTCTAAGCGTACAAACCAAATTTCATACCCATCGGTAACATAGGGTCGGAGAAAATTACATTTTAAAATTGTTCGAGCCCAAGTGTTGCATGAAAAGTATGATATTTTCACAAATGCAACTTTTTGCAAAATTTCTTTTTGATTCCTATGCAGGCCACTATTCTAAGCGTAGATACCAAATTTCATACATACGATATTTTCCCAAATGCAACTTTTTGCAAAATTTCTTTTTGATTCCTATGCAGGCCACTATTCTAAGCGTAGATACCAAATTTCATACATACGATATTTTCCCAAATGCAACTTTTTGCAAAATTTCTTTTTGATTCCTATGCAGGCCACTATTCTAAGCGTAGATACCAAATTTCATACATACGATATTTTCCCAAATGCATCTTTTTGCAAAATTTCTTTTTGATTCCTATGCAGGCCACTATTCTAAACGTACATACCAAATTTCATACCCATCGGTAACATAGGGCCGGAGAAAATTACATTTTAAAATTGTTCGAGCCCAAGTGTTGCATGAAAAGTATGATATTTTCACAAATGCAACTTTTTGCAACATTTCTTTTTGATTCCTATGCGGGCCACTATTCTAAGCGTACATACAATATTTCATACCCATCGGTGGCACAGGGCCGGAGAAAATTACATTTTAAAATTGTTCGAGCCCAAGTGTTGCATTATGCCCATGAAAAGTATGATATTTTCCCAATTGCAACTTTTTGCAAAATTCCTTTTTGATTCCTATGCAGGCCACTATTCTAAGCCTACCTACCAAATTTCATACCCATCGGTAGCATAGGGCCGGAGAAAATTACATTTTAAAATTGTTCGAGCCCAAGTGTTGCATGAAAAGTATGATATTTTCACAAATGCAACTTTTTGCAAAATTTCTTTTCGATTCCTTTGCAGGCCACTATTCTGAGCGTACATACAATATTTCATACCCATCGGTAGCATAGGGCCGGAGAAAATTACATTTTAAAATTGTTCGAGCCCAAGTGTTGCATTATGCCCATGAAAAGTATGATATTTTCCCAATTGCAACTTTTTGCAAAATTTCTTTTTGATTCCTATGCGGGCCACTATTCTAAGCGTACATACAAAATTTCATACCCATAGGTGGCATAGGGCCGGAGAAAATTACATTTTAAAATTGTTCGAGCCCAAGTGTTGCATGAAAAGTATGATATTTTCACAAATGCAACTTTTTGCAACATTTCTTTTTGATTCCTATGCGGGCCACTATTCTAAGCGTACATACAATATTTCATACCCATCGGTAGCATAGGGCCGGAGAAAATTACATTTTAAAATTGTTCGAGCCCAAGTGTTGCATTATGCCCATGAAAAGTATGATATTTTCCCAATTGCAACTTTTTGCAAAATATCTTTTTGATTCCTATGCAGGCCACTATTCTAAGCGTACAAACCAAATTTCATACCCATCGTTAACATAGGGTCGGAGAAAATTACATTTTAAAATTGTTCGAGCCCAAGTGTTGCATGAAAAGTATGATATTTTCACAAATGCAACTTTTTGCAAAATTTCTTTTTGATTCCTATGCAGGCCACTATTCTAAGCGTAGATACCAAATTTCATACATACGATATTTTCCCAAATGCAACTTTTTGCAAAATTTCTTTTTGATTCCTATGCAGGCCACTATTCTAAGCGTAGATACCAAATTTCATACATACGATATTTTCCCAAATGCATCTTTTTGCAAAATTTCTTTTTGATTCCTATGCAGGCCACTATTCTAAACGTACATACCAAATTTCATACCCATCGGTAACATAGGGCCGGAGAAAATTACATTTTAAAATTGTTCGAGCCCAAGTGTTGCATGAAAAGTATGATATTTTCACAAATGCAACTTTTTGCAACATTTCTTTTTGATTCCTATGCGGGCCACTATTCTAAGCGTACATACAATATTTCATACCCATCGGTGGCACAGGGCCGGAGAAAATTACATTTTAAAATTGTTCGAGCCCAAGTGTTGCATTATGCCCATGAAAAGTATGATATTTTCCCAATTGCAACTTTTTGCAAAATTCCTTTATGATTCCTATGCAGGCCACTATTCTAAGCGTACCTACCAAATTTCATACCCATCGGTAGCATAGGGCCGGAGAAAATTACATTTTAAAATTGTTCGAGCCCAAGTGTTGCATGAAAAGTATGATATTTTCACAAATGCAACTTTTTGCAAAATTTCTTTTCGATTCCTTTGCAGGCCACTATTCTGAGCGTACATACCAAATTTCATACCCATCGGTAGCATAGGGCCGGAGAAAATTACATTTTAAAATTGTTCGAGCCCAATTGTTGCATTATGCCCATGAAAAGTATGATATTTTCCCAATTGCAACTTTTTGCAAAATTTCTTTTTGATTCCTATGCGGGCCACTACTCTAAGCGTACATACAAAATTTCATACCCATCGGTGGCATAGGGCCGGAGAAAATTACATTTTAAAATTGTTCGAGCCCAAGTGTTGCATTATGCCCATGAAAAGTATGATATTTTCACAAATGCAACTTTTTGCAAAATTTCTTTTTGATTCCTATGCAGGCCACTATTCTAAGCGTAGATACCAAATTTCATACATACGATATTTTCCCAAATGCAACTTTTTGCAAAATTTCTTTTTGATTCCTATGCAGGCCACTATTCTAAGCGTACATACCAAATTTCATACCCATCGGTAGCATAGGGCCGGAGAAAATTACATTTTAAAATTGTTCGAGCCCAAGTGTTGCAAGAAAAGTATGATATTTTCACAAATGCAACTTTTTGCAAAATTTCTTTTTGATTCCTATGCGGGCCAATATTCTAAGCGTACATACAAAATTTCATACCCATCGGTGGCATAGGGCCGGAGAAAATTACATTTTAAAATTGTTCGAGCCCAAGTGTTGCATTATGCCCATGAAAAGTATGATATTTTCCCAATTGCAACTTTTTGCAAAATTTCTTTTTGATTCCTATGCAGGCCACTATTCTAAGCGTACATACCAAATTTCATACCCATCGGTAACATAGGGCCGGAGAAAATTACATTTTAAAATTGTTCGAGCCCAAGTGTTGCATGAAAAGTATGATATTTTCACAAATGCAACTTTTTGCAACATTTCTTTTTGATTCCTATGCGGGCCACTATTCTAAGCGTACATACAATATTTCATACCCATCGGTGGCACAGGGCCGGAGAAAATTACATTTTAAAATTGTTCGAGCCCATGTGTTGCATTATGCCCATGAAAAGTATGATATTTTCACAAATGCAACTTTTTGCAAAATTTCTTTTTGATTCCTATGCAGGCCACTATTCTAAGCGTACCTACCAAATTTCATACCCATCGGTAGCATAGGGCCGGAGAAAATTACATTTTAAAATTGTTCGAGCCCAAGTGTTGCAAGAAAAGTATGATATTTTCACAAATGCAACTTTTTGCAAAATTTCTTTTTGATTCCTATGCAGGCCACTATTCTAAGCGTACCTACCAAATTTCATACCCATCGGTAGCATAGGGCCGGAGAAAATTACATTTTAAAATTGTTCGAGCCCAAGTGTTGCAAGAAAAGTATGATATTTTCACAAATGCAACTTTTTGCAAAATTTCTTTTTGATTCCTATGCGGGCCACTATTCTAAGCGTACATACAAAATTTCATACCCATCGGTGGCATAGGGCCGGAGAAAATTACATTTTAAAATTGTTCGAGCCCAAGTGTTGCATTATGCCCATGAAAAGTATGATATTTTCACAAATGCAACTTTTTGCAAAATTTCTTTTTGATTCCTATGCAGGCCACTATTCTAAGCGTAGATACCAAATTTCATACATACGATATTTTCCCAAATGCAACTTTTTGCAAAATTTCTTTTTGATTCCTATGCAGGCCACTATTCTAAACGTACATACCAAATTTCATACCCATCGGTAACATAGGGCCGGAGAAAATTACATTTTAAAATTGTTCGAGCCCAAGTGTTGCATGAAAAGTATGATATTTTCACAAATGCAACATTTTGCAAAATTTCTTTTGATTCCTATGCAGGCCACTATTCTAAGCGTACATACCAAATTTCATACCCATCGGTAGCATAGGGCCGGAGAAAATTACATTTTAAAATTGTTCGAGCCCAAGTGTTGCATTATGCCCATGAAAAGTATGATATTTTCACAAATGCAACTTTTTGCAAAATTTCTTTTTGATTCCTATGCAGGCCACTATTCTAAGCGTACATACAAAATTTCATACCCATCGGTGGCATAGGGCCGGAGAAAATTACATTTTAAAATTGTTCGAGCCCAAGTGTTGCATTATGCCCATGAAAAGTATGATATTTTCACAAATGCAACTTTTTGCAAAATTTCTTTTTGATTCCTATGCAGGCCACTATTCTAAGCGTAGATACCAAATTTCATACATACGATATTTTCCCAAATGCAACTTTTTGCAAAATTTCTTTTTGATTCCTATGCAGGCCACTATTCTAAGCGTACATACCAAATTTCATACCCATCGGTAGCATAGGGCCGGAGAAAATTACATTTTAAAATTGTTCGAGCCCAAGTGTTGCAAGAAAAGTATGATATTTTCACAAATGCAACTTTTTGCAAAATTTCTTTTTGATTCCTATGCGGGCCACTATTCTAAGCGTATATACAAAATTTCATACCCATCGGTGGCATAGGGCCGGAGAAAATTACATTTTAAAATTGTTCGAGCCCAAGTGTTGCATTATGCCCATGAAAAGTATGATATTTTCCCAATTGCAACTTTTTGCAAAATTTCTTTTTGATTCCTATGCAGGCCACTATTCTAAGCGTACATACTAAATTTCATACCCATCGGTAACATAGGGCCGGAGAAAATTACATTTTAAAATTGTTCGAGCCCAAGTGTTGCATGAAAAGTATGATATTTTCACAAATGCAACTTTTTTGCAAAATTTCTTTTTGATTCCTATGCAGGCCACTATTCTAAGCGTAGATACCAAATTTCATACATACGATATATTCCCAAATGCAACTTTTTGCAAAATTTCTTTTTGATTCCTATGCAGGCCACTATTCTAAACGTACATACCAAATTTCATACCCATCGGTAACATAGGGCCGGAGAAAATTACATTTTAAAATTGTTCGAGCCCAAGTGTTGCATGAAAAGTATGATATTTTCACAAATGCAACTTTTTGCAAAATTTCTTTTTGATTCCTATGCAGGCCACTATTCTAAGCGTACCTACCAAATTTCATACCCATCGGTAGCATAGGGCCGGAGAAAATTACATTTTAAAATTGTTCGAGCCCAAGTGTTGCAAGAAAAGTATGATATTTTCACAAATGCAACTTTTTGCAAAATTTCTTTTTGATTCCTATGCGGGCCACTATTCTAAGCGTACATACAAAATTTCATACCCATCGGTGGCATAGGGCCGGAGAAAATTACATTTTAAAATTGTTCGAGCCCAAGTGTTGCATTATGCCCATGAAAAGTATGATATTTTCCCAATTGCAACTTTTTGCAAAATTTCTTTTTGATTCCTATGCAGGCCACTATTCTAAGCGTACATACTAAATTTCATACCCATCGGTAACATAGGGCCGGAGAAAATTACATTTTAAAATTGTTCGAGCCCAAGTGTTGCATGAAAAGTATGATATTTTCACAAATGCAACTTTTTTGCAAAATTTCTTTTTGATTCCTATGCAGGCCACTATTCTAAGCGTAGATACCAAATTTCATACATACGATATATTCCCAAATGCAACTTTTTGCAAAATTTCTTTTTGATTCCTATGCAGGCCACTATTCTAAACGTACATACCAAATTTCATACCCATCGGTAACATAGGGCCGGAGAAAATTACATTTTAAAATTGTTCGAGCCCAAGTGTTGCATGAAAAGTATGATATTTTCACAAATGCAACTTTTTGCAACATTTCTTTTTGATTCCTATGCGGGCCACTATTCTAAGCGTACATACAATATTTCATACCCATCGGTGGCACAGGGCCGGAGAAAATTACATTTTAAAATTGTTCGAGCCCAAGTGTTGCATTATGCCCATGAAAAGTATGATATTTTCACAAACTTTTTGCAAAATTTCTTTTTGATTCCTATGCAGGCCACTATTCTAAGCGTAGATACCAAATTTCATACATACGATATTTTC
Source organism: Limnephilus auricula (assembly GCA_951813805.1). Classification (NCBI taxonomy): domain Eukaryota; kingdom Metazoa; phylum Arthropoda; class Insecta; order Trichoptera; family Limnephilidae; genus Limnephilus; species Limnephilus auricula. The sequence continues at coordinate 27,531,923 of OX638408.1, forward strand.
CCAAATGCAACTTTTTGCAAAATTTCTTTTTGATTCCTATGCAGGCCACTATTCTAAGCGTACATACAAAATTTCATACCCATCGGTGGCATAGGGCCGGAGAAAATTACATTTTAAAATTGTTCGAGCCCAAGTGTTGCATTATGCCCATGAAAAGTATGATATTTTCACAAATGCAACTTTTTGCAAAATTTCTTTTTGATTCCTATGCAGGCCACTATTCTAAGCGTAGATACCAAATTTCATACATACGATATTTTCCCAAATGCAACTTTTTGCAAAATTTCTTTTTGATTCCTATGCAGGCCACTATTCTAAGCGTACATACCAAATTTCATACCCATCGGTAGCATAGGGCCGGAGAAAATTACATTTTAAAATTGTTCGAGCCCAAGTGTTGCAAGAAAAGTATGATATTTTCACAAATGCAACTTTTTGCAAAATTTCTTTTTGATTCCTATGCAGGCCACTATTCTAAGCGTAGATACCAAATTTCATACATACGATATTTTCCCAAATGCAACTTTTTGCAAAATTTCTTTTTGATTCCTATGCAGGCCACTATTCTAAGCGTACATACCAATTGATCAATGAAATATTGTATGTACGCTTAGCTTAAATTTCATACCCATCGGTAGCATAGGGCCGGAGAAAATTACATTTTAAAATTGTTCGAGCCCAAGTGTTGCATTATGCCCATGAAAAGTATGATATTTTCACAAATGCAACTTTTTGCAAAATTTCTTTTTGATTCCTATGCAGGCCACTATTCTAAGCGTACATACCAAATTTCATACCCATCGGTAACACAGGGCCGGAGAAAATTACATTTTAAAATTGTTCGAGCCCAAGTGTTGCATGAAAAGTATGATATTTTCACAAATGCAACATTTTGCAAAATTTCTTTTGATTCCTATGCAGGCCACTATTCTAAGCGTACATACCAAATTTCATACCCATCGGTAGCATAGGGCCGGAGAAAATTACATTTTAAAATTGTTCGAGCCCAAGTGTTGCATTATGCCCATGAAAAGTATGATATTTTCACAAATGCAACTTTTTGCAAAATTTCTTTTTGATTCCTATGCAGGCCACTATTCTAAGCGTACCTACCAAATTTCATACCCATCGGTAGCATAAGGCCGGAGAAAATTACATTTTAAAATTTTTCGAGCCCAAGTGTTGCATGAAAAGTATGATATTTTCACAATTGCAACTTTTTGCAAAATTTCTTTTCGATTCCAATGCAGGCCACTATTCTAAGCGTACATACCAAATTTCATACCCATCGGTAGCATAGGGCCGGAGAAAATTACATTTTAAAATTGTTCGAGCCCAAGTGTTGCATTATGCCCATGAAAAGTATGATATTTTCCCAATTGCTACTTTTTGCAAAATTTCTTTTTGATTCCTATGCAGGCCACTATTCTAAACGTACATACCAAATTTCATACCCATCGGTAACATAGGGCCGGAGAAAATTACATTTTAAAATTGTTCGAGCCCAAGTGTTGCATGAAAAGTATGATATTTTCACAAATGCAACTTTTTGCAACATTTCTTTTTGATTCCTATGCGGGCCACTATTCTAAGCGTACATACAATATTTCATACCCATCGGTGGCACAGGGCCGGAGAAAATTACATTTTAAAATTGTTCGAGCCCAAGTGTTGCATTATGCCCATGAAAAGTATGATATTTTCACAAATGCAACTTTTTGCAAAATTTCTTTTTGATTCCTATGCAGGCCACTATTCTAAGCGTACCTACCAAATTTCATACCCATCGGTAGCATAGGGCCGGAGAAAATTACATTTTAAAATTGTTCGAGCCCAAGTGTTGCAAGAAAAGTATGATATTTTCACAAATGCAACTTTTTGCAAAATTTCTTTTTGATTCCTATGCAGGCCACTATTCTAAGCGTACCTACCAAATTTCATACCCATCGGTAGCATAGGGCCGGAGAAAATTACATTTTAAAATTGTTCGAGCCCAAGTGTTGCAAGAAAAGTATGATATTTTCACAAATGCAACTTTTTGCAAAATTTCTTTTTGATTCCTATGCGGGCCACTATTCTAAGCGTACATACAAAATTTCATACCCATCGGTGGCATAGGGCCGGAGAAAATTACATTTTAAAATTGTTCGAGCCCAAGTGTTGCATTATGCCCATGAAAAGTATGATATTTTCACAAATGCAACTTTTTGCAAAATTTCTTTTTGATTCCTATGCAGGCCACTATTCTAAGCGTAGATACCAAATTTCATACTAACGATATTTTCCCAAATGCAACTTTTTGCAAAATTTCTTTTTGATTCCTATGCAGGCCACTATTCTAAGCGTAGATACCAAATTTCATACATACGATATTTTCCCAAATGCAACTTTTTGCAAAATTTCTTTTTGATTCCTATGCAGGCCACTATTCTAAACGTACATACCAAATTTCATACCCATCGGTAACATAGGGCCGGAGAAAATTACATTTTAAAATTGTTCGAGCCCAAGTGTTGCATGAAAAGTATGATATTTTCACAAATGCAACATTTTGCAAAATTTCTTTTCATTCCTATGCAGGCCACTATTCTAAGCGTACATACCAAATTTCATACCCATCGGTAGCATAGGGCCGGAGAAAATTACATTTTAAAATTGTTCGAGCCCAAGTGTTGCATTATGCCCATGAAAAGTATGATATTTTCACAAATGCAACTTTTTGCAAAATTTCTTTTTGATTCCTATGCAGGCCACTATTCTAAGCGTACATACAAAATTTCATACCCATCGGTAACACAGGGCCGGAGAAAATTACATTTTAAAATTGATCGAGCCCAAGTGTTGCATGAAAAGTATGATATTTTCACAAATGCAACATTTTGCAAAATTTCTTTTGATTCCTATGCAGGCCACTATTCTAAGCGTAGATACCAAATTTCATACTAACGATATTTTCCCAAATGCAACTTTTTGCAAAATTTCTTTTTGATTCCTATGCAGGCCACTATTCTAAACGTACATACCAAATTTCATACCCATCGGTAACATAGGGCCGGAGAAAATTACATTTTAAAATTGTTCGAGCCCAAGTGTTGCATGAAAAGTATGATATTTTCACAAATGCAACATTTTGCAAAATTTCTTTTGATTCCTATGCAGGCCACTATTCTAAGCGTACATACCAAATTTCATACCCATCGGTAGCATAGGGCCGGAGAAAATTACATTTTAAAATTGTTCGAGCCCAAGTGTTGCATTATGCCCATGAAAAGTATGATATTTTCACAAATGCAACTTTTTGCAAAATTTCTTTTTGATTCCTATGCAGGCCACTATTCTAAGCGTACATACAAAATTTCATACCCATCGGTAACACAGGGCCGGAGAAAATTACATTTTAAAATTGATCGAGCCCAAGTGTTGCATGAAAAGTATGATATTTTCACAAATGCAACATTTTGCAAAATTTCTTTTGATTCCTATGCAGGCCACTATTCTAAGCGTAGATACCAAATTTCATACTAACGATATTTTCCCAAATGCAACTTTTTGCAAAATTTCTTTTTGATTCCTATGCAGGCCACTATTCTAAGCGTAGATACCAAATTTCATACATACGATATTTTCCCAAATGCAACTTTTTGCAAAATTTCTTTTTGATTCCTATGCAGGCCACTATTCTAAGCGTAGATACCAAATTTCATACATACGATATTTTCCCAAATGCAACTTTTTGCAAAATTTCTTTTTGATTCCTATGCAGGCCACTATTCTAAACGTACATACCAAATTTCATACCCATCGGTAACATAGGGCCGGAGAAAATTACATTTTAAAATTGTTCGAGCCCAAGTGTTGCATTATGCCCATGAAAAGTATGATATTTTCACAAATGCAACTTTTTGCAAAATTTCTTTTTGATTCCTATGCAGGCCACTATTCTAAGCGTAGATACCAAATTTCATACTAACGATATTTTCCCAAATGCAACTTTTTGCAAAATGTCTTTTTGATTCCTATGCAGGCCACTATTCTAAGCGTAGATACCAAATTTCATACATACGATATTTTCCCAAATGCAACTTTTTGCAAAATTTCTTTTTGATTCCTATGCAGGCCACTATTCTAAACGTACATACCAAATTTCATACCCATCGGTAACATAGGGCCGGAGAAAATTACATTTTAAAATTGTTCGAGCCCAAGTGTTGCATGAAAAGTATGATATTTTCACAAATGCAACTTTTTGCAACATTTCTTTTTGATTCCTATGCGGGCCACTATTCTAAGCGTACATACAATATTTCATACCCATCGGTGGCACAGGGCCGGAGAAAATTACATTTTAAAATTGTTCGAGCCCAAGTGTTGCATTATGCCCATGAAAAGTATGATATTTTCACAAATGCAACTTTTTGCAAAATTTCTTTTTGATTCCTATGCAGGCCACTATTCTAAGCGTACCTACCAAATTTCATACCCATCGGTAGCATAGGGCCGGAGAAAATTACATTTTAAAATTGTTCGAGCCCAAGTGTTGCATTATGCCCATGAAAAGTATGATATTTTCCCAATTGCTACTTTTTGCAAAATTTCTTTTTGATTCCTATGCAGGCCACTATTCTAAACGTACATACCAAATTTCATACCCATCGGTAACATAGGGCCGGAGAAAATTACATTTTAAAATTGTTCGAGCCCAAGTGTTGCATGAAAAGTATGATATTTTCACAAATGCAACTTTTTGCAACATTTCTTTTTGATTCCTATGCGGGCCACTATTCTAAGCGTACATACAATATTTCATACCCATCGGTGGCACAGGGCCGGAGAAAATTACATTTTAAAATTGTTCGAGCCCAAGTGTTGCATTATGCCCATGAAAAGTATGATATTTTCACAAATGCAACTTTTTGCAAAATTTCTTTTTGATTCCTATGCAGGCCACTATTCTAAGCGTACCTACCAAATTTCATACCCATCGGTAGCATAGGGCCGGAGAAAATTACATTTTAAAATTGTTCGAGCCCAAGTGTTGCAAGAAAAGTATGATATTTTCACAAATGCAACTTTTTGCAAAATTTCTTTTTGATTCCTATGCAGGCCACTATTCTAAGCGTACCTACCAAATTTCATACCCATCGGTAGCATAGGGCCGGAGAAAATTACATTTTAAAATTGTTCGAGCCCAAGTGTTGCAAGAAAAGTATGATATTTTCACAAATGCAACTTTTTGCAAAATTTCTTTTTGATTCCTATGCGGGCCACTATTCTAAGCGTACATACAAAATTTCATACCCATCGGTGGCATAGGGCCGGAGAAAATTACATTTTAAAATTGTTCGAGCCCAAGTGTTGCATTATGCCCATGAAAAGTATGATATTTTCACAAATGCAACTTTTTGCAAAATTTCTTTTTGATTCCTATGCAGGCCACTATTCTAAGCGTAGATACCAAATTTCATACTAACGATATTTTCCCAAATGCAACTTTTTGCAAAATTTCTTTTTGATTCCTATGCAGGCCACTATTCTAAGCGTAGATACCAAATTTCATACATACGATATTTTCCCAAATGCAACTTTTTGCAAAATTTCTTTTTGATTCCTATGCAGGCCACTATTCTAAACGTACATACCAAATTTCATACCCATCGGTAACATAGGGCCGGAGAAAATTACATTTTAAAATTGTTCGAGCCCAAGTGTTGCATGAAAAGTATGATATTTTCACAAATGCAACATTTTGCAAAATTTCTTTTGATTCCTATGCAGGCCACTATTCTAAGCGTACATACCAAATTTCATACCCATCGGTAGCATAGGGCCGGAGAAAATTACATTTTAAAATTGTTCGAGCCCAAGTGTTGCATTATGCCCATGAAAAGTATGATATTTTCACAAATGCAACTTTTTGCAAAATTTCTTTTTGATTCCTATGCAGGCCACTATTCTAAGCGTACATACAAAATTTCATACCCATCGGTAACACAGGGCCGGAGAAAATTACATTTTAAAATTGATCGAGCCCAAGTGTTGCATGAAAAGTATGATATTTTCACAAATGCAACATTTTGCAAAATTTCTTTTGATTCCTATGCAGGCCACTATTCTAAGCGTAGATACCAAATTTCATACTAACGATATTTTCCCAAATGCAACTTTTTGCAAAATTTCTTTTTGATTCCTATGCAGGCCACTATTCTAAGCGTAGATACCAAATTTCATACATACGATATTTTCCCAAATGCAACTTTTTGCAAAATTTCTTTTTGATTCCTATGCAGGCCACTATTCTAAGCGTAGATACCAAATTTCATACATACGATATTTTCCCAAATGCAACTTTTTGCAAAATTTCTTTTTGATTCCTATGCAGGCCACTATTCTAAACGTACATACCAAATTTCATACCCATCGGTAACATAGGGCCGGAGAAAATTACATTTTAAAATTGTTCGAGCCCAAGTGTTGCATTATGCCCATGAAAAGTATGATATTTTCACAAATGCAACTTTTTGCAAAATTTCTTTTTGATTCCTATGCAGGCCACTATTCTAAGCGTAGATACCAAATTTCATACTAACGATATTTTCCCAAATGCAACTTTTTGCAAAATGTCTTTTTGATTCCTATGCAGGCCACTATTCTAAGCGTAGATACCAAATTTCATACATACGATATTTTCCCAAATGCAACTTTTTGCAAAATTTCTTTTTGATTCCTATGCAGGCCACTATTCTAAACGTACATACCAAATTTCATACCCATCGGTAACATAGGGCCGGAGAAAATTACATTTTAAAATTGTTCGAGCCCAAGTGTTGCATGAAAAGTATGATATTTTCACAAATGCAACATTTTGCAAAATTTCTTTTGATTCCTATGCAGGCCACTATTCTAAGCGTACATACCAAATTTCATACCCATCGGTAGCATAGGGCCGGAGAAAATTACATTTTAAAATTGTTCGAGCCCAAGTGTTGCATTATGCCCATGAAAAGTATGATATTTTCACAAATGCAACATTTTGCAAAATTTCTTTTGATTCCTATGCAGGCCACTATTCTAAGCGTACATACCAAATTTCATACCCATCGGTAACACAGGGCCGGAGAAAATTACATTTTAAAATTGTTCGAGCCCAAGTGTTGCATGAAAAGTATGATATTTTCACAAATGCAACATTTTGCAAAATTTCTTTTGATTCCTATGCAGGCCACTATTCTAAGCGTACATACCAAATTTCATACCCATCGGTAGCATAGGGCCGAAGAAAATTACATTTTAAAATTGTTCGAGCCCAAGTGTTGCATTATGCCCATGAAAAGTATGATATTTTCACAAATGCAACTTTTTGCAAAATTTCTTTTTGATTCCTATGCAGGCCACTATTCTAAGCGTACATACAAAATTTCATACCCATCGGTAACACAGGGCCGGAGAAAATTACATTTTAAAATTGATCGAGCCCAAGTGTTGCATGAAAAGTATGATATTTTCACAAATGCAACATTTTGCAAAATTTCTTTTGATTCCTATGCAGGCCACTATTCTAAGCGTAGATACCAAATTTCATACTAACGATATTTTCCCAAATGCAACTTTTTGCAAAATTTCTTTTTGATTCCTATGCAGGCCACTATTCTAAGCGTAGATACCAAATTTCATACATACGATATTTTCCCAAATGCAACTTTTTGCAAAATTTCTTTTTGATTCCTATGCAGGCCACTATTCTAAGCGTAGATACCAAATTTCATACATACGATATTTTCCCAAATGCAACTTTTTGCAAAATTTCTTTTTGATTCCTATGCAGGCCACTATTCTAAACGTACATACCAAATTTCATACCCATCGGTAACATAGGGCCGGAGAAAATTACATTTTAAAATTGTTCGAGCCCAAGTGTTGCATTATGCCCATGAAAAGTATGATATTTTCACAAATGCAACTTTTTGCAAAATTTCTTTTTGATTCCTATGCAGGCCACTATTCTAAGCGTAGATACCAAATTTCATACTAACGATATTTTCCCAAATGCAACTTTTTGCAAAATTTCTTTTTGATTCCTATGCAGGCCACTATTCTAAGCGTAGATACCAAATTTCATACATACGATATTTTCCCAAATGCAACTTTTTGCAAAATTTCTTTTTGATTCCTATGCAGGCCACTATTCTAAACGTACATACCAAATTTCATACCCATCGGTAACATAGGGCCGGAGAAAATTACATTTTAAAATTGTTCGAGCCCAAGTGTTGCATTATGCCCATGAAAAGTATGATATTTTCACAAATGCAACTTTTTGCAAAATTTCTTTTTGATTCCTATGCAGGCCACTATTCTAAGCGTACATACCAAATTTCATACCCATCGGTAACACAGGGCCGGAGAAAATTACATTTTAAAATTGTTCGAGCCCAAGTGTTGCATGAAAAGTATGATATTTTCACAAATGCAACATTTTGCAAAATTTCTTTTGATTCCTATGCAGGCCACTATTCTAAGCGTACATACCAAATTTCATACCCATCGGTAGCATAGGGCCGGAGAAAATTACATTTTAAAATTGTTCGAGACCAAGTGTTGCATTATGCCCATGAAAAGTATGATATTTTCACAAATGCAACTTTTTGCAAAATTTCTTTTTGATTCCTATGCAGGCCACTATTCTAAGCGTACCTACCAAATTTCATACCCATCGGTAGCATAAGGCCGGAGAAAATTACATTTTAAAAATTTTCGAGCCCAAGTGTTGCATGAAAAGTATGATATTTTCACAAATGCAACTTTTTGCAAAATTTCTTTTCGATTCCTATGCAGGCCACTATTCTAAGCGTACATACCAAATTTCATACCCATCGGTAGCATAGGGCCGGAGAAAATTACATTTTAAAATTGTTCGAGCCCAAGTGTTGCATTATGCCCATGAAAAGTATGATATTTTCCCAATTGCTACTTTTTGCAAAATTTCTTTTTGATTCCTATGCAGGCCACTATTCTAAACGTACATACCAAATTTCATACCCATCGGTAACATAGGGCCGGAGAATATTACATTTTAAAATTGTTCGAGCCCAAGTGTTGCATGAAAAGTATGATATTTTCACAAATGCAACTTTTTGCAAAATTTCTTTTTGATTCCTATGCGGGCCACTATTCTAAGCGTACATACAAAATTTCATACCCATCGGTGGCATAGGGCCGGAGAAAATTACATTTTAAAATTGTTCGAGCCCAAGTGTTGCATTATGCCCATGAAAAGTATGATATTTTCACAAATGCAACTTTTTGCATAATTTCTTTTTGATTCCTATGCAGGCCACTATTCTAAGCGTAGATACCAAATTTCATACTAACGATATTTTCCCAAATGCAACTTTTTGCAAAATTTCTTTTTGATTCCTATGCAGGCCACTATTCTAAGCGTAGATACCAAATTTCATACATACGATATTTTCCCAAATGCAACTTTTTGCAAAATTTCTTTTTGATTCCTATGCAGGCCACTATTCTAAACGTACATACCAAATTTCATACCCATCGGTAACATAGGGCCGGAGAAAATTACATTTTAAAATTGTTCGAGCCCAAGTGTTGCATGAAAAGTATGATATTTTCACAAATGCAACATTTTGCAAAATTTCTTTTGATTCCTATGCAGGCCACTATTCTAAGCGTAGATACCAAATTTCATACTAACGATATTTTCCCAAATGCAACTTTTTGCAAAATTTCTTTTTGATTCCTATGCAGGCCACTATTCTAAGCGTAGATACCAAATTTCATACATACGATATTTTCCCAAATGCAACTTTTTGCAAAATTTCTTTTTGATTCCTATGCAGGCCACTATTCTAAGCGTAGATACCAAATTTCATACATACGATATTTTCCCAAATGCAACTTTTTGCAAAATTTCTTTTTGATTCCTATGCAGGCCACTATTCTAAACGTACATACCAAATTTCATACCCATCGGTAACATAGGGCCGGAGAAAATTACATTTTAAAATTGTTCGAGCCCAAGTGTTGCATTATGCCCATGAAAAGTATGATATTTTCACAAATGCAACTTTTTGCAAAATTTCTTTTTGATTCCTATGCAGGCCACTATTCTAAGCGTAGATACCAAATTTCATACTAACGATATTTTCCCAAATGCAACTTTTTGCAAAATGTCTTTTTGATTCCTATGCAGGCCACTATTCTAAGCGTAGATACCAAATTTCATACATACGATATTTTCCCAAATGCAACTTTTTGCAAAATTTCTTTTTGATTCCTATGCAGGCCACTATTCTAAACGTACATACCAAATTTCATACCCATCGGTAACATAGGGCCGGAGAAAATTACATTTTAAAATTGTTCGAGCCCAAGTGTTGCATGAAAAGTATGATATTTTCACAAATGCAACATTTTGCAAAATTTCTTTTGATTCCTATGCAGGCCACTATTCTAAGCGTACATACCAAATTTCATACCCATCGGTAGCATAGGGCCGGAGAAAATTACATTTTAAAATTGTTCGAGCCCAAGTGTTGCATTATGCCCATGAAAAGTATGATATTTTCACAAATGCAACATTTTGCAAAATTTCTTTTGATTCCTATGCAGGCCACTATTCTAAGCGTACATACCAAATTTCATACCCATCGGTAACACAGGGCCGGAGAAAATTACATTTTAAAATTGTTCGAGCCCAAGTGTTGCATGAAAAGTATGATATTTTCACAAATGCAACATTTTGCAAAATTTCTTTTGATTCCTATGCAGGCCACTATTCTAAGCGTACATACCAAATTTCATACCCATCGGTAGCATAGGGCCGAAGAAAATTACATTTTAAAATTGTTCGAGCCCAAGTGTTGCATTATGCCCATGAAAAGTATGATATTTTCACAAATGCAACTTTTTGCAAAATTTCTTTTTGATTCCTATGCAGGCCACTATTCTAAGCGTACATACAAAATTTCATACCCATCGGTAACACAGGGCCGGAGAAAATTACATTTTAAAATTGATCGAGCCCAAGTGTTGCATGAAAAGTATGATATTTTCACAAATGCAACATTTTGCAAAATTTCTTTTGATTCCTATGCAGGCCACTATTCTAAGCGTAGATACCAAATTTCATACTAACGATATTTTCCCAAATGCAACTTTTTGCAAAATTTCTTTTTGATTCCTATGCAGGCCACTATTCTAAGCGTAGATACCAAATTTCATACATACGATATTTTCCCAAATGCAACTTTTTGCAAAATTTCTTTTTGATTCCTATGCAGGCCACTATTCTAAGCGTAGATACCAAATTTCATACATACGATATTTTCCCAAATGCAACTTTTTGCAAAATTTCTTTTTGATTCCTATGCAGGCCACTATTCTAAACGTACATACCAAATTTCATACCCATCGGTAACATAGGGCCGGAGAAAATTACATTTTAAAATTGTTCGAGCCCAAGTGTTGCATTATGCCCATGAAAAGTATGATATTTTCACAAATGCAACTTTTTGCAAAATTTCTTTTTGATTCCTATGCAGGCCACTATTCTAAGCGTAGATACCAAATTTCATACTAACGATATTTTCCCAAATGCAACTTTTTGCAAAATTTCTTTTTGATTCCTATGCAGGCCACTATTCTAAGCGTAGATACCAAATTTCATACATACGATATTTTCCCAAATGCAACTTTTTGCAAAATTTCTTTTTGATTCCTATGCAGGCCACTATTCTAAACGTACATACCAAATTTCATACCCATCGGTAACATAGGGCCGGAGAAAATTACATTTTAAAATTGTTCGAGCCCAAGTGTTGCATTATGCCCATGAAAAGTATGATATTTTCACAAATGCAACTTTTTGCAAAATTTCTTTTTGATTCCTATGCAGGCCACTATTCTAAGCGTACATACCAAATTTCATACCCATCGGTAACACAGGGCCGGAGAAAATTACATTTTAAAATTGTTCGAGCCCAAGTGTTGCATGAAAAGTATGATATTTTCACAAATGCAACATTTTGCAAAATTTCTTTTGATTCCTATGCAGGCCACTATTCTAAGCGTACATACCAAATTTCATACCCATCGGTAGCATAGGGCCGGAGAAAATTACATTTTAAAATTGTTCGAGACCAAGTGTTGCATTATGCCCATGAAAAGTATGATATTTTCACAAATGCAACTTTTTGCAAAATTTCTTTTTGATTCCTATGCAGGCCACTATTCTAAGCGTACCTACCAAATTTCATACCCATCGGTAGCATAAGGCCGGAGAAAATTACATTTTAAAAATTTTCGAGCCCAAGTGTTGCATGAAAAGTATGATATTTTCACAAATGCAACTTTTTGCAAAATTTCTTTTCGATTCCTATGCAGGCCACTATTCTAAGCGTACATACCAAATTTCATACCCATCGGTAGCATAGGGCCGGAGAAAATTACATTTTAAAATTGTTCGAGCCCAAGTGTTGCATTATGCCCATGAAAAGTATGATATTTTCCCAATTGCTACTTTTTGCAAAATTTCTTTTTGATTCCTATGCAGGCCACTATTCTAAACGTACATACCAAATTTCATACCCATCGGTAACATAGGGCCGGAGAATATTACATTTTAAAATTGTTCGAGCCCAAGTGTTGCATGAAAAGTATGATATTTTCACAAATGCAACTTTTTGCAAAATTTCTTTTTGATTCCTATGCGGGCCACTATTCTAAGCGTACATACAAAATTTCATACCCATCGGTGGTGGCATAGGGCCGGAGAAAATTACATTTTAAAATTGTTCGAGCCCAAGTGTTGCATTATGCCCATGAAAAGTATGATATTTTCACAAATGCAACTTTTTGCATAATTTCTTTTTGATTCCTATGCAGGCCACTATTCTAAGCGTAGATACCAAATTTCATACTAACGATATTTTCCCAAATGCAACTTTTTGCAAAATTTCTTTTTGATTCCTATGCAGGCCACTATTCTAAGCGTAGATACCAAATTTCATACATACGATATTTTCCCAAATGCAACTTTTTGCAAAATTTCTTTTTGATTCCTATGCAGGCCACTATTCTAAACGTACATACCAAATTTCATACCCATCGGTAACATAGGGCCGGAGAAAATTACATTTTAAAATTGTTCGAGCCCAAGTGTTGCATGAAAAGTATGATATTTTCACAAATGCAACATTTTGCAAAATTTCTTTTGATTCCTATGCAGGCCACTATTCTAAGCGTACATACCAAATTTCATACCCATCGGTAACATAGGGCCGGAGAATATTACATTTTAAAATTGTTCGAGCCCAAGTGTTGCATGAAAAGTATGATATTTTCACAAATGCAACTTTTTGCAAAATTTCTTTTTGATTCCTATGCAGGCCACTATTCTAAGCGTACATACCAAATTTCATACCCATCGGTAGCATAGGGCCGGAGAAAATTACATTTTAAAATTGTTCGAGCCCAAGTGTTGCATTATGCCCATGAAAAGTATGATATTTTCCCAATTGCTACTTTTTGCAAAATTTCTTTTTGATTCCTATGCAGGCCACTATTCTAAACGTACATACCAAATTTCATACCCATCGGTAACATAGGGCCGGAGAATATTACATTTTAAAATTGTTCGAGCCCAAGTGTTTCATGAAAAGTATGATATTTTCCAAATGCAACTTTTTGCAAAATTTCTTTTTGATTCCTATGCGGGCCACTATTCTAAGCGTACATACAAAATTTCATACCCATCGGTGGCATAGGGCCGGAGAAAATTACATTTTAAAATTGTTCGAGCCCAAGTGTTGCATTATGCCCATGAAAAGTATGATATTTTCACAAATGCAACTTTTTGCATAATTTCTTTTTGATTCCTATGCAGGCCACTATTCTAAGCGTAGATACCAAATTTCATACTAACGATATTTTCCCAAATGCAACTTTTTGCAAAATTTCTTTTTGATTCCTATGCAGGCCACTATTCTAAGCGTAGATACCAAATTTCATACATACGATATTTTCCCAAATGCAACTTTTTGCAAAATTTCTTTTTGATTCCTATGCAGGCCACTATTCTAAACGTACATACCAAATTTCATACCCATCGGTAACATAGGGCCGGAGAAAATTACATTTTAAAATTGTTCGAGCCCAAGTGTTGCATGAAAAGTATGATATTTTCACAAATGCAACATTTTGCAAAATTTCTTTTGATTCCTATGCAGGCCACTATTCTAAGCGTACATACCAAATTTCATACCCATCGGTAGCATAGGGCCGGAGAAAATTACATTTTAAAATTGTTCGAGCCCAAGTGTTGCATTATGCCCATGAAAAGTATGATATTTTCACAAATGCAACTTTTTGCAAAATTTCTTTTTGATTCCTATGCAGGCCACTATTCTAAACGTACATACCAAATTTCATACCCATCGGTAACATAGGGCCGGAGAAAATTACATTTTAAAATTGTTCGAGCCCAAGTGTTGCATGAAAAGTATGATATTTTCACAAATGCAACATTTTGCAAAATTTCTTTTGATTCCTATGCAGGCCACTATTCTAAGCGTACATACCAAATTTCATACCCATCGGTAACATAGGGCCGGAGAATATTACATTTTAAAATTGTTCGAGCCCAAGTGTTGCATGAAAAGTATGATATTTTCACAAATGCAACTTTTTGCAAAATTTCTTTTTGATTCCTATGCAGGCCACTATTCTAAGCGTACATACCAAATTTCATACCCATCGGTAGCATAGGGCCGGAGAAAATTACATTTTAAAATTGTTCGAGCCCAAGTGTTGCATTATGCCCATGAAAAGTATGATATTTTCCCAATTGCTACTTTTTGCAAAATTTCTTTTTGATTCCTATGCAGGCCACTATTCTAAACGTACATACCAAATTTCATACCCATCGGTAACATGAGGCCGGAGAATATTACATTTTAAAATTGTTCGAGCCCAAGTGTTGCATGAAAAGTATGATATTTTCACAAATGCAACTTTTTGCAAAATTTCTTTTTGATTCCTATGCGGGCCACTATTCTAAGCGTACATACAAAATTTCATACCCATCGGTGGCATAGGGCCGGAGAAAATTACATTTTAAAATTGTTCGAGCCCAAGTGTTGCATTATGCCCATGAAAAGTATGATATTTTCACAAATGCAACTTTTTGCATAATTTCTTTTTGATTCCTATGCAGGCCACTATTCTAAGCGTAGATACCAAATTTCATACTAACGATATTTTCCCAAATGCAACTTTTTGCAAAATTTCTTTTTGATTCCTATGCAGGCCACTATTCTAAGCGTAGATACCAAATTTCATACATACGATATTTTCCCAAATGCAACTTTTTGCAAAATTTCTTTTTGATTCCTATGCAGGCCACTATTCTAAACGTACATACCAAATTTCATACCCATCGGTAACATAGGGCCGGAGAAAATTACATTTTAAAATTGTTCGAGCCCAAGTGTTGCATGAAAAGTATGATATTTTCACAAATGCAACATTTTGCAAAATTTCTTTTGATTCCTATGCAGGCCACTATTCTAAGCGTACATACCAAATTTCATACCCATCGGTAGCATAGGGCCGGAGAAAATTACATTTTAAAATTGTTCGAGCCCAAGTGTTGCATGAAAAGTATGATATTTTCACAAATGCAACATTTTGCAAAATTTCTTTTGATTCCTATGCAGGCCACTATTCTAAGCGTACATACCAAATTTCATACCCATCGGTAGCATAGGGCCGGAGAAAATTACATTTTAAAATTGTTCGAGCCCAAGTGTTGCATTATGCCCATGAAAAGTATGATATTTTCACAAATGCAACTTTTTGCAAAATTTCTTTTTGATTCCTATGCAGGCCACTATTCTAAGCGTACATACCAAATTTCATACCCATCGGTAACACAGGGCCGGAGAAAATTACATTTTAAAATTGTTCGAGCCCAAGTGTTGCATGAAAAGTATGATATTTTCACAAATGCAAAATTTTGCAAAATTTCTTTTGATTCCTATGCAGGCCACTATTCTAAGCGTACATACCAAATTTCATACCCATCGGTAGCATAGGGCCGGAGAAAATTACATTTTAAAATTGTTCGAGCCCAAGTGTTGCATTATGCCCATGAAAAGTATGATATTTTCACAAATGCAACTTTTTGCAAAATTTCTTTTTGATTCCTATGCAGGCCACTATTCTAAGCGTACCTACCAAATTTCATACCCATCGGTAGCATAAGGCCGGAGAAAATTACATTTTAAAATTTTTCGAGCCCAAGTGTTGCATGAAAAGTATGATATTTTCACAAATGCAACTTTTTGCAAAATTTCTTTTTGATTCCTATGCAGGCCACTATTCTAAACGTACATACCAAATTTCATACCCATCGGTAACATAGGGCCGGAGAATATTACATTTTAAAATTGTTCGAGCCCAAGTGTTGCATGAAAAGTATGATATTTTCACAAATGCAACTTTTTGCAAAATTTCTTTTTGATTCCTATGCGGGCCACTATTCTAAGCGTACATACAAAATTTCATACCCATCGGTGGCATAGGCCGGAGAAAATTACATTTTAAAATTGTTCGAGCCCAAGTGTTGCATTATGCCCATGAAAAGTATGACATCTTCACAAATGCAACTTTTTGCAAAATTTCTTTTTGATTCCTATGCAGGCCACTATTCTACTATTCTACTTCTTGAGCGCTAAATACGTCAATGGTTAGAAACTGCCATCTTGCACTAAAATCATCAATAAGGCTAAAAATCACCTTTGATGGCCAAATACGTCAAATTGGTTAGAAACTGCCATCTTGTACTAAAAGGCAAAAAATTAATTAGGCAAAAAATTAACATTGGGGGCCAAAAAGGTGAAAATGGTCAGAAACTGCCATCTTGCACTAAAATCATCAATAAGGCTAAAAATCACCCTTTGGCGAAAAATACGTCAAAATGGTTAGAAACTGCTACCTTGCACTAAAATCATCAAAAAGGCTTAAAATCACAATTGAGCGCCAAATACGTCAAAATGGTTTGAAACTGCCATCTTGCACTAAAAGCATCAATAAGGCTAAAAATCACTCTTGAGCGCCAAATACGTCAAAATGCTTAGAAACTGCCATCTTGCACTAAAATCATCAATATGGCTAAAATTCACTCTTGAGCGCAAAATACGTCAAAATGGTTAGAAACAGTCATCTTGCACTAAAATCATCAATATGGCTAAAAATCACAATTGAGCGCCAAATACGTCAAAATGGTTAGAAACTGCCATCTTGCACTAAAATCATCAATAAGGCTAAAAATCACCTTTGAGCGACAAATACGTCAAAATAGTTAGAAACTGCCATCTTGCACTAAAATCATCAATAAGGCTAAAAATCACCCTTGAGCGCCAAATACGTCAAAATGGTTAGAAACTGCCATCTTGCACTAAAAGCATCAATAAGGCAAAAAATTAACATTGGGGGCCAAAAAGGTGAAAATGGTCAGAAACTGCCATCTTGCACTAAAATTATCAATATGGCTAAAAATCACTCTTGAGCGCCAAATACGTCAAAATGGTTAGAAACTGCCATCTTGCACTAAAATCATCAATAAGGCAAAAAATCACCTTTGAGCGCCAAATACGTCAAAATGGTAAGAAACTGCCAACTTGCACTAAAATCATCAATAAGGCTTAAAATCACCCTTGAGCGCCAAATACGTCAAAATGGTTAGAAACTGCCATCTTGCACTAAAATCATCAAAAAGGCAAAATATTAACATTGGGGGCCAAAAAGGTGAAAATGGTTAGAAACAGCAATTTTGCACTAAAATCATCAAAAAGGCAAAAAATTAACATTGGGGGCCAATTAGGTGAAAATGGTCTGTTGGCGCAACTATGCATGTTTATACCTACCTTCCTTCCTTCCACCTACCTATCCTTTCTGACTACCCACCAGGGGACAATACTATGTGAGGGCAATAATAACCACATGTGTATTGAGTCTGTTTTTGTGCTCAATGCAGTAAACATCGACCTTGTGAAGTCTGTTTTTGTGCTTCATGCAATAAACATCGACCTTGTGAAGTCTGTTTTTGGCGATGTGCAGCGATATACCTTCATCCCTCTTCGTCTTTTACATCGACTATTAACCCGTCTGCTTTGTATTGTGCAATGGTCGCTTGGACCTCTCATTACTAAACAACGACTTTATTGGAATCTATTATAGTGCTGTGCAGTGCGTGATTATTCATCCCTCGGCGCTATAATATCGATTAAACGGGATACTTGCGCAATTAATTGTACAAGTGATTACCAGTGACACAATAACTCCCCAAGAACGGAACCAGGAATTCAGGGTAAGTCAGATCCTTCCCGAAGTCCTAATTACCATCCTTATAGTTGTGTCACGCCACCTCATATTATTTTGATACAGTCCATTCCTCAAGATTCGCATCTTTGCGATTACATGGTCAGAAACTCCCATCTTGCACTAAAATCATCAATCAGGCTAAAAATTGACATTGGGGGCCAAAAAGGTGAAATTGGTCAGAAACTGCCATCTTGCACTAAAATCATCAATATGGATAAAAATCACAATTGAGCGCCAAATACGTCAAAATGGTTAGAAACTGCCATCTTGCACTATAATCATCAATAAGGCTAAAAATCACCCTTGAGCGCCAAATACGTCAAAATGGTTAGAAACTGCTATCTTGCAATAAAATCATCAATAACGCTAAAAAACACCCTTGAGCGCCAAATACGTCAAAATGGTTAGAAACTTCCATCTTGCACTAAAATCATCAATAAGGCTAAAAATCACTCTTGAGCGCCAAATACGTCAAAATGGTTAGAAACTGCCATCTTGCACTAAAATCATCAATAAGGCTAAAAATCACCCTTGAGCGCCAAATACGTCAAAATGGTTAGAAACTGCCATCTTGCACTAAAATCATCAATAAGGCTAAAAATCACCCTTGAGCGCCAAATACGTCAAAATGGTTAGAAACTGCCATCTTGCACTAAAATCATCAATGAGGCTAAAAATCACTCCTGAGCGCAAAATACGTCAAAATGGTTAGAAACAGTCATCTTGCACTAAAATCATCAATATGGCTAAAAATCACAATTGAGCGCCAAATACGTCAAAATGGTTAGAAACTGCCATCTTGCACTAAAATCATCAATATGGCTAAAAATCACTCTTGAGCGCCAAATACGTCAAAATGGTTAGAAACTGCCATCTTGCACTAAAATCATCAATAAGGCTAAAAATCACCCTTGAGCGCCAAATACGTCAAAATGGTTAGAAACTGCCATCTTGCACTAAAATCATCAATAAGGCTAAAAATCACCCTTGAGCGACAAATTCGTCAAAATGGTTAGAAACTGCCATCTTGCACTAAAAGCATCAATAAGGCTAAAAATCACTCTTGAGCGCCAAATACGTCAAAATGCTTAGAAACTGCCATCTTGCACTAAAATCATCAATATGGCTAAAAATCACTCTTGAGCGCCAAATACGTCAAAATGGTTAGAAACTGCCATCTTGCACTAAAATCATCAATAAGGCTAAAAATCACCCTTGAGCGCTAAATACGCCAAAATGGTTAGAAACTGCTATCTTGCACTAAAATCATCAATAACGCTAAAAATCACCCTTGAGCGCCAAATGCGTCAAAATGGTTAGAAACTGCCATCTTGCACTAAAATCATCAAAAAATGCAAAAAAATTAACATTGGGGTCCAAAAAGGTGAAAATGGTCAGAAACTGCCATCTTGCACTAAAATCATCAATATGGCTAAAAATCACAATTGAGCGCCAAATACGTCAAAATGCTTAGAAACTGCCATCTTGCACTAAAATCATCAATATGGCTAAAAATCACTCTTGAGGGACAAATACGTCAAAATGGTTAGAAACTGCCATATTGCACTAAAAGCATCAATAAGGCTAAAAATCACTCTTGAGCGCAAACTACGTCAAAATGCTTAGAAACTGCCATCTTGTACTAAAATCGTCAATATGGCTAAAAATCACTCTTGAGCGCCAAATACGTCAAAATGGTTAGAAACTGCCATCTTGCACTAAAATCATCAATAAGGCTAAAAATCACCTTTGAGCGACAAATACGTCAAAATAGTTAGAAACTGCCATCTTGCACTAAAATCATCAATAAGGCTAAAAATCACCCTTGAGCGCCAAATACGTCAAAATGGTTAGAAACTGCCATCTTGCACTAAAAGCATCAATAAGGCAAAAAATTAACATTGGGGGCCAAAAAGGTGAAAATGGTCAGAAACTGCCATCTTGCACTAAAATTATCAATATGGCTAAAAATCACTCTTGAGCGCCAAATACGTCAAAATGGTTAGAAACTGCCATCTTGCACTAAAATCATCAATAAGGCAAAAAATCACCTTTGAGCGCCAAATACGTCAAAATGGTAAGAAACTGCCAACTTGCACTAAAATCATCAATAAGGCTTAAAATCACCCTTGAGCGCCAAATACGTCAAAATGGTTAGAAACTGCCATCTTGCACTAAAATCATCAAAAAGGCAAAATATTAACATTGGGGGCCAAAAAGGTGAAAATGGTTAGAAACAGCAATTTTGCACTAAAATCATCAAAAAGGCAAAAAATTAACATTGGGGGCCAAATAGGTGAAAATGGTCTGTTGGCGCAACTATGCATGTTTATACCTACCTTCCTTCCTTCCACCTACCTATCCTTTCTGACTACCCACCAGGGGACAATACTATGTGAGGGCAATAATAACCACATGTGTATTGAGTCTGTTTTTGTGCTCAATGCAGTAAACATCGACCTTGTGAAGTCTGTTTTTGTGCTTCATGCAATAAACATCGACCTTGTGAAGTCTGTTTTTGGCGATGTGCAGCGATATACCTTCATCCCTCTTCGTCTTTTACATCGACTATTAACCCGTCTGCTTTGTATTGTGCAATGGTCGCTTGGACCTCTCATTACTAAACAACGACTTTATTGGAATCTATTATAGTGCTGTGCAGTGCGTGATTATTCATCCCTCGGCGCTATAATATCGATTAAACGGGATACTTGCGCAATTAATTGTACAAGTGATTACCAGTGACACAATAACTCCCCAAGAACGGAACCAGGAATTCAGGGTAAGTCAGATCCTTCCCGAAGTCCTAATTACCATCCTTATAGTTGTGTCACGCCACCTCATATTATTTTGATACAGTCCATTCCTCAAGATTCGCATCTTTGCGATTACATGGTCAGAAACTCCCATCTTGCACTAAAATCATCAATCAGGCTAAAAATTATTGACATTGGGGGCCAAAAAGGTGAAATTGGTCAGAAACTGCCATCTTGCAATAAAATCATCAATATGGATAAAAATCACAATTGAGCGCCAAATACGTCAAAATGGTTAGAAACTGCCATCTTGCACTATAATCATCAATAAGGCTAAAAATCACCCTTGAGCGCCAAATACGTCAAAATGGTTAGAAACTGCTATCTTGCAATAAAATCATCAATAACGCTAAAAAACACCCTTGAGCGCCAAATACGTCAAATGGTTAGAAACTTCCATCTTGCACTAAAATCATCAATAAGGCTAAAAATCACAATTGAGCGCCAAATACGTCAAAATGGTTAGAATCTGCCATCTTGCACTAAAAGCATCAATAAGGCTAAAAATCACCCTTGAGCGCCAAATACGTCAAAATGGTTAGAAACTGCCGTCTTGCACGAAAATCATCAAAAAGGCAAAAAATTAATATTGGGAGCCAAAAAGGTGAAAATGGTCAGAAACTGCCATCTTGCAATAAAATCATCAATATGGCAAAAAATCACTCTTGAGCGCTAAATACGTCAAAATGGTTAGAAACTGCCATCTTGCACTAAAATAATCAATAAGGCTAAAAATCACCCTTGAGCGCCAAATACGTCAAAATGGTTAGAAACGAAAC